>JBBCBC010000038.1:2382155-2776489 GCA_037126765.1 Stenogyne calaminthoides
AAATTGATTAATTTGTATCTAAAGGGGTTCGAGCACCAAAAGCTTAAAGAAGATCGTCTTAAGTCTCAGCCTCTATTCTGGAAATTGATCTTTGGGGTTAAGGGTTATAGCTAGATTATATTGTAAAACCAATCGAAGGAATAAATTGAAATAAAAGATCGTGGGCAAAACAAAAAATTGAGGAGAAAATTATTTAGCGAACAATTAAACGTTGCTCATTTAATTAAATCATAGTGGCATTTAACATGAAAGGCAGCACCAATAAAACTGGTATGTGATACTCATTTTGCCTAGAAAAATGGAAGCAAAGATACTGCGCTACTAACTCGGAGCCCATTTGAACTAATTGACAATTGACTCAAATAGCGCTGAGCATTATATGACAAAGAATGAAGTCAACTCATTATTTTAGTTGACCAATGCCACATAGAAATTATAGGGAAGCTACAATCAACCGCAATAATCTGATTTTTCTAAGTTTTGTATATACAACCGGAATTAATAGATGCGTTCATGTCGTTTTAAAATCATCTGACTTTATTATATATAAAAATCGTTGAGCCTTATTTATTAATATAGAAAAATAGTGAGCAAATTCGATTAAAAAAATTATATTTTAACTCAAATGGAAAGAGTGATCATTTGTGTGCCATCAGTAATTTTAAATTACATCCAGTAAGCGGGCTGAAAATAAGTAAAAACAAATGTTATTGATCTCGCGTTTGAATTAAAAAAATCCAGAATAAAGGGCACAATATCCGCAAAATTAGAATAATCAATTCCATGCTCTTTGTACGTTTTATAACATTAATTGACAGAGTTATAACCTGCACTTGCAACAGTTACTTACAATTTTATCATTTTTTTAAAGGGCATTTTAAAGCAATATAGGCCAGGATTAATGAAAAGAAGCACGAGTTATTTGTAACAATGATCTTTACGCTTGTGTCCTTTTCCTATCTGAATTCATTATCAAATGCATCATCGCACACCTTTTCAACACGTGTCTTTTCGAGGAGCGAAATTCAGAATCCATGAACTACAAAAATCCTCTACACACCCTAATAGCACAAATTACACATCAATCTTACTAAAGAAGAAGCTTTCTAATTAGAAACAGCCGTTTCAACACTTCACAAACCCACAAACCAACTCTCATCTTTACTCCATTCCAGGAATCTACATGTCCAGAAATCGTAAAATCACGTAAGCAATCGGCTACATTTGAAAATCCGGCGGGGCCACCACATGACTATGGTATTTTGTTAGAAGATTTAGAGCTTTACATGATGCATACTATTTTTATTGTATGTATCTGGTACACGCGTCTGATTAAAAATACGTTATTTAAAATTATATTAATTGTTTTTTCTTTGACATATGAGTTGTATTAGTAGTTTCCACATAAAATAAAATTAGATCATGTTTCTTAAAAAGTGTTGACATTAAAGTCGTATCAAATATAGCTTTTACGCTTTTTGAAATAGTCGCGAAATTTCGCGTTTTCGATTTAGGCCCCATATCGTTCAACTTAAGTCCCAAATGCGTCGTTGAAGACTTAAACAATGTTGCTAGCATGTTACGATCATATTACGTTATTCCGGCAAGTTAAATGGCCCGATTTATGCTGAAAGCGACAATGAGTGCAATAACGGACCTATGTTTGCTCAAAGGGTGAGAGCACGTGCCACCATAATAGTATATTTTGTATTTTATATTATACAAATTATATAATTAGTTTTTGAAAAAATTACCGTGCCCCAATTCTGCTCTACCTATGAAAACACATAGATTTCAATCGTAATAGATTGAGTTACTATTTAATTAGTGAAAATTTTTAATGCACTTTATATTTTTATTTTTGTGTGCCCCTACGAAAATTCTGGATCCATATACGGCGAGGAATTACGTCGAGTGTACAAGTGTCGTTACTCATATAATATTATTAATGCTTTTATTTTCTACAGGCCTATCTTACACATCAAGAACCACATTGCCATTCTTGACATGTCCAACCTTCGCTCTATTAAGAAATACACCTCAAAAAGGATCAAACGGCGTGGGTACAATCGGGCGCCACACTGGGTGAACTATACTATAGAATTTGGAAAAGCAAAGTCACGGTTTTTCCTGCCGAGTTTCCCAAATCTATTGCGTTGGTGGCCACATCAGCGGCAGTGGCTATGCTTAGTATGATGAGAAAATACGGCCTCTCAGTTGGCAAAGTTGTCGATGCAAAAATAAAGTGGACGCAAATGGATTTATCCTCGATAAGAAAGGAATGAGCAAGGATCTTTTCTGGGCTGTATCGAGAGGCCCGGGGTGCTAGTTTTGGCGTTGTACTTTGGTACAAAATCAAACTAATGCCCGTGCCTCCCCTTGGTATTCGATCTTCATGGTTTAAAAACCCTTGAAGACAACGCAGAGATATTGTTCACGCTGGCAATACGTTGCACTACCAATTCGACGAAAACTCTTTATTAGAGTGACTTTTATTATTTCATGGCAAAATAAAACAGGGCTTCTTTTCAAGCAATGTACCTTGGTAATTCTACTGATTAGTTTCCCTAGTGAACACACAGTTTCCAATTGGGTTTGAAGAAGTTGCAAAGAAATGGGCTGGATTAAATCTCTGCTTTTCTGGGCCCGAACACAAGGAATCTCTGAAACGGATTTTGCTAATCCGGAAACCATCAAGCTGTGCGAAGTACAAGGTCAAATCGGACTACGTGCATAGCCGATTACGAAACAAGGCTTGCATGGTTTTTAAGGAAATGCGTCATAGGGCACATGGTGGTGAAGCTCGAAATCCGTACGGTGGAAGAATGAGCGAAATCACGGAATCCAACCACTCGTATCCGCACAGAGCTGGGATCATTTTAAGATTCAGTATTTTACATAATTGAATTGAAAGAGGCGGCGTTGCGCTGGAAAAAAATGCTTGGATTATACGCGAGAGGTGTACGATTACATGACGCCGTTCGTCCCGAAAAATCCGAGGGAAGCGTTTCTAATTACAGAGATATTGACATTGGAAGCACTGATAATAATGGTGTTAATGATTATGATGAGGCAGGGTTTATGGGGTGAAGTATTTCAGAATAATTTTGATAGGTTGGTTCAAGTGAAGACCAAAGTTGATCAGATAATTTTCAAGGATGAACAGAGCAGCGTTCCTATTTTGGAGAAATGATCAATGCATGGTCTTCTTATATCTTTCTCCTTTTCTAATAGTATGTATTTGATGATAGAGTTCCACGCCCCAAAATTCTCCAAGCGCATGCATCTAATAACTTTAAAAATAATAATAGATATACATATATAAAATTGACTAAATTATTCATATTTAATATATAAATACGTAGTATTATTTGTCCTTTATATTTTTATTATCTTTTAATTTAATCCTCTAAAAGTTTTCGTTTGGAAATTAATTCTTTATTTTGATTTTTTCTTTAAAATAAATTATACGTAACAAAAATAATTGAAAATTCTGAAAAATCTAATTAAAATGTGAAAAATGGTTAAAAGATCAACTAAACATTAAAATTATTATTGAAAAATCAATTTAAAAATTTGTAGAAAATTAGAGAAAATTAAAAATCTGGAAAACATTAGCAAAAATTTATTTGTAAATATATTATATTGTGGACATTACTTACTTATTAAAGTAATATTATTATTGAGCTTGACTGTATGTTGAAGGGTTTTAGGGTTCTGATTATTTCATGTATATATAGATGTATCTCTGTTAGCGGGATGAAAATATCTGAAGAATCTGAGAGATAATAGTGAAAACACATAGCCCGGTAGCCCCCAGGCGTAGTCATACAGACTGAGCCCAGGAGTAAACAATGGTACTTACTGTAAGCTTTTACATTTTGTGCAACATTTTAACCACGAATGCTCTATTCGGCGAATCCAGTCTGGGTGGAATATTCAGTAATTGATGGGAAATTTCATAGGTCTTATAACAAAAGGTACGGATTTTAATTATTTATTTTATTGTATGTTAAGGCTAAACGTTACTTGTTGTTTTAACGCAATATGCCAATGAGATGAACTCCATTGCAGATCTGTGTATCCAACAATGCTTCTCTGTATTTCTGCACTAAATGTCATGATTGCTCCTTTTCAATTTGAATTATCAATATAATATGTGGGTTCCTTATGAAGTATGAGAAACAAAAATATGTTTGACTTGTTTTGGAATTTAATTTGAAATTAGATTTATTTTGTTTGATCAGCGAATCTTAAAGATTAGGGTTTTACATATCTCATATATAAGTCTGCATATTCATATCTTCTTGAAGTTGTTTGGCTTTGTGGGTGATTTATGATATATGATTTATTCATTTAAGTCTATTATGAATTCGCCCATAGCTGCTACTGTATTATCTAGGCTTTGATGACTTACATTAATGAGTAATGCTTAAGTCTCATAATAATTCAAGTTACTTATTATTGATCTGGGGCTCTGTTCTATACTATTATTATTCTAATTCTCAGGGTTTTATGTGTACATTATGATGCTTAATTTCACTTCACTGCTATTCACATGAATTTTATTAGTAATAAATTTCATAATTGAATTATGAATTGATTTTGTTTGATGGTGTCAACTATTAACTATGTCATTAGTATATTTAGTGGGTTTTTAATTTGAGACTTGTATTTAAATTTGATATTTCTAATGGTGCTTCTGTAATGGCAAATTCGTTTCTTAAGCATATACCACATAACTGATTAGCAATTATTAATGCTTTTCTAAAGCATTCACTCTTAAATAAAATAACAGTGTGCACAATTGGTATACGAAATATGAAACTTAAGTAGTGCAATGTAACTTTAGCATCAGATTGAAACTGTGTAAAACAGTTATAATTGTGGAGGAGTAGCTCTACTTTTTATTTTGGCTAATTTATCTCTTTATTGAGTTTTTCTTTTGGACTCGATTTTGAGTACTTGTACCAATTTAATTGTTGAAGACATCTAAAGGCAGCGAAACTATCCCCATCTATGAAAAGAGGAAGCCCACGATCAATGAGAGTGGAATCCATCATAAGATGACATTGGAACCTTCCCTTATAGGCAGGTTCCATTTCTGGTAAGAAAAATTTAATCCGCACCCATATTTAAGCATTTAGAAGCATTTGTAGCGAGAATAAAGACGAAAATTATTCTTTGTAGGAAATTAAGGTATGTGAAAATTATTTGTTGCCTATATTATCCACTTATTCTTATTCTTTGATTTGATTCATTAATTTTTTTTTTGTAGAAGTCTGAACTACATACGAAAGCTTATGTCAAGTTTTCCACTTATAGTCAAATTATAGTAAAAATTTTCTTGTATAACTAAAAGGAAAATTATCAAACTTGCTCTTCAGCATGCTAACGGTGAACTTTTAAGTGATTTGAAATTCTGGCTGCTTTATCTGTTTTGATGGAAACAATATAAATACGATACATGAAAATTCTTCCTTAGAGTGATTCCTTATATAATTATGAGCAAAATAGGGAATCACGTAAGTACTAGTTGCCCAAAGCAAATAGGAACATTGAAAATTGAAAATGATGATTCTTTGAATAATGTACTAATTTGCGAGAAGCAAATTTATTCAAGTGTAACATAAGGTTCAAAATATATGATAAATTCAGTTTTGACTAATTCTATTTACATAGTATGTCAAATAACATAATCCATATACAAATTATTTATTTGTGGAGCTTGTGCAAAAGAAAAAATTCATAGTAAGACATTCTACATACACCAAAGTTGGAATTGTATAATTTATTTTTTCTTGAATAGAGTCATGAACATACTTGTGGGCGATATAATTTGCACGAAACAAATTTATTGTCAAATATTATTGAACAAGTAAATTTGCAGTTATCAATAAATCAATTTGAATGATTAATATGATTTGATGACATTAATGATTATTATATGACATTGAAATTAAAATTGAGCATTAAAATTTTGGATTATCTAATAAATCAATTTGAATAATGGCCTTCGGTTGATGACGTGGCCAATTGATATATGACATTGAGAATTAAAATTGAGTGGTAATCTAAATACATCGAGAATGATTTTAGTTAATTACTAATAGATTTTTATCAAAATAATTACTAGACTATTGAAAATTTAACTTAGTTGTTATATCATGTTTAATGGGCATGAAATTTTACATGGTGCTAATCAAATTCAAATCCAGGCCTTTTGCATATGATTATTCCTTTTATAACTAATTGCTTAGAACTAAACATTTCCCGTGCAAATATTTAGAATGTGTAATATTTGTTTTTCAATATCCTACCACAGTGTACCTGCCTCACTTCCACATTGATTGGCTAATTACATTTGATGAAGATCATTTCTCGGCATTAGGGGAGATAAAATTTATAATTCAATGAATGCCGATAAATTTAGTGGAATATAAAAAGATCTTCAATAATGAGAATTACACTTAGTCAAAGAGTATTTGGAAGTTCATAGTATAATTAACTTGCAATAATATTTGTAAGTGACACATGAATTAATTCTGGAGTGATAAAGTGACTAAAGCACACATATACTTGTTGTAAATGCACCAAAAAGAGTAAATGTATTAACAATTTTGAAATGATATATATGTTAATGCCCTACGCCTTGAAGCGTAAAGGACCACTTATTATTTAAGACATAAATCAGCGGTAATTACTGAGACTAACAAATATATTAGATCCTTCTTGAAGTGCCGAAGAGATTAGATCGGAAGACGAAAATTAGTAATGAAGCTGCGTGCACAAAATAATAAGAATACTGAAATTGCGGAACAACAGTCAAAAATACTATGGGAAATGATGAAGATAAGTTATTATCATCTAGAAATTGATATAAGTTTATAAAAGCAGGAAGATGTACTAATGTTGTCGACAACTTATTCACCGCCACAATTGCTCTTACTATTAAATGGATCCACAGTACCCAAGTCAATAGTTGAGCGGAAACACTTTGACTAGGTAAAATAAAAAATAATTGAAGCGAGCTGGGCTAAGCTATGTTTTGGTTTTATAAATACGTACCTAGAAAGCGTTATCACAATTTGAGGATATAAATGTTTATTTGTCTGAAAAGAAAAAGAGAATAGTGATGTAATGAGGTGGCGAAGTTAGTAGCTCATGGGAGGTTTTCGCGAGACCCGATATTGATCTTATCAAATATACTCTGTTATGCATGAATAACGTTCCTTTATATGTCTAAAGCGGTAAGTAAGCAAATTTAGAAATGCAGTTGATAAGGCGTTGTAACCGCATGCTTATATTGATCAGCGATATCCAATATTTATATGAAAGTCCCCGATGGATAAATGGTGAAAATGAAGTATTAAAATGCGATATTAGAATTACAAGAATATGACAAATTATTTGGAGTCGAATATTCCACGATCGACTCAATTCATTCCTCCAGAAGAGGAATAAATAAACATTGAAATATTTCATACGTGTTTTTTAAAAAACTATTTTGGTGGTGTTTGTCTTATCTCGAATTTTACGGTGATAATTTCAAATATTATTGGAGCAGGTAAGGAAATCAAAGAAGCTAATTTAATCTTAGCGATTGAATTTTGAAAATAAAAGCGTTGGTGAAATCAGTATTATTGTGTCTCGACTAGCGGATGAACCTTACTTCTAAAAGCAAAATGAATCTTTATATACCGGTTAACTTACTTGGAGAAGGTATTGGAGAGAGATTTACATTAACTTTTTCATCTTACTTTTTAGTAATTGTTCGATCCTTGAAGTGGATACAAAAACAAATTTGGACCTAAAGAAGATACATATATGATATTTTAGGACGAAGTTCCTATTAGAAATTAATCACGGGTATTACTATGTTTTAAATACGCCCAAATCGATATTGAATTTATAATTTGCTTGCAAGATTAAGTTAGTCTTCTCCAATAAAGGAGACATTGTAAAACTTTTCAAACATATATTCGATGTCTTGGCCGTTGCGATATTTTGATTTAGACCATTTATGATTCATATTGAGATAATGGTATATCTCCCTCCTTAAATATGAGAAAATACAACTTTGAGTTACTTACGTATAGATAATATGAATGCTAAAGGAAACTGACAACGCACATATCTAAATTCTTTTACTGCATGAACTCAGGAAGAATTGTGTAAGCATAATACAAAGGCTTGGAAGGCCCCATTGTCTTGAGAGGCCGTTTGAAGATTGAATTTAGAGATCATTAGTTAATACCTTTTCTTATTTTACTAAGTTTTCTCTTTGTATTATTCTAGCGATATTTTAGTTAGGCATTAATATCACGTCGCTAATGTCCAAGGGGAGTGTTGTAAATATATTATGTGGACATTACTACTTTATTAGTAATATTATTATTGGGCTTGTATGTTGGACTTAGGGTTTTAGGGTTACAACTCACTCCTTGTATATATAGATGTATCTCTTTATTTATGGCCAGGATGAAGATATCTGAGAGAATACGAGGAATAATGGTGAAAATCATCTGACTTGAGGCAATACCTGGGCGTAGTCCTTACAGACCCCGAATGGCTCGTCGGTGTTCTTACTCTTTCCTTTCACGTTTGATACGTATTTTACAACAAATTAGCAAACCTTCAAAAATAAAAAACTTTAAAAGATGTAAAATCATGCAAGCAAGACTAGTAGGCTGGTAGAAGAAGAATAATTTGTAGAGTAATTATTTTTTGTCCATTAACTTTTTACATTTTTAGTTTTTCGCAAATGAATCGTGCAAAAACAATTGAAACGGCATCATTTTTGGCGAGTTTAGCACGTGATATAGCAATTTGGGGTATCCGTGATGGATGAATGGGATATATGTGGCACGACGTGGCATGCGAAAATTAGATATATCATATCCACCAATTAAACTAAACTAAGTGCACACTTGAACTAGTCTAAATTATACAAGTGGAAGTTGAAAAAAAAAAGAATTGCAATGAAGGTAATTAAGTTAGACCGAAAGTGACACTCACTAGCGAAGCTTCGTTGATTAACGGGTTAATAGGAGAAAGTGATTTAGTAAAAATTCATGGTCGAAAAAGATTATAAAAATTCATGGTCAAAAAGATTATAACAAATTCTAAGAAGTGAAAAAAAATATCAATAGTTTGGAAAGATTTGCTTGGACAAACAAAAGAGCTAAGACACACTCAGAACAATACGAAGTTGCAATTACATCAGATGTTATTCAATCAGAAGGCAAGAGCCACTTTGATCAAAATTAACATTAATTGGTTGATTATTATTCATACTAATAGGAGTAATGGATAATTTAATTATGTTTTGACCGTGGATATGTGAAGTCAATAGCTGCTGATTTAACTTGCATTCTTATCTTCTCTTGTATTGCTGAAAGAAATTTGTTTGTAATTTTGTAATCCACCTTATTAATACAGGTTCTCTCGATCATCAATTCAGCGGTGATCCTCAAATCACTCTCGCATTAGTACTCGAGAGCTCAGGTTGTGGGTTTGATTTCCCGTGGAAGCCTTTCACTTCCATTTAAATTGCTCCAATTACTCTATTAAATAGGAGTAATGAATAATTAGTATGTTGACAAATATGTAGGTCAATATTCTTTGATTTGTTTTTCCATTCTTATCTTCCCTTGTATTATGGGAAGTTGTTGTATTTAGCAATCCACCTTATTAATACCGGTTTCTCTCAATCACCAATTCAGCGGTGATCCTCAAATCACTCTCACATGGTGCTCAGAGCCCAGGAGTTGTGGGTTCGATTCCCCGTGGAAGCATTCACCCATTTAATTATCCATTACTCCTATTAAATATGAGTAATGGATAATTTAATTATGTTTGACCGTAGATATGTAGAGTCAATATTCTTTTGATTTGTTTTTCCATTCTTATCTTCCCTTGTATTATGGGAAGTTGTTGTAATTTTGTAATCCCATAATACGGTTCTCTCATTAAATTCAGGGGTGATCCTCAAATCACTTTCTGCATGGTGTCGAGAGCCCGGAGTTGTGGGTTCAATCACTAATTATCCATTCTCTAAATGGGATCCTGAATGAACAAATTTGTTCAGATATTCACACTTTGATTTGTTTTCATTCTTATCTTCCACTTGTAAAAAACTTGTTAAAATACAGTTTCTCTCAATCACCAATTCAACGGGATCCTCAAATTCTAATTAAAATCAAGAAGGAAATTTAAATTAAAATGACTTTTGCATATTTATTAAAATGATCCCATAATTATTAATTTTTTCAATTTAACTTATATGCGTTTTGTTTCATGGATTAGGTAGGTTAGATTAAATAGTGGGCTTGTGTAAGTTGTTTTTGTATTGTGTATTAAACCCGTTTGATTGTTGGGGCCCGTCCAATTGGCCTTTTTTAACCCACAATGAGAGGACAATTAATCTATGCCTTGGGGGTCCGATTCGAAAAGTCAGCAATTGGGTTTAGAGGTAAAAATGTCGAAATGTCGCTAATATTTTACCACTATTAAGAAAAAAATGTAATTTTAAAAAGGAACAGGTATTTTTGAAAATTAAACAAAAATTACATTAATCCTACAATCCAAACAACTTATTATCTCATTTACAATCCTACAAACCTTTCAATATATAATGTAATCTAAAACCACAAATGAATAGTGCAATCCCAAGTAATCCAATCACAATTAATCAAACCTACCCTTGAATCCAACGAGCCTATGTATTTTACTTTGATCCAATTTAGTCGAACCCACACCTGGTCGTCAAAATTGTCCAAAACGTTTGTTTTGGACACTATCTTACATATTCGGTCAAAATTAAAAGCGGGTGTAGGACACCGTCCAAAAACGACGATTTTGGATAATTTTGAAAGCGACCTCCAAAAGTTCGAGACTAAATTGGATCAAATTGAATACATGTGAGATTACATTGAAATATTTGATAATTACTAGTACTATTTCAATAAAGGTGCAAAATTATGAGACTATTTTATTTAATTCCCCTAAAAAGTCTAGGTGGCATCTCAAAATTAAAGGAAAAAAAAAATAATTATACGCCATGTTACTGTTTGATGTAATCACGCATCAAAGTTAAAGTTCAATTTAAAAATTTTAAAAATTTACGGAATCAAAATAAAAAATCTGAACAATCGCTACTAATTTCAAAATGAAGAAAATTATTCAACTATAACAAATTTAATCGCTTGTAAATTTCATCAATTTCGTTTATTTTGGATCATTCTGCTTTATTGACGGTTTATGTCGTGCCATAATCTCATAGTCAACAGTAATTTTACAAACTATCAGAATTTCCAAACCCAATGTTTACGAAGTTATTGTTTCACCGTCTCATTCAATCTCAATCCAAATAAAAGGTTTGGTATTATTTTACTAAAATATTCGGTATTTAAAAATATATTACCGAGTATTTTACGAAATTTTTGGTATACTAAAATTGGATATACCAAAAAAAAATAAGTACAAGAAAATCACACACAAATATCATCTTTTAAAATTTCGGACTGCTCCATACCTAATTATTTTTTCCATAAATTTATATATAGAAAGCGTGAATTCTTTAAACTAGCCTTCACTCGGCTTAATTCTTACTCCATAATTGGGGAGGCCATCGAGTGGACAATTTAATGAGTGGAGTAGTGGGAATCGAACCCAGACGTTGGGCGTAAGCACCAGGCTATGATACCATGAAAAGAATTTCGTCTCATCTAAGAGTCCGAACTTGTAGAGAGGTGTGAAATTAATTCATTTATTTAATTTTCTCAACATCATATACATACATTCAATAATCCTATTCAATGTTTATGGCCTCCATCACTTGCTCATTACTTGCCCGGTCGGAGGTTTAGGAAAAGTGTCTCGTCTTGTCTTGATTACTACCGTGTTATAATTAACTCCATTTGTGAACACTTCGTGGAATTTATCGATTTTTTAGTAGTTCGGCTTGAGGAGGAAGATATTAAGCCTCATATGGCAATGTGCAATTTGGAAATTATGGAAGACTAGAAACGATCTAATATTAAAAGAGAGTGAGAGTATACTTTAGACAAACTCATTGATGGAATCAAGTTTTGCTTGTGGAAGTGGATTAGGGTCCATTACCCCTATCATTTTCTCATTGTTTGTTTGCTTACGAAAGTCCATCATTTAGTCTGCTTTGATGATAAGTCAAGGTTATGTTGTCTTTTATGTGGATTGTAATTGTTCGGATTCTTATACTAGTTGAATGCATTTCATCTTTTATCTTTAAAAATAAATAAATCACGAATTAAATAATTGAGTATGAAATATGAATTAATATGAGGATGATATGTTTCCTCTTAAAATATTATGCAATTTAATACACACCATAATTGCTTTTGCAGGATGGAATTAATAATGGCCTTTTGCCAGTTTGGGTTTATTTTGTCAAATTAAGTTGCAAATGAAAATTAAATTCAAAACGATTGCTTGTGATAGATATTAGAATAAAGAAGCTAGAGACAAAAAGCAGTCCACATGGGGACATAATAAATTGTTTGAATTACTTCCGTTAAAGAGAATTAATTGTTGCAATAAGAAACGGAATGGGCTAAAGATCGTATACATGATAATGGAAATTAGAAAGAGAATGGGCTAAAGAAAAGTGTACCATATATTACAGATAACAATGCAAGATAATTTTACAGATACATGACAATTGGCTTGTAAATTAATATTAAAAGTGATAATTTGTAGTAATTGTTAATACCTAGTTTATAGTCAAAAGTTTAACTGACGTCCTTTCCTATAGTATCTCTCTATTTATAGTGCTGCTTTCAAGTAATTAATGTGATTGTATACATGACAGCTTTACTTTGTTAACAATGCCTTGTATTAAATTTATTAACTCCAAAGTTATAAGACTTCAGCCGATCGAGTCAACTTGTACTACCACTACTACTATAAATTGGGTTCGTGTGATGTTTCGTGATTTTGTTTTTTAAAGTTACTTCTAAACTAAAACTTTTCATTTTGATGTTGGGAAAAAAATGCAACTGAAGTCACAATTTTTTATTATCCTAAAACCTTTCCTCACATAAAATAAAAAAATCCAAAAAAATTCCCATTAAATTTTACACTAACATATTTCAGCGCAAAAGGTCATGAATTATGTATATATACTAGTATTAGTTTCAATCTGACTATTCGTAGTCCCTTCAAAAAAAAAAAAAGTTGACTATATATAGTAACGTCCAGCATGAAAAATAAATAATGGAGTAAATGAGAGTTATTAGTATTACAAAAGTATTGGTCAAAAACATATTTAATAATTTCAAGAGGGTCTGCACTGTGATTCAGCTTGATTCAACTGCTTACAATCGAATCGTGGAACTTGCTTACTATAAATAATTACACGATTTGGTGTGAATGTTATATATTTTAATATAACAAATTGCATAATTTCAAAATATTACGTTATGGAAACAGATGCAAGACTTAACCTTTAAATATTATATATACTACCTTAAAATGGAACTGAACATAATTCACTTCTCAGAAAGGTTATATCCTCCGGGAAAGTTCATTAGCGTTTCAAAAAATATTGAATTTAAAATTACTTTGTTTAGCGAATTAATTTTAATGAAGGTTGATTACGTTATTAATTTTTAATATTGGAATTTAAAAACGATGAATAGCTTTTCATATATTTTTTCTTGTCTTCCTCATTAATTAATTCTTGTAGAGTAGTACAATTTTAAGACATACTGTATACTAGAAAGGTAATTAGACGTTAATAGTTGAATGGAAAGAATAAGAAGAAGAAGAAGAAGATGAGACTAGTAAATAAAGCGCAGTAGACATATTACATACATATATTGCTTCCAAATTTACACATAGACATGAGAAAACAGTAATACAACACACTCTAAACATTAATTAATTATGTAAAAATAATATTGGGGCCGGGGAGGGAGTGATGGATCATTCCTTGACGAAACGATATCCGAGGAAGGCGTCGGGCGGCAGTGGTGAGGTGTACGTTGTCGTGGCTTATCTCGAGGCCTTTGGCATCCACGCAACTCACCTTTTCCACCACTTGAGCTCTCCGAACCAAATCTGTACATGAATTAATAGTACCTCAATTATGGGCAACCCCGGATCAGATCGTACATCACTGATGAACTTGTGGAATTTAGCCTTGTACACGGTGGCAGCAGGAAACCCCTGATCATTTTCCCCCTGGTACCACAACATTCCCCTAATAACTCCGCCTGTGCCCGAGCCACCATGTTGTTGTACAACTCAGTGCCCTTTTCCCACTGGGCATCCCGGGGCCCACCCCCTTTGTCTTATTCCGGACCAGATCGATGTCGCCGTGTAGCGGGTCGGCCGCCACTTCCCATGTCCCGGAGAATCACCGGGCTCCGCTGCCTCATCCAGCCTCCCCGACCGACCATATTCGATTGGCCGGCCAGTATTATGTGACCAGCTGGATAACAAAGAATATAGCCAAGAAAAGAGAAATGCAGCTGAAGAGATGGCCATTTTCGTTTTTTGTGAGTTATCAGAAAAAACAAACAAGTGTTTTTTTTGTTTGTTTTCAAGTAGGGATGAGATGATTAAGAGCGTTGAATTACACCAATATATATTGGCCGGGCTAGCTACAATTAGGTAAATGCTTATCTCAAAAAACAAAGTTGGTAAATAAGTTTTTTAACATACTTTGAAATGGACGTACCTCAGTTTTTCAAAGACATGCATTTATCAAGGGAATGAGACTTGTACTAGTAATTACAGTAATTTGACAAAAGGTAGTATAGTTGAGAAATATCAGAGTTAAGACTACCCAAAAAAAGCACACAAATTACGCACTGGTACAATATTCCTTCTTACTACTTTTTAACATGGATTGAAAATTTGAAATGGGCTCAATTTTCAAAGACATTTATGAAGGAATGGGCCTTGTACTAGAAATTACAATAATTAGGCTGTATCTAACTTAACCTATTAAATATGAAACATCACATATTCACATAGGAAAATATCGTATTGTTAGTTACCATAGAGAGATTCAATCATTTTATGTTATCCTCACTTAATTTTCCTTTGCATGAATTAATGAACAATTAAAATTTAAAACTCGTAAATTCATAGACCAAATCAAATGCATCTTTCACTTAACTGATATTTTAATCCGGGTTGTTACTTGTGTATTTTTTTGGGCTTAGAGTACCCTCATGCTCTAATAATAGAATTTCATCTTTATTTAAAAAAAAAAAAAATGTAATTATACTTGTTGGATTGATCCATCAGAGAATGCAATTATATATTGATCAGTAGCTTCAGTACTTTCAATTAAATTAAAAGTGCAGCAGACTCGTCAAAGTTGAGTCGTTGAGTACTAATAAATAATTGTTTGGATCAAAATTAATTCATTTGGAGGAAATCACTATACGCACCGCTTGACCGTCTTGACTTCAAGTTAATTAATTCTAACACTATTACCGTTCTCACTTGAACAAACTAGGTGAAAACAACTGCAATTATTAGATATTTTCATTTCTTAGACATTTCACTCTCTTACTCAAACGTACTTATAGAGCTTTTTTTTTGAACTATCTGTCTAGTTGGAATTTATTATTAATTCATATCATTCTGAGAAAATGAAGTTAACTCCTTTAAAATTTTCAAATATTCTACAAAATTTTCCTACAAAAAAAATTTTGATCCTTAAAAAGTGAGGATTACTCTACGATTTACCTATCACAAAATCTAATTATCTACGAGTAATCTACCTACACATTTGTAATTTCCATAGGCAAATTTACCTACACAAATAATTTTCTAAACAATTTATATTTTCGTAGACAATTATATTTGTAGTTTAAAAATAGTCTATATAATTAGAAAATTTTGTAGACAAATCGTGAGGCAAACTTTATTATTTAAAAAGCAAAATTATTTTTAGATTTGAAAATTTAAGAGGCAATACACTATTTTTTTTTTTAGTGTATATAGTGCATCAAATTTATTACTCGTGTTGTTTAGCGGACTTAGCTATTGAAAGTGTAATGTTATTTACACATAAATTATATTTATGTGATTATGCAATAAAACAATAAAATTATATAGGGCTTGACCCAAGAGATGAATTAATAAATTGAAATAATATAAACTCGATCTTTATAATAATTCAAAAAAATAAATTACAAAAAGAAAGCAAATTACATTAGACAAATCCTTGAGAAATTTTCAATCGAGGTTGTGTAGACAAAGAGTTATATATATATTAGTAAAAAGATCTTTCTTAAGAAGGGCCGTGAGTTATAAATCAACTAAGCTATGGCTTTGATATAAGACAAGTGAAAATAAACCTGTTTATAGTGCCTATAGAAAATTGTCATTATGAAATCCGTGTCCAATGTGTTATTCTCTGCTTTTTATAAGTTTCTATATGTCCGTCTCTTTCCTTCACTCGATTTATCTCAATAGAAATGTCATTATGAAACACATATTACATGTGTTATTCTCTGATTTTTTTTTTAAGTTTCTATATATCCGGACCAGAGCACGAAAATCAAGTATGTAATTAATTAAGAGGTATAATGTTTTTTGGATTGTAAATTAACGGATTATATTTTTAAAGATAATAATTTTATATGCTTGAAAATATATGATAATATATTTTTAAATTTATAAAATAGAATAATATTCGGACTTTATTTCAAAGATTAAAGTCCCTAGTTGAGAGGTTTGAAGAATCGTCCCATGTATGGGTTACCACCTGTTTCCTATAAACGGTTTCCTCCAATGTAAGGATTTCCACCGAGTTATCCGTAAAAGGATTGCTCGAAAGTTTTCCGTAAAAGGATTTTCAAAGGTACAATCCAACAAAATGACTAACCATATTTCAAAGATAACGGCTCCCGAACCGCTGTTGACATTCCAATGACCGGGTTACCGTAGGGAGGCATCCCGATTCCATTGAATGGGAGAGGTCCTAGAACGACCATCACCACTTGAGTATCGGGACGACATCGAAAGTGTTCGTGTTACACGGAAGAATAGGTGCACTGAACCGACGGAGTAGGAGTAGCCGCGGCTAAACCGGGGTTCATGTTGTTAACACTATCGAAGACGCTACCAAAGGACGCCTTGCAGTTAATAATTACATCAATCAATACGCCGATTACAAATTATTAATTTGTCTTTATGTATTGTTAGAAAAACGTAATTTGATAATTACTTGATATCACGCAACACACAAAATAAAAATCGGAAAAAAAGCGAACCGAGTCAAGGATAAATCATTTTCCTCAAGAAGATAAATGCATACGAATAGTGCTCACAAGGACCGCAGCGAAATGCCCCAAAAGGTAAAATCATGGCACAATATTAATTCAGTGAGCACCACCGAAATAATATTATCGGCAAACTTTTATCGAGTATGAACCGAACGACAAAAAAAAGAATAATGTATGCGCAATTGCAGAGGTCGGTTTTTTCGGTGGGTGAAAGTTTAATAAACAATCCTCGAAGGTTGATATATATAGACGGAACCAACTCAAGGGGAGTTGAGGATTTAGTGGGAAGACCACGCCTTTCGTGGGCGGTTATGGACCGAGGCCCCGTGCTTGAAGAGGAAGTCACGTCCGGTTCAATGAACCTTCATTTAATTTGAATTGACTTACGGATAAGCTTTGACCGAGTCCAACTCCGACACGGATAACTCTGCCTCCTCTGGCCGACCCAAAATCGGATGGGTCACCCAATTCATTGAGTCCAAAAAAATAATTGGTCCATTTAAAATTTTTGGATCTCCAAAGATAGATAGGCCCCAGCCCACCCAAATTAGAGGGGACAAAGGAAAACGAACACACGACGCCTCAGTGTTCCGTGCAATCACCACTGGGCTAACCAGTTAATTCATTAATTTTTCAATTCTATAATTATCTATCATATATTTCTGCATTTTTTTTTAAATAATAAAATTATAAAACAATACCTTGTTTCGCGAGTCTAAGGACTCGAACACGCAACCTCTTAGCAATTTTCGCCATACAATTGCCACTGAGCTAAACGATTCATTCTTGAAATTTTAACTTCTAATAAATATATATCATATATATATATATATTTTTTATGAGGAGAGTATGCCCTCGCTATTAGCGAGGGCTATTAGATGTTTGTTAAAGCCATCGGTATTAACGAGGGAAATTTATTGCTCGTTAATTTCCTCGTTAGTAATAATGGCTCTTAAATCTCTCATTACTGCCGAGGGTTATCAAAACCCTAGTAAAATCTCTTAAATCCCTCATTAGTGCCGAGGGTTAAATGACAGTTTTTTTGTAGTGTTAGTTTTTGCAAGTAGATCATGCCAAAAAAAATTGAAACGGCATCATTTTTGGCATGAGTTTAGCACGTGATCTAGCAATTTGGGGTATCCGGCGTGGATGATGAATGATACATGTGGCACGATGTGGCATGCTGATTAGATATATCATATCTACCAATAAACTAAAGCAAGTGCACATGAAATAGTCTAAAATTATACAAGGAAGTTGAAAAAATAAATTGCAATGAAGGTAAGTTAGACCGAAAGACGAAAAGTGACACTCTAGCGAAACCGATGTTAGCGGGTATTAGTAACAAATTCATGGTCGAAAAAGATTATACAAATTCTAAAGTGAAAAAAAAATCAATGGTTGGAAAAGATTTGGACAGACAAAGAGCTAAGACACACTCGAACATGGAAGGTAATTATATCAGATATTCAATTAGAAAGGTAGAGCCACTTTGATCAAAATACTTATTAAATCAAGAAAGCAAGGGAATGGAAATTTAAATCAAAACGCATCTGCAACTTTCAAGACCTTTTTTGAAATGATCTCATAATTATCAATTTTTTCAATTTAATTTCATATATTTTTAATTTGATCGAATTTAGTCCCAACACGCTGAGGTCACTTAAAATTGTCCAAAACAACGCTCGTGTTGAACACATGTCTTATATATTCCGTCAAAATTGGGGGGTGTAGGACGCCCAAAGCAACGCCGTTTTGGGCGAATTTTGAGTGACCCTCGGCGGTTTAGGACTAATTTTGATCAAATTGAATACATATTGAGATTAAATTGAAAAGTTGATCATTACGACTTATTTCAATAAATGTGCAAAATTATAGGACTATTTTGGTTTAATTCCCTTAAAAAGTCTAGGTGGCATCTCTAAATTAAAAAATAAAATAAAATTACACATGTGGTGATTATTGTTTTGGTAACTTTCTTTGCAAAGAAAGTTAAAAGATCAATTTAAAAAATTAAAAATTTACAGAATCAAAATAAAAAAGTCCAAACAATCGTGACCAATTTTAAAATGAAACAAAGTTATTGAACTATAAAAATTTAATCTCTGTGTAAATTTAATCAATTTCGTTTAATTTAATTTGGATCATTCTGCTTTTATTGACGGTTTATGACGTGCCATAATCTCATAGTTTGTTATATTTTTTACAAACTATTTGAATTTCCAAAACCCAATGTTTACAAGTTATGGTCCGCCTCATTCAATCTCAATCCAAATATAATGTTTGGTACCAAAAATTCCAAATCATATCTTTTATCGTATTAAAGTTTTCGTTGTTTAAAAATATATTATCGATATTGTAAAAAATTTTGGTATACCAAAATTCGATATACCAAAAATAAGTACAGTAAAAATCACATACCGTTATTATTCAAATTTTTGGTATACCGCATCATATCGGCATTACCGTTTCATACCGTTATTTTTCCATGAATTTGTATATAGAAGGCGGTGAATCACGACACTAGCTCCACTATCTCAACCACGACCGCCCCACTCTTTTTTCGCCAGATCAATTACATGAACCCCAAAGGTAGAGAGGAGAGGAGATGGAGAAGTCACGACCACCCAAATTTCCAACAGCGCTTTGTGGAGAGATATGGAAGAAGAGGCGCCCCTGTAAAATTGAGGGACGGAGATTAAAATATGGAAGAAATTTTGAATCGTGAGAGGAGCAGTTAGAGTCTGTTTTGATTTAATTGGCATTGTGATGTATGTTGCAATTAAATTTATTGGGCAACACCCCCTTTAACGTGCTACAATATAAATAAATGAGAATTGCCACATTTTGGGTTTCCATGAAAAATTAGACTAGATAATAAAATATTAAAATGAATTTTTTTATTTTATTTTTAAAGATTGCAAAATCAAATTCCGCATTATATTTAATTTCATACCAAAAGATTGACCGAAAAATTTTGATGTGGTACCCATTCATTAAATCTAAATTTTGATATATCGAGATTTTCGCAAATTTAATATTTTTCGATCTGACAGTAAAGTGGTATCGCATCAATAATGAAAATTCAGTATTTTTCTCACCCCTAAGTTTAACTAGGATAGAGAAAATCCTGAACAGAGAAATCCTATCTTTTTGGTAAAGAATGAAAATTCCTTTTTTGTAAGAAATTATTATTTATATGTACATTGACTATATACTAATATATCGCATCAATAATGAAATTTGAGCATAGATACCAAATTAAATATTATTTCACATTTCTAAACACGAAAAACATACTAACTAATCGTAAATCATAATATAATACTAAATAATAGGGATAATTTTTTTTTTCGTCCCATAACTTTTGTAACTTTTTTAAACGTCCCCAAAAGAGTTAACTTTTCCAATTACGTCGTCCCAAAAATTCGCTAGTTGTACAATTTAAAATTCGCTAATTGTACAATTTACGCCCCAAAATTCGATTAATTGTAAAAATTATTTTCCAAATTGGAAGTTGATTATGATTTGATATATTAATTATGCTTTTGAAATAAAGAGGCTTGTTTAAAACCTGCTTTTGAGATGTTGATTGATCGTGCTCATATTTTTTTTGAGATTTCAATATGAATCATGTGATCAATTATGTGATTTTATTTGTGTTGATCCGGATATCGACACAAGATGTGTGTTTATTTCAGTTTAAAGATGTCGCAAATTTTTAATCCAATCGTTAATATACTTAAAGTCAATAGAATAGTATGGAAACTATGTTGATTGAAACTAAAAAAAATTTATGATTATCCCTAATCGCACAAAAGCACAAGTGGATTCTTGACACACCAAAATTCGGATGAGAATAACCGACGAGCCAAAAATGTGGGGCTCGTCAGATCACCTTTGCAGAGATGTCATTTAAAAATGGTGGAGGGCAACCCGTGAGGGATTACGCCCTCAAAATTGATGGCCCATCCGAACAAACTTGAGGTTCGCAGCATTATGATCCGAAACCTAGATTGATTTGGTACTCCACTCTCATCCAAAAAGTTTTGAGCACTTTGGCCTCGCTTAATTGATTTTGTTGCAAGCTTTAGTCTCGGACATTGATGGAGCACAAAACTCAAGCTTTGACGAAAGTGGTCCGCCTTCATCTTCTAGGCCAAGGAAGACAAGAAGAAAAGAGGACCAAAAGTCATAAGCAATCAAACTCAATCATTGCGAAGGGTACGATTAAGATTGTTGATATAATCCCAACAAAAGATAAAGAGAACGCCGGTGTCAAGAAAAATCCGTTATAAGTGCCCTAACCGCAAAAAGGACATTGAAGGTCAAATGCTCCAACCCCAAAATGGTTGGAAAGAAAGGTAATTCTCAAAGACTAGTTGTCAAAAATTGTTTAGCGATGTTACCCATTCGGTAATGGATACAGTGTCCACTAATCACGTTTTTCACTACGTTCAAGCCGACCCGACAACTTGAAGTGAAGTGAGATCCTCATCACGCCAGGCGTGCTACGAGAGAGGGCAAAAATTTGGCAAGGGGGAGACGTCAATCGTCTTTTGAAGACAAGACTTTAATTTTAAGAGATGTTCTTTATGTTCTGTTTTACTTAAAACCTAATTTCGCTTTCAAACTATTTGTCGATGGATATTTCTGCTCGCTTTTAAACATGTTATTGTTATGCGAACGATGTGGTTATCTATCATGGAACTTTTTACTAACAATCTATATTATTAATGGTGCACATCACTCACACCTGATGCATCCCATAACACGCCTACTATTTCAAGTAAAAGGAACGCTTTGACCAACGTGAACTAGACACTTATTTGGCACCTAAGATTAGGTCATATGAATCCAAAAAAGGATCCAAAGGTTGGTGCAAGATGGTTCATTGGAGTCCTCCCCGATTGAACAATTTCAACTTGCGAATCATGTTTGGAGGGTAAGATGGGCCAAGAGGACATTTGGAGCCAAGGGCTTAGAGCTAAAGAAGTGTTGGAAATCGCTCACACCCCATGTATGTGGTCCAATGCAAATCAAAGCAAGAGGTGGCTACTAGTATTTCATTACGTTTATCGATGATTACTCACGCTTATGGGCACGCTTTTCCTAATGAAGCATAAATGAGACCTTTGATAAATTCAAAGAATTTAAGGCTCAAGCAGAATCATAAGGAAAAGAGTATCAAGTTTCTACGATCCGATCGACGGGAGGCGAATACCTCGTAGAATGAATTCTTGAACTACCTGTCGGATGAAGGGATTTCTGATCCCAAATTGATCGCCCGGTACCCCTCAACAAAACGGGTCAGCAGAATCTAAGAAACGAAACACTTAAAATGGTAAGATCAATGATGAGTTATGGATTTACCAAAATCGTTTGGGGTTACGCGCACGCAAACAACAGCCCATTTCTAACTTAGCTCCATCCAAATCGGTTCAAAAACCCCTATGGAATTTTTGACAGGCGCAAGCCCACCTTTTAACACATTAGGATGCAGGGTGTCCGTGTCGTGTTGGATAGGGAAGCTGGGAAATTGGATGCGTTAAGAATTAAGGTTGTTTATAGGGGTACCCCAAGGAACGAAGGATGCATGTTCTATGGTCCCAAGATCAAAAGGTCATAATCAATCTGTAACTTTAGATTTTTGGAAGAAGATTATATGAACGATAAAAAGCCTAGAAGCGAGATTACCTTAGAAGAACTTAGGGGCCAACTGCTGCCAATCGCATACAAGAAGATATACCACGCCACACCTTACACAATCAAAGTTGTCAGACAACCCGAGCGATTCTTAGGGATCTGAGAGTCTCAGACTTGATCTCGTGGAGAAGAATCGCATCCATGGTCCTACAACGCAGCGTATCCAGACAAGGATGTGACATCTTGCAAACAAAATTTGGAAGCCGAGACGGTTCAATGGATCACAATAAAGTGTGGAGATAGTCGAACCACTTAATGGGGTAAAACCTATTGATGCAAGTGGGTATACAAGAGAAAAGGACCTGACGGAAGGTTGAAACCTTTTAAAGCAAGACTCGTGGGCAAAGGGTACACTCCGTAAAGTTAAGCGGATCGACCATGAGGAAACCTTTTTCGCCCGTAGCCATGCTCAAGTTCATCCGAATTTCACGCTGATTGTCGCCAAGACCTAGATTTTGAGATCCGCAATGGATTAAGACAAGCCTCAACGGAAGTCTTCGATTTAGAAATCTATATGCAACAACCCCAAGGTTTCATTAAAAAGGCCAAGATCATCCGGTTTTGTAAGCCAAAGAAGTCCATTTATGGGCTAAAGCAAGCATCCTGCTTGAATCAAGATGTTTTGATCAAGTTATAAAATTATACGGTTTTGATCAAAACAATTTCAAAAGTTGTGTGTATAAAAAGCGTGATTTTAATCGCCTTTGGTATTCTTGGGTACTATACGAGAGCGACATTCTCACAGGAAATCACATTCGCTCATCGAAAACGATGTAAAGATGTTGTCGATGTAAGGGCATGGTCACAAAACAGTTTGATATGAAGGACTTGGGAGAAGCGGTCACATCCTAGAGATCAAGTTCACCGAGATCGCAAGAAAAAGATGATCGAAGCCGCAAGCTTCAGACATAGACACCATTTTGAAGCGATTCAAGATGCAAGATTCTAAGAAAGGTTTTGTACCTTTTCGCACACCTGAATCCATCTATCCAAGGAAATGTGTCCCAAGACACAAAAGGAAATAGATGATGAAGGGCATTCCTTTATGTTTTGTAGGTGAAGCACCTAAGGATGCAGTAATGTCAGCTAAGACGACCTGGAGACCTCTGCGCCAGAAATGGTGGCAAGATATCAAAGTAACCCTCGGGAAATGTATGATAGACCGCGAAGAAGAACATTCCAAGATAGAAGAGGGACATGGGACAAAATATTTGATTTTTCGGACAGACCGTAATTCTCATTGTTATACGGACTCGAGATTTCCAACCCATTTAGACTCACGAGGAAAAATCAACCTCGGGTAATGTGTGTTTTGTATGGGGAGGAGCCGCGATATGGAGAAGCGTTAAGTAATGCATCGCGTTCTACCATGGAAGCGAATATGTAGTCGCTTGTGAAGCAATGAAAAACGTTATTTAGCTCAAGAACTTCCTCACGACTTGGACGTGCGTTAAATTTGCCCAAAGATTTCACGGTTTCTCGTGATAATGCGGAGCTTGCAAATTCTAGGAAATCGAGAGCCCACAAGGCCGCAAACACATAGAAAGAAAATACCATCTTATACGGTAAATCGTTAAGAGAGGAGACATAGAGGTGACAAAAGATTTAAGGCCCCAAGACAACCTAGCATATCCATTCACAAAGGGTCCGCCTCGAGTACATTTGAGAGACATGTGGAAAGAATGAAAGTGTCAAGAGCATACCAATCTTCTTTGAGTATAAGTGGAGAAATATTATTTTGTTCGTGTGAGATGACATTAGATATCACATAGAACACGAAACATCTTTGTAGTATACTTAAAAGTAGACTTTGAGTATAAGTGGGAGATTGTTGGGGTTATAATTGAAAAGTATGCTTTTACTTTTGTATAACCAAACCGAATTTTTATTTATTTTACTGAAATTAATTATTTATCACATGTTGCATTAAATATGAATGAATGTTATATATATTTCATTGCATACCCGCTCGATAAAGTCAAGATGACGTGTTCGTTTTAGTTAATTTGGTCATACCGGATCACGTAAGATCAAATTAATCACCTCGCGACTAAGTACAAATTCACAACCTAGATGGAAATGAACAACCCATCATGAAAGGTTGAAGCCGTAAGGCTGATTGACTTGTTTGACCAAGGGATTACACTAGCATGATGATCTACCGATAGGACCCTCCACAGGAGGATAAATTCTTCTATCTTGAATATACAAGAATTAGACCTTAGTGGTGCGTTATTTCAATCTCCGCTCCTTAAATAGATCGTGTGAAATTTAATAACTATTGCTTTGACTTATGATGGGAAGAGAATCAATGCGATTCGATACCTTGTATCTTGGGCAATATTATTAATTACATGAAGATTGCTAAGATTTAATATGGAGAATCGCGTCAAAGTACAACTGCTTGATTTGTCCCCTTGGTGGGCTCTTCCGAATCTTTATCATACCAAATCTTGCAAGTGAAATTTATTTCCTGGTATGGATAATAATGTTGAGTTGTCTTTACTCAAGGACAAAGATATTAATTAATATAAAGTCTGCTCGATGGCTTAATTAATTAATGGACTAAGATAATCTTAAACGGGAAATAATAACCGGAGCCATATTATTGTGAAGTCGTAATGTGGGTTAAGATGGATAGTTCAATATTAATTTTATAGTGAAGTAAATTAATATTAATGGGTTTGAATAATATTTTGGCTAAATATTAAAGCTTCATAGCCCATTGGAGGTTCAATCTTAATTCTCCTAAAGCCCCTCAAATAGCTCAAACTAAAGTCCATTAATGAAAAGGAGAAAATATTTTGCCTTATTTTTTCATTAATTTTTTCGAAAAAAGATAGGAAGAGAAAAAAAAGATTTTTTGATTTTTCTTGAAAGATTTTTATAATATGTATTCTTGGAATACAAGTTTATCCCATAAATTCAAGAAAAGTCAAAGATCCTATTTCTTTCCTAACTAGTTGTTTTTTTTTTCAAAATTTCCTTAATATTGTGAGGTGAGATTTTGTGGAATATTTTAAATATGGAGAAAAAGAATATATTCGATATATTCAAGATTTTTGAGATCAAGAAAAAGATTTTCCCATCTTATTCTAGGTCAAAATTTTTCACCACCCTAGTATTATAAATAGGGGATGAATTTTTCATCCCCCCGTCAATTCCATGTGTTGAAAAAAATTAGAAATCCACAAAGGTGGTGGCCAAATATTTTATTTTCTCCTTTAAGATTAAAAATCGTTCGTTGATAATCTCTCAGTAGGTCCCGAATTCAAGGTTCATGAGGGCCCGAAGTCTAGAGGGTGAATAGACTTACGAAACTATTCGTCAGGTCAGTGTGATTGCGGTTTACCTAATCGAGTGCAAGTGAATCGGGCCGGATCGATATCTAACTTCTTGATCGCCGAGGGCGGATCGATTCGGTGTCTATCGATTTAATCTTTAACTGAATCAAAGTGAAGTTAGTTTATACCCGTGTGAAAAAACCAATTTATAACAACTCGTATTCGAAAAGTCGGTTTCAATCGACCGACTATGGAGTCAATCTCGGATCGATCAAGAGTTTGTGCAAGTGATCCTAACTTAACTCGAGAATATGTATGCAGATTTAATCAAGGTTGTGTTCAATAGTGTAAAACAATTAATCAAACAGGTAAATGCACACAAGATTTATAGTGGTTCGGACAACCAGTCCTACGTCCACTCTTCCCTATCACAAGGGGCCCCAACTTAACCAACTCGAACTTAGATTATCGTGTTAGTCCAACACATTACACCAACATATATTTATAGAGCTCTCACTCAATCGATCCTGAAATCAAAGACTAGAAACCCTAGTCTCGAAATCTTGCAAAACAAACTTAACTTAACTTTTGGGTTTTTGGGTAAGATTTGTTGTTTGTTCCAACTTGAAATCTATCCTAGTATTTAAGTAGCCTAACAGCTAGAGGATGAGATTTATGTACTAAGAACTATGGGATGAACACTTAGAAAATATTCTTCAAGGTTGTGTTCTTCGTACTAAATTTGGCTATAGTATGAGCTTCTTGATAATTTTTCAGATCTTCACTCAAGAGTAATCCCATATTTATAGACCTCGAAATCAAAAAGAGCCGTTGGAGAGCAATTTGAATTTCCTGGGCCATATTTGGTAGATATGCAGGATTTGATGTGACGGTTTTGGACGGGATGGCATGACCGAAAGCGTGAAAGTTGTCCTTCTAAAGCGGTTTGACTACGCAGTCGAATCCCGCATCACGCCTTTGTTCATACGTGTCACTTTCTCATTGGTTAACAAGTCTGCGTTTTCACAAATAAATAAATCATGGAGGTCAAAACTAATTTGATTCAAAAACCAAATTAATTATTTAAATCATACTTAGTAATTTTTGAATTGAGATTTTTTAGTTGACAATTCTCATGCAAAACACATTTAAATAATTTAAATAAAGCATAAGAAAATACAATAATAAATCAAGCAAAACCGAAAATAAACATATTGGGCACAAATTATCCAAACCGCCATGGCTTGATTTTTCTTCGCTTGATTTTTTGCCAATAAACGCTGCTTTTGAATTTCCTTCCTACTGCTCATCTCGAAAAGAACTCCATCTCAAACGCCACACCAAGTAGCTCTGAAATGATGCACGCTCAAGATCCGCCATCCCTTTGCCTAATGATCGCACTGGCGGCGCTTAAGCGCAATAAGGCCGCCTATATTTAATTTTGCCTTAAGAAAGGCCAGCATGGTCATACTACGCTGCGATCCACTCCTTCGGGTCACCGCTTTACCCGCCTTCGCCCATCCAATACAAGACGGCAAGGTCAAGGCAGGCCTACGCGCTGCGTCAGATGTTCGGGCGACAAAGCCGCGACGCGAGCATGCCTCCTCGACACGCTTGACGATGCACGCCGCCACGCATCGCTTTCGGTCCGCTTCAACTCCCCGCTTGCCTTTCATCTTCGGACAAAGTTACAATTTATTTAAATTTGAGAAATAAATACACTCTTTTAAATCTAGAATAGTCTATTACATTGAACAAATCAAATAGCTTGATCTACTCGTGTATTTTCTCACGAAAAATAAATTCGAACGAGCTCTAATTAAAACCATTCATACGCATGAAAAATAAACACATTAAATACTATAACAATTGATACCGCGCAAAACAAGATCTAACAATTCTTCTATCCAATTTTCAATAAAATTTAATAACATAATTTAAATAACAATTTAAATGCAGCTCAAAACCGAGGCTCGATACTAGCTTGTTGGGAAATTAGGGTGCCCTTGACATATTCGAGGTGAATTTAAATACATATTTAAATTAATCAATTAATTACTAACATGAATTAATCCTAAATCAATTCAACATAATAATTACAAACAAATAAGCAACATACGCTGCATACCGTAATCCATGTAAATCCTAAGCATGCGGATCTAGGAGTTACGAGATTACATACCTTTGTAGAGACAACCATTGAGACGATGGATCTACCCAAAGTGCTTTCTCAAATATGTCCCACGTCCACTTAACGAATCCAAAGGTGGGAGGATTCTCAACTAATGATTTTAATTTTAAAGGAGAAAATATAAAATATTTGGCTATCACCTTTTGTGGATTTCTAATTTTTCAACACATGGAATACATTGGGGATGAAAAATTCATCCCTATTTATAGGAGTAGAGGGCTAAAAATTTTAGGTCAATTGGGCATTGGGAAATTTTCTTGCTTCTTCCTCAAGATACAATCTAGAATATATCCAATATATTCTATTTCCCAAAATATCTCTTAACAAAATCTTCTCCTTTTTCGCCTTCCGTAATTTTCGAAAATTTCATGCAAGTAGGAAAGAAAATAAGATCTTTTTCCTTTCTTGAATTTATGAGATAAACTTATATCTCAAGAATACTTATTCCATAAGATATTTCAAGAAAATCAAGAAAAATCTTTTTTTCTTCCTACACTATTTTTCTAAAATAATTGTGGAAAAAAAAGGAAAAATATTTTCTTCTCATTTTCATTAATTGGACTTTAATTTGGGCTATTTGAGGGGCCTTTAGAGAATTAATATTGGACCTACAATGGGCTATGAAACTTTAATATTTAGCCAAAATATTATTCAAGCTCATTAATATTAATTTATTCCACTATAAAATTAATATTGAACTATCCATCTTAACCCACATTACGACTTCAATAATAATATGGCTCCCGTCATTATTTCCCGTGTTTAAGATTATCTTAGTCCATTAATTAATTAAGCCACTGAATAGACTTTATATTAATTAATGTAGGTCCCAAATAAGTTTCGTGAGGGCAGAAGTCTAGAGGGGAGGGGTGAATAGACTTGAAAACTTTTTTCGCTCTTGTAGATCGGGTGTGATTGCGCTTTTCGATTAGAGCGCAGTTGAAAAACATTTTGGACCGATATTCAACTTCTCGAATGCCGAGGGCGGTCGCTTCAGATATCTATCGGTTTAATCGATTGTGGAAGCTAGTTTATACCCGTGAAAAACCAGTTTATAACAAATCGTCATTCCTAAGTTGTTTTCAATCGATGATTATGGAGTCAATCGACGATCAATAACTTGGTGCTAATGATTCTAACTTCGTAATATGTATGCAAATTTAATCAAGTTGTGTGCAATAGTGTGAAGCAGCTTAATTAAAGAGGTAAATGCACACAAGATTTATAGTGGTTCTACAACAACCACCCCTACGTCCACTCTTCCCTTATCACAAAGGGCACCAACTTAACCGACTTAACCAACCTGGACTTAGATTATTGTGTTAGTCCAACACATTACACCAACAAATATTTATGGAGCTCTCACCAACCGATCCCGTAAAATCGAACTAGAAAACCTTAGTCAAATCTTGCTAAACAAACTTAACCTAACTTTTGGGTTTTGGGTAAGATTTGTTGTTTGTTCCAACTTTGAAATCTTTCCTAGTATTTAAGTAGCCTAACAGTTAGAGGATAAGATTTATGTGCTAAGAACTATGGGATGAACACTTAAAAAAATAATCTTCAAGGTTGTGTTCTTCGTCGCGGAAATTTGGCTATAGTATGAGCTTCTTGATAATTTCCGTGTCTTTCACCAAGAGTAATCCCATATTTATAGACCTTGAAATCAAAGAGAGCGTTGGAGAGCAATTTGAATTTTCGCTATATTTGGTAGATATATGAGATTTGATGTGATGTGCTTCTAGGTACGGCATGGCCGAAAGCGTGTATGTCGTTTTTTATAGCCGTTTGGCCAAGTAGCACCAAATCCCATATTGTCGGCTCTGTTCATATGTGTTTGTTCTTATTGGTTAACAAAAACACTTTTCAGTGTTTGTTCTACCAACTGAAGTTGACATTCTTCTTGTTCAGATAAACAACGTATGACTTGGTGAAACATCGCGACCACCGTGTGAAATGACACGACCGATTAACCCATTAGTCTACGATAGTCCGGCCGGTGCCAGCTTGTCTTTAGCTCAACTAGCGCATTTCGATGATGGTCTTCCGTCCCGATCTTCTGGTAGTCATATGATCTTCAGGTCTTCTGAATTTGTGTTTCATGACTTCACCTGATTATCTGACTTTATAAGATCGTCGATCTTCCTGGGTTCTTCCTCGCTTTCCCGCCTGTTGGACTTCAGCTGATCTTTTGTTCTTCTGATCTTTAGATCTGACCTATACATATTGAGTTCCCCCTCAATATGTGACCTATCTTATACATCGCTTGTTCTATACAATAATTATCAACCGGTCATCTTATAACCGGTAATAAAACATCAATTACCAATGTGTCCGACCGTCCTATTACATTTGTTTTAGAACTTTTATCAAAACTATAATTTTCCCAACAATTTCCCAATTTTTGATGGAACCAAAACACTTGAGAAACCAAATACGCTTGATAAATATAAAAACAATAAAGAACACATAATCGAAGATAATGAGATTTTGTCTTAGGATCGAGAAAAAAGAATAACCTTTTCATTCATCGGATGTATCGATTATATATTACATCGTAAAAGTTTGGGCTTAAATTCAAATGATCCAAACATTTTCGATCTTCAATCTCGGCTTATATCCTCCTCGGCATTTCTCGCTGATCCCGAGGAATGTTGAATATCCTGCAGATAGCTTCCATTTGACATCATTGATCCGGCCGAGACTCGCTTATGCGAGCTTTGTTCGTGATGTTAAAATAGAACCTTTGAAATGCCAAATGCATTAAACGAGCCATCCCGCCTTCTTGAGTAGTCCATCACGCCATACTCTTGGCGAGATATTCTCACATTGATTACTCTCGCCTCATTTTCCAGATATTTTAGAAAATTTGGGTGCTTGTTCTCCAACTAGTTGAAAATTCGCATCCGTGATTCTTCTTGTGGCACTAGATCCGAACAAAAGCATCCAAGCCATTCACTTCGATCTTATTCCATTCCTAACCTATCAAAGATGTCAGTAGCTTTTGAATGATTTCATCAACTCTTGTCAACCCGAGGTTCTGCCCAGATTTTTCGATTGCCTTTCTTCTTCGCCCTCGTCCACGTATTTCTTTTTCGATCTTACCTCCTAATTTTTTTTTACGCTCTTCTTTTCTTCTTCACTAATTCGAGCTTCTTCAAGAATCTGCTTTCCTTAGATTAGGTTCTACGGCCAATTCCTTATCGGCCTGTGATCTCATTTGTGTTTTTCGTGACTCTCTTAGTCCAGTGGGTTTTGTGTGTTACGATGTCCCAAAAGACCAAGATCTAACTTTCTTGCCTTTTGACTTCTCCATCTTCCCGTAAATTTCATTAGCAAAAGATCCGGATGGTCAAGTCTACGTACATAGATTCAACCCCCATCTAAAAGCAGTTCTTCTGTTGTTACGATAAAGTCGGGCTGGTTTCTCAATCATCCCTTCCCTTTTTGGTTTGATCAAAAAGAGCATTGAGGTGGGAAGTCGGAGATCCAAAGTCATCGATATGGCCTTGTTAAGATCTTCAATGCATAAACCTTGAGCTTGAAGTAGATAGATTTTTGAATCTTTTGAGATCAACCTCAATCTTGGCATTCAACGCCAAAGAGAGAGGGTAAGAATGAGTTTATCAAGTTTTTTTTTCACCATTTAAAGCTTTTCTGCGGACCATTAGAAGAGAAACTTGTTGCTGATCAACCGGACTAGCTTGTCGTCAATCGCCTTCTTAAATTCAAGTCGTCGTTGGTCACGGTTTGAGAAACCGATCTTTGATTGCTTCAACTGGGAAATAGTCAATTTTCGTTGATCCGTTATTTCTTTTGAGGCCATTCTCGCCTCCGATTGGCTAATGTGTTGCTAAAGTTCATTAGCCAACACTCCTCAACTTCTTCTTTCGAAGTTCTTTAAAACACGATCGATCTCCTCGTTTGATCGGTGGTGATGTGTTGCGGGGAATATTTTGCATCACCTCGATCATTTCCATTGTTTGCGCCTCCCGTCGGGTCATGAATCGCAAAGACCGGTTCCACTATCATCCAAGAACTCCCACATCCTTCATAGATCATCTTCCTAGGAGTTTCTTCAAATAGCCTCCATTTCAACTTGTTCAATTATCCCGACTTTCGTGGATTAGAGCTATGATCGCTCCAAAGGTTATCGGGTTAAATTGGTGATCCCTCGAAAGCATTTCTTCATCTCAAATCAAAATCATAATGCATCAAGACCTCCCATCCGCTCAATAACGATCGCGAAATCGGTAGTTCTTCAAATCCGAGATCTTTCCAAAAGGGGATCTCCATTACTTCTCTAGAATAACAGATGGCTACCAACTCGATACAACTTATCAATATCGCTCAATTCTCATTCCGACCATTTTCCGGTGGATGGTCTTGGATGATCCGGACTCGAGAATCATTTGTTCGGGATCGACCGGTTCCAGCTTGATGAGATGTAGAGGGTTCCGTGGTGTCCGGTAAACGGATGTTGATCATTATTTGAATCAAGATTGTTCTGCTTTAGGCGACAAGTCGCCTAGTTCCGCAGAGGGTGATCTTCTTGGTTGCGAACCGTAAACTTTCGTGTTCTCGAGCATGTGAAGGAGAATGAGAGATATGCTTTCAGTTTAGAAGTCCGAGTGGTGAATCATCGCGAGATTGAGCGAAGGAGATCGTTTCGGCCCCCGCTTTCCCTCGTAATGTTCTCGGCGAGCTCTCAACTTGGGAGGTCTTGGTCTCGATTTTTTCAAATGATCTCTATGGCGATCATTTTGTCGATCCGAACTCCGCTTTCATCCGACCATCTTCCGGAAAAAGAGCTGCGGTGGCTTTTTTACTTTTTTGGCCTCTTCTCCCGAGCCTTTACCAAGGTTTTCTTCTTCTTTTGGAGAGCATCCGCTGCGCACGAAGTCTGCCCTTGTTTTTCCCTTTCTTAGCCTTTTGGAGGGGTGAGCGATATCATCATCCGATGGCCCATAGATGGCGCTTGTGGTTGAGAGAAAGGCCTTTGTAGGACTTCAAATGCTCGATCCCATTCAAAAGATTGGGCATCTTGTCCTTCAAACGACCGCAACCTTGTTGAGATTGGCGATTCTCTTCTTCGAGATAGATTTGTCTCGCTCACTAACTCCAAACTTGTCATGTTCTTGGAGCGTAATAGCCTTCAGAAACCATGCCAATTAATATTTTTGGTTCATCGATGATAGCAATGCATACTATATATTTTTACAGCTTGTTAATCCATCCGGGCCGAACGAGATACCCATGATTGTTTTGACGAATGTCAAACAACAAACTCAGATTTTTTTCAACATAGGCCCGACAAAGCCTATGGTCCGGTGTTTATCGGCCTCTCTCAAGAGTTCATTCCCATCGCTTCGTTTTCATTCTCCCCAGTGGTGAGCAGGAGAGATTTTTCCTTTGGGCAAGTTAAAAAATGATGAGTTATATCAAGATTTGTAAAAATCGATATCCTTCCATTTATCAAGAAATCGGGTTTGTCTCCGTGGATTTTCCGTGTCCACCTTCAAATTCTCAAGAATTCTAGTGCCTCATCTTTACATCGATTGGATTGCGAGCAAAGACAAGATTTTTCGAGACCACCTTCCTCGTAATTTGTTCCACCTCCATTGATTCGATCCCGTGTAACACCAAACCTTACAAATTTGTCTTCAACAATTTTGGTTGCCAACCGATAGTTACACATAATTTTGCCCATTCCGTGAGTGACCATCTACAATAAGACAAACTCGATTAAAATTTTTGCATAACCATAAAGATATCATATTTGATTATCGGGGATCTATTCTCGTGCCTAGAATCGATTAATACATACTGATATCAAGAAATGATAAGGCATAACACATGATAACATAAATAGACGAATTTATATGTTCAATGGATTTTAGGAAAGTAATTCATCAATTAACCGTAAAATTACCAGATTCTCGCCGATTTTAAAAAAGGTTAAATCGAAGAAACACTTTGAATCGCAGAAAAGGTAATTGTGAGTTTTCAGAGAATAAATCGCAAGAATTTTGAGAAAAAATACTGGTAGGTTTTGATGGCTTTATAAAAGGAAGGAGGGAAAATCGAGACTAGAAGATCAAACGCTTGAAAAGGATAAACATCCAGATGAGGGTTTTGATCGTGGGTCGATATGCACGCATTTATTACCTTTTGGATTTAAAACACATTTAAGTGGCATTTAATACATATACCCTATACGCATTAAATACTTTGCGGTGGTATGTCCGCAAAGTATGTGCAAGAAAGGCAAATATTATCGATAATTTTAGATATGTAAGATGAGACAAAGAAACAAACGTGTATCCGGTTGATCGATATTATGTCGATCAATACCACTTGAAGTCCTGCTTGTACCACTTGTTGATCTTAGTTTTTCCGCCTAATCCTTATAATTTCCCAACCGCCCTTTCTAACCGATCCGCTTCCACTTTGCGCCCGATATTCCTTTTTTTTTCGATCCTACGATCGATCACCAGTTCCCTTCAACTGTTATTTACGATTTCTTATTGACTAATTTATCCGATTTGTTGAGGTATCATACTCGATCGATCTTCCTCATCCGATCGATCTCTTTATCTAATCGTGATTTCAGCTTGACCTTAATCGATTCTATCTCATCAAGTCAATTCTCGGGATAAGTGTTACCAAAAAAACTTAGTCTTGAAAATTGGATAGTTGTCTCGATTCCCTAAGTCGGCACGACGGCATTTGTAATAATAGTCCGGATACTTTTGGGATATCAATCGTCGTAAGCTTATCCAATCATCGATTTCCTACGCTACCGCCCTGCGCGTGCCATTTTCTAAAAGGCTTTGAGAAATCAAATTTGTATTTATACCTCGCAACCTCTATAAATTGGACCAGTTTACACAACATAACCCATTCACCATACTTATCTCCTTTAAGTGTTGTAAACCATGATTCCGAACCCTTATTTCCGGAAACTTCCGCAAAAACCTTTAACCATTTTCAAATGATTTCGCTTCTCAAATCAACCCTGTGTGTCCCTTATTATCGCTTTCCATTAGGTCATCAAAGATTACACATACAATTATTGCCAAGCTTCTTCTACCACCGAGGTCAAGGAATCTGTTGTAGCAAATGAAAGACATTCCCTAACCGTAGATGCACCTTGTGTGCCTATCGAGATGATCAAAATTAGCATCAACAGACTCCGACATACAAAACATGAGTTTGGTATCCGATTTTGATCGATAATGTACCGATCATCGATATATCAAACTCAATATTCTGATCGACACTTTTAGCCATATGGTTTTGACCACATCTTTAACACTTGTGTCCCATTTAACAAATTGGAGAGACCATTGATTTTTTAGGACTAGGGGCCTCGGCTTAGAAATCCTTCAATGCCGCTCTCGCCTCCTAACTTCAAGCTCCGAGGGTGGCTTTAGGAATATTCAAAGCCTCTCACACCCCCTTTTAGGGTTGTTGAAAATGGGGAGCATCGTTTTTAAATCTTTTAAAGCCTCTCCCCCCCCTTCTAGGATTAGGCTTAGGGTTTTTTGGTTTATGGCTTGCGTCTTGACCTCCCTGTCCTTTTTGTACTTGTAACTTGTAATGTAACCGACCTCCGGTCTTTATCAATGAAAAATTTCTATTATTCCATTGTTGTGTATTTTCTCGCTTCCTTATGCGATTGAAGCTTTAATCTTATGTAACTTGCTTGTTGAACATTAGCTTAATCGACTTACAAAGTATGAAACAACCAAACTTATCGGTTCCTTTAACTGATAATTCTTTAACTGATCGATTCCCTTTTTAATCCGATAAAAGCCTTCTCATATCGGTTTCTTGATCGATCTTACGATCACTTGAGATACCTAACTCAACTGATTCCTCTTAACTAGTTAGTCTCTTAACCACCGGTTGGTTCGAGATCACCCACCAAACATTTCGTGCTTTTTCTCCAAGATCCGTAAGCCCTAGCTCATTGCATAATTCTCTCAATCGATCTCGGCTAGTAAGGGGTTTGCTTAAAATATCGACTTTTGTTTTTATCATTATGGATCTTTTCCATTCTCGATATTCTTCTTTTCAACATGATCTCTTATAAAATGGTGTCCGACATCCACATGCTTGCATCTTGTATGTAGAACAGATTCTTAAAGTGATTGTCTTAACACTATTATCACAGAATATAGGTATGTTCTTAGCTACAATGTTATAATCCCTCTCCGGGCTATTTGACTAAGCCGAGTAGTTAGAACAATGCGGCTTCGCTGACCCATATATTCTCGCTTCAAGAGTAGATGTCGCTGATGTCCTTCTTTGAAAACCACGAGATCGGTTTACTACCTAAAACCGACATGTACACGAGGTTGACTTCGCAATGATTACGCAACCTCCATAATGAAATCAGAATACCCACTAAGCCCTAGATTATCATCCGATGGGTAAAATAAACCAAGGTTTATCGTCCCCTTCAGATACTTAAGAATCCACTTTAGCTTCTTCCCGGTGGCTTTGCATTGGATTTGCACAAAACCGCACATACACCCTCTTGCAAAAGTGATGTCCGGGTTTTGTCGGTATAGTATAAGAAAGATCCAATGAGAGCCCTATATTCTTTACGATTAGTTTTCTCGACCATCCTCGAGATCCGGATCCATCTTGAATCCAAATATCATAGGAATTCGCTTCCTTACGCTTTGAACTCCAAACTTAGCCAATGAACTCCTAGTGTACTTCGCCCCGCATTAATATCCCTTCGTATTTTTGCTAACTTGTAATCCTAGAAAGTAACTCATCCGACCCATCATGGACATCTCCCGAACTTTCCTTTGCATCACCTTTCAATTTTTCACATAAACTCTTGTTGGGATCCAGAAGATGATGTCGCCCACATAAAATGATGTTGGGGAATTAATTGCCCATCTATTCGGGATGAATATTTAAATACAAATTTAATTCTAACAATTATTACTAGCATGAATTAATCCTATATTAATTCAAATAATAATTCAACAACAAATCATGCATATAAACAACACGTAAATCCTACGATGCGAAATTTACTACGAGTTTACGTGAACGCATTTCTTGAACGGGCAATGGTCTCGCCGATGAAAACACACACCAAAAGACCTTCCCAAGTATTCCCTAGTCCTTGCTCGACAATCCGGTGGAAGGATACTCGCGAACAATTAACAAAAGGAAAAATAAACTTTGTTGCACCACTTTTGTGGATTTACTAATTTTTCCAGCACATGGAATTGTATTTGGGAATGAAAAGAATCATCCCTATTTATAGATGGGGTAAGTGGGTCGAAATTTTGGGGAAAAACCAATGTGGAAAAAATCTTTTCTTGATCTCTAAGAAATCTTGAATATATCTCATATATTCTTTTCTCCATAATTAAAATATTCCACAAAAAATCTCACCTCATCTTAGTTATGGAATTTTCGAAATTTAAGGATCAAGATTCCAAGATTTGGATCTTCTTGAATTTATGAGATATACTTGTATTCCAAGAAATACATATCTTCCATAATATCTTTTTCAAGAAAAATCAAGAAAATCTTTTCGCCTTTATATTTCAAAATTTTCAAATTATCTATATGAATAACTGTGGGAGATTTCTTGAATTTAATGAGATAATCTTGTATTCCAAGAATACATATCTTCATTCCATAACAAAATTCAAAGAAAATCTTTCTCCCCTTTTATCCATAATTTTCGAAAAAACAAGGAAAAATAAGCAACAAATTTATTTTATTTTTATACACCTTTTTCGGGCTTATTGGACTTTATCTTGGGCTACTTGGGGGCCTTTTTAGAATTAAGATCGGATTCTTCCAATGGACCTTGAATTATCAATATTGAGCCACAATATTATTCAAGCCCATAAATATTAATTAATCCCACTACATAATTAATATTACACTATCCATCTTAACCCATATTATTTAATATGGCTCTTGCTATTATTTCCCGTGTTTAAGATTATCTAGCCCATTAATTAATTCAGAAAGTTCAAAATAGCTTTCCATTAATTAATAACTTTTATCCTTGGTAAAAGGAACTGGTTCAACATTATTATCCATACCGAAACTAGTTCCACTTGTAAGATTTGGTATGATAAAACTTATGAACCTCCCAAGGGGGAAAATCGAACAAAAGCATTTCAAGACACACGATTCTCTCAGATAAAAATCTTAGCAATCGCATGTGACCAATAATATTGCCCAAGATATAGAGTATTGAATCTCATTGATTCTCTTCCCGAAATAAGTCAAAGCAATAGTTACTAACCACACGCAATCCTATTTAAGGGACGAAGATTAAGAAATAACTAAACACTGAGGTCTAATTCTTCCTAGTTCAGTTCTGAAGAATTTGTCCTCCTCGTGGTCCTCTTCAATGCATCACCATGCACTAGTGTAATCTCTTGGTCAAGACAAACCAATTTGAGCCTTACACTACAACATTTCACGATGGATTGTTCATTTCCATCTAGGTCGTGAATGGTGTACTTTTAGTTACAAGGAACTGTTAATTTAATCTATTGTGATCTGGTATCACTAAATTAACTACAATGTAACACGTACTATTTATTAAACAGTTATGCAGTAAATATATGTAACATTCGATGATATTTAAAGCATCAGTGATAAATAATTTATTTCAGTAAATAAGTCTGAAATTCAGTTAGTCTGATTATACAAAGTAAAATCATATTTTCCAGTATAATCCCAACAATCTGAACCATCAGAATATCTTTTCCATCTTCTATTCTGAATAAGGTTCTGTCCACTATTCCTTTAGTGAAACCACTGTCTATCAAGAACTGAGAGAGTGTATCATACCAAGCTCGAGGAGCTTGTTTTTAGCCATAAAGAGCTTTTTCTTAAATCTGACACACCCGTCGCCTTTTTCAAAGCCCGGAGGTTGTTCAACATAAACTTCCTCGCCTAGTACCCCGCTTAAGAATGCACTTTACATCCATCCGATACACAATAAACCCTCATAAGCAAGATATGCCAAAACAAAATAATGGCTTCCAAAGGCAGCGACTCGATCTTCCGTCTTTGTAGGTCTTCCGTAGTCATCCGATCTTTTTTAGGTTTTCTAAATTTGTGTTTCATGACTTCACCTGATTATCTGACTTTATAAGATCGTCTGATCTTCTGTCCTTCCCTTGCCTTCCGGCTCTGTTGGACTTCAAATTTCGATCTTTTGTTCTTTCCGATCTTTTAGATCCGACCTATACATATTGAGTTCCCCTCAATGCGTGACCTATCTTATACATCGCTTGTTCTATACAATAATTATCAATCGGGTCATCTTATAACCGGGTAATAAAAACATCACGCCTAACAATGTGTCCGACCTGGTCTATTACATGTGTTTTAGAACTTTCATCAAAACTCTAAATTTCCCAACAATTAATATCTTTGTCCTTGGAGTAAAGACAACTCAATATTATTATCCATACCGGAAATAAATTTCCACTTGCAAGATTTGGTATGATAAAGATTTCGAGCCCACCAAGGGACAAATCAAGCAAGCAGCATTTCTGCAATACCTCCATATTAAATCTTAGCAATCGCCATGTAATCAATAATATTGCCCAAGATACAAGGTATCGAATCGCATTGATTATCTTCCCATCATAAGTCAAAGCAATAGTTATTAATTTCACACGATCCTATTTAAGGGAGGAGATTAAGAAATAACGAACCACCGTTGTCTAATTCTTGTATATTCAAGATCAAGAATTTATCCTCCCAGAGGTCCTATTCAAAAGCATCATAATTAGAGATGTTAAATCGGTCACCCCTAACCCATTAGGGCCACTTACAGGCCACAGCCCCTAAACCAGTTAGGGCCTTAGCGGTTCACTTTTAAACGGCCATTAAGAGTCAGAACCTAACCCTAACCCTAGCGGCCTCGCTAAACCAAGGACCACACCGCTTTTTTATTTAAAATACAATCCAAATGCATATTAAATATATTACAACTATCACAAGTTCACAACTTAAGTACTTAACTCTAACCATAAATAAGTCCAATAGATATTATAGAACAAAATAAGTCCAAAGCATAAAATCATACAAATTGAAAGTCTAACAAACAAATTAAAAAGTTTAAAGTTGCATAAGGTACGTGGGCTTCCACATGTACGAAAAACAAAAAGACTCATCATTCGACCCTTCCAACTTCCAACTCATCATCACTCTTCATCATTCGATCCTTCCTCGACAAAGACTCATCATCATCAACTTCCAACTCATCATCTTTTCTTCTTCTAAAACATGCATAGAAAACATTTAGTTACTAATAAACACGCTTATTTAATTATATGAAAACAATATATATATATATATATGAAATAATTAGAACATTACCAACATCAAATCCTTTGTAGCCAACTACTTAGGTACAAATAAGGGCTTCCACGTGATGCCCAAGAAGTCTACTCCTATACTTGTTGAAAACACGAGCCCCAATGCTAAAAAAGCGGATTCGGTTTACTATGGTGATTGGGATGCTAAGAATATCACAAGCCATAATTGATAATATTGGATATCGGTGTTTATTAATTTTACAATGCTCCAACACATTCAAATTTGATAGAATTTCAATTCAAGAGGCGGATCATCCAAATACCGATCCAATTCGATTTTTGTAATTTTGATATCACTTGTTTTACTTTTTCCATTCCATAACCTTAATAAAATAATACAAATTAATAAGTGAAACATGCAATTAAGAACAATAAATAAATAATATATGAAGAAAAACAATATATAAAGACTTACATCAAAAAACAACCACTTTCTTTTCCCATTCCACCAAGTGTTGATGTAGTCCAATTTGATAAATTTGAAGAGCTTTCAAGAGAACTTCCACTGTCTTCATTCAAAGGCCCCGCTTTCACATAATCACTAAAAAGTGCTTGCAATTTACTTTTATATGATCAACCTTTGCTTGAGAAGTTGAGAGTAATAATACTTGACCATTCCTAGTTTTCCTCGAGGGTCAAGCATGACCCCCAAATGCAAGCACAACGCTATAGTCAAATTCAATACTTTTCAAATTTTGCTTGCATTCTCGTAGCCATATCCTTAATGACTTCGTTTCACTCACCAAATTTGATTTCAAGAAACACTCCATCTTATATACTTGCATAAAATACAAGTTGGATGTGGGATAAGAAGAACCAGTAAATCAAATTTGTGATCACAAAGAATGGACGCAAGAACCCACACATTTTGTCCGCCTCTCCCCACTCTTCATTCGTTGGAGCAAACGTGAAACCCTCGATCATTCAATTGAAGCAAACCAAAAGCACGCTTATATCTAAGTGCACTTTCAAGCATAATGTAAAGTAGAATTCCATCTAGTTCATACATCCATGCCAGAAACCAATTTTAGCATCAATTCCACCAACTTGAATCACACAATCATTAAAACTTTTCATTCTTGCTTCCTACTCTTGACATACTTAACACTTTGTCCCGATCTTTTTCAAAGCATCATCAGCCTACTTTCAAGCCTTCTTTAACGATAGGATTTAAAAATGTAGAGCACAACATCTCACATGAAAAAACTCACCATTGGATAAAAGACTATTTTGTAAACAAAGCATTTGTTTCAAGGTATCTTGCATATTATCATCGCGTAAGATTATCCAAAGTAAGAGAAAACACCTTTTTCTCAATTCCCCATTCTTTCAAACAATCAAACACTTTATTTGCCAATACAAATCCAAGATGTGGAGGCTCCAATCTACGTAAATTAAGTATCTTACATCGCTCAACTTCCAATCACGATCTACAAAGTGAGCCGGGTCAAACTTATGAAACCCACACCGCATAAAGTTAATCCAACAATCGGTTAAACAAATTCTCCCATAACAATCAATCATCAAACGTTTCAATTTATCCTTTTCAAGATTATACAACTTCAACACATCAAGGTAAGAGCCGTTAATCTACCATAACATTTGTATTCAGATTCAAATACTTCAAAGAATTCCCAAACCCATTTGTAACCAACAAAGGAGAGTGGAAGATCATGTAAAACAATAATCTTACTAATCAATTCACGCACATGATTATGATCAATTTTCCAGATCTTAATTTCCCTTCACCATCTAACATCAAACCAACATTTTCAAATTATGCACTTTTCAAGCAATTTTTCAAATGACGGGTAAGAGTAGAAGTCCCGTAATTTGAACCATTCCAAAACATATTGAGTATTACACTTAGTGCATTTTACCTTGCCATTATCGAGTTTAACAAAATAATTCCAAGCTTCGTAGTGGTGACACTTGCTTTTTTGCATCTTTTTCACCGATAAGAATTTCTCCGTGGGAGTTGAATCCAAGATCTCTACATCATCATCGCTGCTTGAGCTTGACTTTCAAAATCCATTGAATCCCCAAAAATGAAAAACCTACAATTACACACATACATTGGGTCATTATAAAAACTAAAGTGACTCTTTGATTAAATAAAACAGTCACCTATGTACATAATATCCATAATATCAATCAGATCCCCAAAAATGAAATAAACAGAGCAATGCATCCGCTTGTTTTCCCCAATATTGTATTTATATTTCAACATTGTATTTCGAGATGAAATGAAATAAACAAAGCAATGCATCCGCTTTGTTTTCCCAATATTGATGTACACAACTAATATGACAAATTTTAATTTCTTGCGCTAAACAAAAATCTGGAGAGTAACTTTACCAGAGGGCGCGAGGGAAGAACAGAAATGGGTGGGCGAAGGAGGCGACGGCCGACGGTGGCCCGGTGTCGTGGAGAGCGGGTGGTCAAGCGAAAGGGGTGGGCCGGGCGAGCGGCGACGGGTGGGCAAAGTCTTGGGAGAATGTGGGTCATCAGTGGCGACACGGGGGTTCGTGTCGGGGAGAGCGGTCGATTGAAGAGGAAAATGGAGGAAGAGAGCGCCGATTGAAGAGGAAAATGGATGAAGAGGGCCGGGCGATTGAAGAGGAAAATGGATGAAGAGAGCGGTGGGTCATGAAGTGGCGACGGTGGCCCGTCGTCGAGAGCGGCCGATTGAAGAGGAAAAATGGATGAAGAGGGTTGACGATCAAGAGGAAAATGGATTTAAGACGGGCCGATTGCGTCAAGGGGCGTGGTTCACGGCCGGTTTTTGGTCTCGATTCTTAGTGGATTAATTCTTATACTTCATCCATTCTTAAAAATTAATAATAATAATAAATAAATAAATATTCGGCAAATCAAGCCCATACGCCGGCCGATAAGCCCGTCTGCGGCCTACATTCACGGGCCAAAAAGCCCTGTTAAACGGGCCATAGATACCTAAGCCCTAACCCCGAAAAAACTAAGTTAGCGGCCGCCCGCCCGTCTGGGTTCGAGGCCCGTTTAACATCTCTAATCATAATACACTAGTGCAATCTCTTGGTCAAGACAAGTCAATCTGAGACTTACATTTCAACCTTTCATGATGGATTGTTCATTTCCATATGGGTTGTGAATTTGTACTTAGTTACGAGGAACCGTTAGTTTGATCTTATGTGGTTTGGTATCACCAAATTAATCGCAACGTAACACGCATTTACTTATTGAATGTGGTTTGCAATAAATATATATAACATTCATTCATATTTAGTGCAACAAAAAGATAAATAATTTATTTCAAGAAATAAATAAGAAATTCAGTTTAGTTATACAAAGTAAAAAGCATACTTTTCAAAGATAACCCCAACAAAGGCGGCGGTTCTCGGTTGATCTTGGCAGATCTTGTTGAGATGGCGTCCGGATCTCGGGCATTAACGCCCATTTTCAATCCGAGAACGGCGATGACGATTAATAGATCCGAGAACCTCAAAGACGCGTGAGGTTTGGTGAAGACGATGAGGGTTGCGTGGATCTGAGGTAATTTTGTATTTATTTGCTGTTAATTTGTGGTGACTATGAGATTTTTTTGCTGTTAATTTGCTGAAATCTGAACATTAATTGCTGAAATCAAATGAGGTTTTTTTGTTGTTAATTTGTTGCAGATGAATTGATTTTGGGGAAGAGTTTGGTCGAAGCCGCCGGTGATTTTTTGTAGGGGGAGTGACTCTCCACTACAAAGTCACTAACAAAAGAACTCTTAGGTACATAACAAAAAAAAGTGACTCTAAGGTACAAAAAAATGGTCAAAAAGTCTAAGTTTCCCTTCTGCCCAGTTTTCTGCACTTCTGACACGTTTCTGCACTTCCGACTCATTTTAACTTTTTGTATTTTAAAATTTTAAAAGTCCAAAGTTTTTAATTTACTAAATTAATTAATTATTAATTAATACAAAAATTTTGAATTTCAGCAACATAATAATTTTAGTGATTTAGTAATTTTAAATTTATGCACTTTTCGATCAATTTTATGGTGCATTTTAAAAAAAAATGTATTTTGGATCAATTTTTAAAAAAAATTGTATTTTGAAGTCCAAAAAATATGCAATTTTCAGAAAATATTTTTTTTTAAATTTATGCACTTCTGGGCTAATTTAGAAGTGCAATTTTTTTGCATTTTATGTACTTCTAGGCAATTTTTAGAGTGCATTTTTTTATATTTATGCACTTGTGAGCCAATTTTGGAGTGCATTTTTTTGTATTTTGTGTACTTCTAGGCAATTTTTGGAGTGCATTTTTTTCAATTTTTAGAGTGCATTTAAAAAAAATATTATATTTTGGAGTGCATTTTTTAAAAAATATTGTATTTTAATCAATTTTTGAGTGCATTCTTTTTAAAAAAATTGTATTTTAGATTAATTTTTGAAGTGCATTTTTTTAATACATACACAAAATCAACACAAAATAAAACAAACTAAAAAAAATATTAAAAAAAATCTTAGAGAAACCCTAAATTACAAATTACACAAATCTGCAAAAATAAAACCCTAAAAATTACACAAATCTACAAATCTGATGGTAACCCTAAAAAATAAAAATAAAAATACAGAAATGACCTAAATTAAAAAAAAAATACAGAAATTAAAAAATACGTAAAAATAAAAGAAAAAATATAAAAAATCCAAAAAAATACAAAAATCACGGACACCACCGCCTTTCTCCGTATAATCGCCGCTTTTCTTTTCTCCGATGAACCACCAAGATCATCACCTTCATAGGATAAGAAACAAACACATCCGAAATTGATGTTCTCCGCCGCCAAGCGCCTCGATCCACCACCACCTCGTCATCACCTTCCACCCGTAAGGCCGCCCCATACCACCCCGGCAGTGGATTTGTACAGATTCGGCCCATATTTGTACAAATCCACCCAGATCCGCATACGATCCATTATCTAATCACCAACCACCATCACTGCACCCATCACCACCACCACAAAACCACCATCTCAGAAAATATCACCACCACCCAAAGCCCAAAAGCAGATGCTTTGCCAAAAACCACCTTTAATTATTTTTTATTTGGGAGGGGGTTAGGGAAATTTTATTTTGGTGTTGGGAGAGAGAAGGCGGGGGAGTCGCCGATTTTTTATTTTTGTTGGAGGCTATGGCCGCCGAAATTTTTGTGGGTGGAGGTAATTTGGGTGAATTGTAGAGAGAGTGTGTGAGAAAAGGAGAGAGAGAGAGAGAGAGAGAGAGAGAGAGAGAGAGAGAGAGAGAGAAATGAAATGTGAGGGAGGGGGGCTTTTGGGGGGCGATCATTGATGGGGAGAGAGGTGATATGGGTGAATTGTAGAGAGAGTGTTATCTGGACCCAGTAGTGTAACTTTTTAAATTTGATGTGTTCACTTGGTAAAAAAAAAATACTCATAAATACATAAAAAATGAGATAAAGGGGTATTTTTTATACAAATCAGATTTAGAAATACTTAAAAAATATTTTGTACCTTAAAGTCTTTTTATTGAAAACTTTGTAGTGGAGAGTCATTAATTCAATTTTAAAGTGACTTATAAATTTGGAAGACATATTGAAAATTTGGTGGTGGCGATAACTGAAATTAATATTAATGCTTTGAAGGAATGTGGAAATTGTTGCAGAAATTGTGCATGCATGGTTTGGCAGACATTACTTTTAAAACCCTTTCTAAGTAGTGATTTGCAACCACATATGATTTTTTTTTTTTAATTTAAAGTTACTTCTAAACTAAAACTTTTCATTTTGGTGTTGGGTAAAAAATGCAACTGAAGTCACAATTTTTTATTATCCGAAAACCATTCCTCAAATAAAATAAAATCAAAAATAAAATAAAAAATCCAAAAAATTTCCCATTAAATTTTACACTTACATATTTCAGCGCAAAAAGCCAAAAAGTCATGAATTATGTATACTATTAGTTTCAAGTTGACTATATATATATATATATATACTCCCTTCAACAAAAAAAAGTTGACTATATATAGTAACTCCAGCACGAAAAATAAATAATGGAGTAAATGAGAGTTATTAGTATGACAAAAGTATAGGTCAAAACACATTTAAGTTTGAGAGGGTCTCAAGTTGCAACATGCACTTCATACTGTATTTTAAAATTGTGCAATTTATTGTATTGAAATATATATGCAACTTGTTTACACTGAATCGTGCAACTTGCATACTAATTAATAGTTGTTCGGTTCAATGTGAATAAATTACATATTTCAATACAAATTGCATGATTTCAATATACACAGTTCAGTGTGAGTAAGTTGTATATTTTAGTGTAACATATCTCATGGTTTCAAAATACACTATACATGGAGTGCATACAAGACTTATCCTTTAAATATTATATAATACCCTAAAACCGGCACTGAAATATAAATCGCTGCTCAGCAAGGTTATATCCTCGGGGAAAAGTTCATTACCGTCGACCAAAAAAATGTGTTATGGAACTAAATCCATTAAGGACAAAGTTATGAGACCATTTGTAATTCCAACTGATCCTTAATTTTATAAACTACAAGGGGTTTCATTTCCAAACTATGAGGGAATTTCACGCAACATTTCCTAACCACGAGGAGGTTTCGTGGGATTAATTAACCCTTTTTAAATTTGAAAGTGATATAAATTTGACATTGAAAATTTGGTGGGGGAGTCAACTGAAATTAATAATGCTTTGGAGGAATATAGAATTTTTGCATGGTTTGATAGAAAAATACTTTTAAAACCCTTTATAAAAAGTGATTTGCATATCTTGTATATGATTTTTTTTAAGTTGCTTCTAATTAAATTAAAACTTTTTATTTTGGTGTTGGGTTAAAAATGCACTTAAAAGGTCAGAATGAAACTGAATTAGTCACAACCTTTTATTATCCGGAAACCATTTTCAAATGAAAAAATCCAAAAATTTCCCATTAAATTTTACACTAACAGATTCCAGCGCAAAAGGTCATTAATTATGTATAATTTAGTTTCAAGTAAAACTACCATATATAGTAACTCCAGCACGAAATATAAATAATGGAGTAAATGAGAGTTATTAATTACTAGTTGGTATTACAAAAGTATAGTCAAAACATATTTTATTTTATGTACACCCTAAAATCGGCATTGAAAAATAATTCGCTGGTTATATCGATCCTCGCCTCCTCGGGGGAAAGCTCAAAAAATATTGGAATTTGAAAATTTACTTTTTTTACTTTGTTTAGCGATTTATATTTACCTTATTATTACTTTTTTTAAAGACGTGTTTTTAATTACTTTGTCAAGGAAGTTGGAAATTTTTTGGATAAATTAAAAAAAATGTCAATAATAAAAACTTTTTAACAAAGTAAATAATAAAATGATATGGATGTCCAATTAGGGAGGCCAAATGATATATCAATAGATGTCAATTCGTAGTAGGGCTTGCTTATATAAATGGAAAAATATCTCCACATGGTAATTAATGTATTTGAAATGGACTTGTGGACACAGTAAAATTAAGGAGTTCAACAAATATTAGTAGGAGTTCAATTAATGTATTTTGGGCTGATTAAATTTAAATATATATATATAGAAAATAAGCAGCTAGCTTCTCTAAAGAAGAGTGCAATAATTGAAAGCCTTTAATAATAAGTGCATTTTTAAAGGGTTTTTTTTAGTATAATGAAGATGTGCAACTAACAAACAGCTGATTAAAGTAACATGGATCAAATTAAAAACGATGACTAGCTAGAGCTAGCTCAACCACTTTTCATATATATTTTTCTTGTCTTCCTCATTAATTAATTCTTGTAGAGTAGTACCATTTTTAGACATACTGTATACTAGAAAGGTAATTAAACATTTAATAGTTGAATGGAAAGAAGAAGAAGAAGATGAGAATAGTAAATAAAGTACTGCAGACAGTAGTAGACATATTATATATATATATATATATATATATATATTGCTTCAAAATTTACATATACACACGAGAAAACAGTAATACAGGTTATACAACACACTCGATTGGCCGGAGAATCATCGTGCTGGGCTGCCACGAACTGATCCACCCTCCCTCGGCCGACCATATTCGATTGGTCTGCCACTATTATAATATTCTTCGTCTCCAACGATGTGACCAGCTGATAACCAAGCACATAGCCAAGGAAAAGAGAAATGCAGCCGAAGAGATTGTCATTTTAATTTTGTGCGATATCAGATCTCACAAAATTAAAATGGGAATCCCTTCATCAGCTGCATTTCTGTTTTTGTTGGCTATGTTCTTTGTTATCCAGCCGGTGACATCGAAGGAGACGACAAAGAATATCATAATACTGGCCGGCCAATCGAGTGGATGAGGGGTTTCCTGCTGCGAAACAAGTGTTAGTTTTTTTGCTTGTTTTCAAGTAGTGGGATAAGATGATTAAGAGCGTTACATTACACCAATATATATAGGCCGGGCTAGCTACAATTAGGTAAACGCTTATCTCAAAAAACAAAGTTGGGTAAATAAGCTTTTTAACATACTTTGAAATGGACGTACCTGGTAATTTGACAAAAGGTAGTATAGTTGAGAAATATCAGAGCTAAGACTACCCAAAAAAAGCACACAAATTACTCACTGGTACAATATTCCTTGTTACTACTTTTTAACATGGCTTGAAAATTTGAAATGGGCTCAATTTTCAAAGACATTTATGAGGGAATGGGCCTTGTACCAGAAATTGGCTGTATCTAACTTGTAACCTATTAAATATGAAACATCACATATTCACATAGGGAAAATATCGTATTGTTAGGTACCATAGAGAGATTCAAATCATTTTATGTTGTCCTCACTTAATTTTCCTTTGCATGAATTAATGAACAACTAAAATTTAAAACTCGTAAATTCATAGAACAAATCAAATGCATCTTTCACTTAACTGATATTTTATTTCGGGTTGTTACTTGTGTATTTTTTGTGCTTAGAGTACCCCTTGTACTCTAGTAATGGAATTTCATCTTTATCTAAAAAAAAAAAAAACTTATGTAATTATACTTGTTGGATTGATCCATCTGAGAATGCAATTATTGATCAGTAGCTTCAGTACTTTCAATAAAATTAAAAGTGCAGCAGGCTCGTCAAAGTTGAATCGTTGACTAATAAATAATTGTTTGGATCAAAATTAATTCATTTGGAGGAAATCTCTATATGCACTGGTGTACTTTGCACTTCAAGTGCATTAATTCTTAAACACTATTAGTTGTTCTCACTGAACAAACTAATGAAAACAGCTGCAATTATATTAGATATTTTCATTTCTTAGACATTTCACTCTCTTACTCAAAGGTACTTGTAGAGTTTTTTTGGAACTATCTGTCTAGTTGGAATTTATTATTAATTCATATAACTACAAAAAAATAAAGAACTGCTTACGAAAATTCTCAAATGACTACAAAATTTTCCTACAAAAATAATTTTGTCCTTAAAAAGTGAGGATTACCTACAATTTACCTATCAATTTTTTTAGAATAATCTTTGAAAAAAATACCTACAAAACTAGGCAAACGAATTATCTACGAGCAATCTACCTACACATTTGTAATTTTCATAGACAAACTTACCTACACAAATAATTTTCTAGGCAATTTACATTTTCGTAGACAATTATATTTGTGGTTTAAAAATAGTCTATATAATTAGAAAATTTTGTAGGCTCGTAGGCAAATTTTATTATTTAAGGACGAGATTATTTTCGTTGGAAATTTCGTAGACAATACACTATTTTTTTTTAGTGTATATAGTGCATCAAATTTATTACTCGTGTTGTTTAGCGGACTTAGCTATTGAAAGTGTAATGTTATTTACACATAAATTATATTTATGTGATTATGCAATAAAACAATAAAATTATATAGGGCTTGACCCAAGAGATGAATTAATAAATTGAAATAATATAAACTCGATCTTTTATAATAATTCAAAAAAATAAATTACAAAAAGAAAGCAAATTACATTAGACAAATCCTTGAGAATTTTTCAATCGAGGTTGTGTAGACAAAGAGATATATATATTAGTAAAAAGATCTTTCTTAAGAATGGCCGTGAGTTATAAATCAACTAAGCTATGGATGGCTTTGATATAAGACAAGTGAAAATAAACCTGTTTATAGTGCCTATAGAAAATTGTCATTATGAAATCCGTGTCCAATGTGTTATTCTCTGCTTTTTATAAGTTTCTATATGTCCGTCTCTTTCCTTCACTCAATTTATCTCAATAGAAATGTCATTATGAAACACATATTACATATTTACATGCGTTATTCTCTGATTTTTTTAAAAAAAGTTTTTATATATCCGGACCAGAGCACGAAAATCAAGTATGTAATTAATTAAGAGGTATAATGTTTTTTTGGATTGTAAATTAACAGATTATATTTTAAAGATAATAATTTTACATGCTTGAAAATATATGATAATATATTTTTAAATTTATAAAATAAGACAATATTTTTTAAAATATGTAAGTGTATCGAAGGACAATCGAGTTGGAATAGACATTTCAGTCGGATTTGACCTTATTCGAACTCGATTATCCTATATTTATATATTTTTAAAAATATTATCATATATTTATAATATATTTTAAATAAAATATTGTTCTACATTTTTAGTACGTAAATTAAGTTAATGTCCTTAAAACATGTACAAACCCTTAAATTACTATCCTAAAAAGTAATTTTTCCATTAACTAAGCATATAAATAAAAAGTATTTTTCCCATTAATTAAGTATATAAAAGTTCAAAAAAAAATTCAAGAAACCCCCTAGCAGTACTCTTGACTCTTGACTAAAGGGGTGTTTTAAACCTCTAGAAACACTTTAGAAGCACTTATTGTTTGAAAGAGTTGGGTCTTACCAATTTAAAAAGTAAATGTTTTTCAATATTATACTTGTGTTTTAAAACAAGCCATAAGCAATGTTTTTCAAAATCGGGTTGAACCGGCCGTTCAACCGGGTTAAAACACATATATAACCGGATTTCGAGTTGAACCAAGGTTGAACCCATCAAAACCTCGCCCAACCGAAACACCGGTTTTTTTTGTTTTTTTTTAAAATTAAATTATTAATTTATATTAAATATTTAAAATTTTAAATCTATATTCCTCTCACATTTTTCTCTAACACTTTCGATGTGGGATAAATGTATGAGGTGGGACAAAATTTATAAAATATGATATGAAAAGTTATAAAATATATATTTAAATTTTTGTAGGTGTATATTTATTTTGTTTTTTAACTAAACATAAAAACTGGCAGAACCTGGCCCGACCGATTGACCCGGTTGACCTAAGTATTCGTCTCGCTCGATCACCCATCTTAAGCATAAAAACATTAGCCATAAGTTCCTTTTTTCTTTTCTTTAATGGCCTTTCATTAATTTGGATGCGCCTCAGTTACTTTTCAAATTTCACTCAGCTTTAGAGAATAGGCCTTTTCTTAAATTATGTGGGCCGCGACTCAAATTTAATTCTTCATCTGCATGAGGATTTTCTTGACCTTGGCCCATTTACCTAATATTTTCAGGCTTTATTTTTTTTATTTTGTAATATTTCACTAAATAATTTAATTAGGATCTATGTTGCACTGGTGCGATACGAATACGGTGATACACATTTAAAAAAAATTAAGGTGTGATTTGATGGGGATATATCTATTTATTTATATTTTATTATATATAACACTTGAAAATATATATAAATTTTAAAATGTAAAATAAAATATATGTAATTCAAATTTTTCACTCACTCAAATCTTAGCCATATTCAACCATTTAATTTAATTAAGTAATAAAACAACAATTCAAATATCATCAACCCAATAAATAAGTCATAATGATGAATTAAATGTAAAACGAGTTTCACATTGTCAATTTAAGTTACATTAGATAATAAACCTCAATTAAATAATATGTCTTATGCTTAATAACATGATCATATCTAATCATCCAGCTGGATTCGGGTATCCGTTAATTTACTTTATTTTATTATTTATCGATTGTCAAGTGGCATTCAGATACGCGGATTCGAGAATCGCACTCCTTTTAAGGGGCATGTGCGAATTCAATACAGCATTGCGATATTTTTAGAAGGATCCGTACATCATAGATCAGATACTATTTGAATGAAATAATATTACACTAACATAAATTATTTTTTGTTTTTTAAAACCATGACGCCATCAATAAAATTATGATAGGATACTAGCTAGCTATTTGGATTACGCTTACAAAATAATATAAATTACAAAGTACAGTTTACAACTATCCATTAATTAAATAAATCATGAGTGTAGGAAAGTGATAAATTTTTTGGCAAGCCATATTATTCATCTAAGGGTAAAACTTTATTACTAAATACTAAATAGAGGTGTGTATGAGGAAGCCGACAGGCCATGTTCATTTTTATTTATATCAAAAAGCAAAGTATATTGCATTAGATCATATGAATAATCTTTTGTCTCAAGAGTAAGATCTCTCTAATCAGAAATCCTGCTCACGTGTATATATAAAAGGGTGATGTAGTTTCAATCTCAAAAGAAGCGAGAAGAAAATTTCTTTTGAAATCTCGTACTCCCTCAGTCTTTAAAAGAAAAAAAGTATAACTTGTTTAAAAATAAAAAAAAGTAGTATTTATTTAAACAAAAAAGTAGTATTTATTTAAATAGAAAAATATTATTTGTTTAAAAAAAATTATAAAAAAAACGAATTAAAAATACAATTTTAGTATAATATAATTTAATTTAAATTTATATAAAAAAAATTATTATATTAAAATGTGATTGAATCAATAAATAAGATAATTGAAATAGAGAATAGAGAATTTTAAAAAAATTGTAAAAAAAATAATTTTTTTAAGACATATACAATTAATTTCATTAAGAACGCAAAGAAAAGTTGTCTGTGAATTGATCCCCTCTCAGGTGCCCCTAGGTCCCGTGTTTGGTCCCCCTTGGGATTGAAAATTTGTCTCATTTAATTGGATGGTTTGGTGGCTTATATATGTGATGTTTGGTGGTTGGGTTCGAGATGGTCCGTTGCTCGGGTGGTTCGGTGTCCATCCGGGCGCCCCCTGGGCCCGGTTCGAACCACAGTGAGCCATTTTTTTCCCGTAAATTCACAATTTAGCCACGGTTTCAACCGGTCGCTATTTACGACGGTTATAAACCGGTCGCTATTAGCGACGGTTATTTCCGTCGTTACTAGAGACGGTTTTTGACATCGCTACACCGTCAATATATTAGCGACGGTTATTTTGACCCGGATCCGAACCAAAATGACCGTCGATAAAACCATCGTTAAGTTGCGATGGTGGTCAGTTGTCGCTACTTAGCGACGGTGTGCGGAAAACCGTCGCTAAAGTTTAGCGACACTCGGTTTCTCGACGGTTTGCAAACCGTCGCTACTGTCTATAGCGACGGTTTTTCCCGTCGCTAAAACCGTCGTTAAACGCCGTCTTTTTTGTAGTGTTCTAATTTTCCATCAATTCCTTAAAAAACGAATACAACGGCTCTGCACTGCCGCACGTTTTCTTATGTCCCGTTTGGTTCGCGGAATTGATCAGGATATGTCAGGATTATAATTTTAATCCCAACTAATCTACCGTTTGGTTTGTGGGATGAGGGCCCATAATATACTTCAAGTCCGTGTATAAAATGTATTAAATCTCTCCATGGGGGGTTATGTCAATTCCATGTGAAAGATAGGATATGTCAATCTCAAATGCAATACTACAAATTGTTCTTCTATTGTTTAAATAGATTCACAAGAATGAAGTGTATATGGTTATTTCAATTTAATTTAAGTGTATTTATAACATTTCAATAAGCATCTCATCCAATTCCTTAGTCCAATCCTACAATTCAAACGATATCTTGATTCAAATAAATTCATTCCAATCAATCCAGTCTTACTCAATCTCACTCAATCCTATCACGCCTAATTAATTCAGTCCCGTGTCACTCTTATATTTTAACTTAAACAATCCTATGAGTTCTATATTCTGAATCATACTTTTTTAAAGTTTAGTTGGAATTTATCATTAATAAACGGTAACAAGATATGAATCCACACCTTCAAATTAAATTAATGGTGATAATCAAATGCACCAACAACGTCATGCATTCAATATGCATTGAAATAGAAAACCATAAATATTAAGACAAATGTTATTTATGCAACTATTCAATGTTATAATTATGCACAACATCATGCATTCAAATCCTTCACTATATATATATATATATATATATATATATATATATATATATATATATATATCTTTCGGCCTTCCAACAAAACATGTACTGCTATTGGAAAATTAGAATATATTCCAAATGAAATAAAATTCATCACTATCAAGTCAATTTTCTTGATTTAATTAATTAATTATCATTACCTTAATTCGGGTAATTGTTGATTGTAGTTTTTCGTAATTTTTCATTGCACACGCTCAGTTCATTTCTCTCTCTCTCCCTCCCCATTTTCATTTGTTTGGGTAATTGTTGTTTGCATGATTTTATTATTCATTTTTAGATAAATTTTGGGAAAATGTCAATTCAGGGCTTGAAAGATGGCAAAATTATATATCAATTTAAGGCCTTAAAGATTTTTCCTATCGATTCAAGATCTGAAAGATAAAAAACTATCAATCCAGGACCTGAAAGATAAAAACTATCAATTTAAGGCTCACACATTTTAAGGTCATGTTTGACACTTATATTTCATGTCCTTATTTCATGTTCTTTTTTTCTTTTTTAGGGTTTACGATTCAAGGTTTACGGTTCAGGGGGATTTAGGGTTCATGGTTCAAGGTTTAGGGTTCAACATTTAAGATTTAGGGTTTAGTGTTCAGGGTTTAGGGTATAGTGCCAACATGGCCTTAAAATTTATAAGCCTCGAATTGATAGTTTTTATCTTTCAGGCCCTTGATTGATAGTTTTTTTATTTTTCAGGCCTTAAATCGATAGGAAAAATCTTTCAGGCCTTAAATTGATAGTTTTACCATGTTTCAGACCCTAAATTGATAAAACTCCATAAATTTTCATATAGTTTCATGCTTTTATCCCTTATTTTTTGCTAATTACACTTGATTTCGATAAAAGTCGTGTAATGTTTATTTTCTAGAAAAATCGAGCACTTTAGATGCAAAACACGTATCTAATTTTTTTGGTGGAGCCAAATGAAGTAAGAAATCGAGTGGGAAAAAAATTGGGCAAGAAAATAAATTAAAAGAATTGTTTTCCTTTATTGTCGGCCCACATCAACAGGCCCATTGCAAAACTAATACAGGCCCAAGACATGGCTCATCAGCCATTTGCAAATTGAAGAAGCCCAAATTGGCTTGGAAAAGAAAACAGGTGTATGTTGACCAAATTGCTTGCAAATTAGCCGCATTGTTGGAAACAAAACGCCGCGTGCATGTCTATTGAGTATTGCAATTATTATAAAACTTGCATGCATGCCAATTGCCATGCAACGTATATACATCGATGTTTTCTACTCTTTCTATTTATGTTGTATTTATAAAATATGTAAAATTGATTTATATTAAATTAAAAAGCAATTTTGATTTAAATTAAATATTTATGAATTTAGGGAAAATTACATACATATATCATCATATTTAGGGAAAAAAAAAGGGGGGGTGCTTGTAGACACCAAATGTTATTTCACATTAATTTCTCGACACAGACTACTATATAACTTCTCACAATATAATAAGATACTTAAAATAAATTTATTTTCTGATTATTAAATATTTGCATGTACATAACACGAATGATGCAGGGTAGTTGTTCAGTTCTGTTCAAAAAATAAAAGTTCAGTTAGTCATCGAGTCACCAATAATAGACTACAATTTGTTGAGCCCTTGTCAATATCTCATTTGAACCCTTTTCGCAAGGATTATGCTGTCAAATGTCTTTAATCAATACTTGTTGCATGGTAGCCGCGCGTTTACATTATTGTTTTATTTATTGGAATAATATTACCTTTCTGGCATATAGTTTCAATAGTCGCATTCCTACATTTAAGTTCCAAATTATTACAACGCGCGTGTAGTTGGAGGATAATATATATTCTGCTACCTTCTTGATTGCTTGGGATGCACACTTCTCATCATTCGGTAATAAAATGGACAACAATATTGAAAATAAAATGGTCGACCTGAGTTAATGGTCACTTCTCATCATTCATTAATGAAAATATTATTTTCCCTCCACGTCTCGGTAATAAAAAGCTTACGTTACAACATTGTAGTGTGTTGCCTAATTTTGAGAAAAATGTTAATAAAAATGTTGGACCACCGTCCATTTGCACTCACTGGTCCAATTTGCAACTCCTAAAAAAGCCTGCTATCAAAATTTGGGCACGCAAAAATTATAACCTGAACAGGATATTTGGATCAGCCTTATTTGACCAAGTCAACCCAAAAATTGGGACCAAATCAAAAGTCAGTCACTTTCTCAAGCATGTGCATGCAGTGAGAAATTTCAAAACTAATTTAGATGTAACTTATTGGGATTATATATAGTCTATTACCTTTATATCATTTTAAAATTGGTCCCAATTATTTTGACTTTTTCTATTTTGATCTCGCAAGTTTTTAAATTTTTTGAAATTGATCCAGGAATTGGTTTCTGTAGATTACCCAACCTGTGACCTGCCATGTGTGTATTTATTTTTTGGAATAATACTTTTTTTAGTCCAATAATTTTACAACACTTTGAAATTGGTCCCGATAGTTTAGACTTTTTAATTTTGTTCGAATATTTTGAAATTGGTGAAGGAACCGGTAACCTCTCATGTTTGTTTGTTTGTTTTTTTCTTAAAGTGTGATGTGACATTTTTTAATCTAAAATATCTAAATGCGGCTCCAGATTTAATTTTAGGATGAATTTCGGATATAACAACTTATAAAATCGAGTCGGGTCATTACCAGAACCAACCTGGAAACCCGAAAAACACCCTCATTTCATATAAATCACGAAACACTCTACCTCTCAAGCCCGGCAGACTAAAAACCTAGCCGACTACATTGCATCCTCACAAACTCAAATTTAAGCAAATAAGAACTCAGAAATTTTAAATCGAAATGCTTTTTTTTTCTCTTCTGGACAATGACGAGAATCCTGAATCTCAAAAATCCTATTAATAGATGTCGATAATCTCGCAATTCAATCATGAGGCCTCTCGACCTATCAATTTTTTAAAAATTCAGTTTCTTCACAATAAAATTTATAGGTTTCGATCTGACCCGATCCTGCCCGATTTTATAAGGTGATATATCCGAAATAACTTGCTAAAGTAGTTTTACGACCAATTTTAAAATTTCAGAAAATTTACAAGACCAAAATAAAAAAGTTTAAACATTCGGGATCAATTTCAAAATGATGCAAAGTATTGGACTAAAAAAATATAATCCCAAAAAATAAATACACACGGGGCAAGTTACAATTTGGGTAATCATTGAGTACGTTCTCGGTCCAATTTCAAAATTTTCGAAAATTTACAGGACCAAAATAAAAAAGTCAAAACAATTGGGAACAAAATCAAAACGATGCAAAATTATTGGAGTACAAAAAATATAATCCGTATTTTATTTTTAGTTACAGTAATTTTGTTGTCGGAAAAAAATCAAACTTAGCATTTTTATTTTTTTTAAGAAAAAAATCAATTTTTTGCTGGAATCCGTACTTGATGCAAACGTGATTAATTAATTCAATTTTTAAAATTGGGGATCTTTAATTTTTTTGATAAAGAATGAAAATTCTCTTGGCAAATTCTTGTGTGCACCCTTTGCGTCAATTTAAAATTGATGCAATTGAATTTCAATTCATTTATTTTAAAAACTGGGCCCGAACCCGGCCCGAGTGCTTCATGGTTCACCCAACCTGAATGGGTCATGATTTATGGTTCATGATTTATTGTTTAGGATGTAGAGTTTAGGGTTAATGATTCATCCAAATTAAAATTAAATTCAATTGCACCAATGGTACACAAGAGCATCACTCAAATTCTTTTTGCTATGAGATAATATTTATATATATGCAATAGAACTAAACTGCATATATATATATTAATATATCACATCAATAATGAAAAATGAGTGTGGATATATACAAAAGTAAATATTATTTGACATTTCTCAACACAAAAGCACTCGTAAATAATAAAATAATAAATATATACTTAAAATAGATAATCTATATATAATTTCCACGTATAATACTAATGCACATGCATACGTAGTAATTCAGTTAATTAGTCCACCAAGCTCAGACAATAATTCACAACTTGTTCACCTTTCGCATATATGGCATCTGGACCCTTTCCGCAAGGGTTATGTTTTTGAAGGTTTTTAATCAATTTTAATTGGAGGCAATCTAAATTATAGTAAAAGATAAGAGTATTGCAGCAATCCAGATCCAATGTTTTGTTTACTGGAACATTAACATCCTCGCGTATAGCTTCAACAGTCTTAGCCTGACATTCCTTTTCCAGTTTAACACAAAATCCAAATGGGAGATTATATCCCGGTGGATAACCGAAATAATTGTTTTCTTCCTTGGATGGTGAGGTTGATGGGCTGATTGCTTCGGATAACTCATTCAAGGATTCCCCCGCTAATTTTTAAAGGTAATCAATTACAATAGTTTTCTAAGATAATTAATTACAATAATTTCTTCTACCATTAGGCAAGTGGCAACATTTTCATCTCGTCGTAGACCAGAATCACAACCACCACAAGAGGGGGACCATCCGAAACTGCAACTGGAATCGCAACCCCACAAGAGAGAATAAATATTTCCTCTCCGTGTCTCAAACCCAAGACCTCGGGGTCTTAGGTAGTGGAGCTCTAACTACTTGAACTATCCACACTTGACAGGATTGCACCACTAATTACCACAAGAAAAAAGATCTCAATTTTCATATTGAAATATTTGAAATTAAATTGTGTTATGTGTTTGATTTGGTGAAGAGTTTAAGCTCTCTTTTTATAGGACTCTGATGAATAGGATTTTCATGCAACTTAATTTAAAAAGTAATTAAAGAAAAAAAAATACTAATAGTAATTAATGTTCCATAAACCAGGTGGCTTAACCCACCTGGCACTGGGTTCCTCATTTGAGTGGGAGACCCAGGTTCAATTCCCTCTGGGAACGAATTTGGAGTTATGGGAGTTATAAGGTGGATTGACGATTTCGTGGAGTATTTGAGTGCTTGGTGCTACTAACAACTAACTTTGCCCGATCAAAAAAAAAAAAAAAATAATGTTCCATACTACGTTATACTAATCTTATCATCAGAGTATATAACAAGATACATGACGAAATATGATTGAAATTTCATTTTCGACTGTTATACATAGTGACTTTGCCAGTTTATAACAAATTTGCTTGATCAAAATACAATTTATGACTTTAAATTGTTCTCATTTTAAAAGGTGTGTAATTAGACCTATATGTGTATTATCACGAAGCTAGAATAACTTAAAAGCACTTAGATTTAAATTAAAATAATCTCATAATTTTGCACCTTTATTGAAATGGTCTCATGATTAGACGAGTATAATTGTAAAATTGAAAGAATAACTATGAAGAAGTGAAAAAGAAAAAAAATAATTTAAAAAGTAATTAAAGAAAAAAAAAATACTCAAAGCATTAGTGCTAGGAGTAAGTGTCAAATGAACTTTAGAAAATAATTAAGTTAAATTTGAACTTTAAAAACATGCATGCAGTATTTTAGCAAACCCTCGCTATTCCGAGTGAACGACGGTAAATATACTCGCAATATAGCGTGATGAGAAAAATAAATGGCATACATGCATGTACGAAAAGCAAAACCTAATTAATGTCCTTCAAATAGAGAAAATAATTTTTTTTGTCCATAATTTTTCTATAATTTTATTTTTCGTCACAAAAAATTTAACTACTTAATTTTTGTCTCATAACATCTTGATTGCTAGCTCAATATTGGTCTAATTTTTCCTGTAAAACGGAAAGCAACATCGTTTTTTTTTTTTGTCACGACATAAGTCAAGTACCGATTAAAATTGGAGGTTTTCGAGCTCGTAGCTGATGTGGATGCTCATGGTTAAAAAAATTATTTTTTCTGCAACTTAATTAGGAGAAATTTTCTTGCCCTATCTAATTATTTTAAAATTGACTTTTTCTTTTTATAAAAATCGGCAACCACGTAAGTACTAAATACACTAATTGAATTAATTAACTGTTCAATTAGTTGCACATCTTGATTAAAAGCTTAATTTATTGCTCTTCTTCTTACAGAAACTACTTCATTATTCCTAATATCTGTTTCAATTTAATCATACCCAAAACTATAATATTTATTTCTCCCCTTCAAATTTTAAATAACAAACAACTAAATACAAATAATTAATTGGATAATGTGTAAAATCATTTTCATAAATTAATATATATATATATATATATATTTATGTTGAGTGATTCCAAATTTGTAGAGAGCGTATTTATGCTAAGCGAGAGAGAGAACAATTTTATAAAAAATAAATTGAAATTGAAATTTAATAAGAGCACAATTAATTCTTTTACCATTATTTTATATTTAATAATATTATAAAATAAAGGTAGTACGTACGTAAGTAATAGATACTTAAAAGTAGTATCTACAAAAGCCGAAACGTGGGATGTTATAGAAACTTTCTTCCCCACAAGTGACGACTAATAAATTAATTAAGCCTCTGACCAGCTTCCTTGATATATATATATATGCACAATACTCAATCTGTTCCACTCCCACCTTTCAATTTTAGTTTTCAAATAATTGTGCTATATATTAAATAGAAACATAGTATATGTCGAGGGTAATTAAATAAATGAATTAATTCCGCATCTCTTTATAAGTTCGGACTTTTAGATGAGACGAAATTCTTTTATGGTATCAAAACCTCTGGCTCAGCCCAAATCCTGGGTTCGATTCCCGTGAAAAACACTCCACCCATTTAAAAATTGTCCACTCGTTGGGCCTCCTCCCCAGAGGGCAGAGACAATAATTCGGCCCACGAGTGAGAGGGGGTGTTGAGGGAAATTAAATAAACGAATTAATTCTGCATCTCTCTACAAGTTCGGACTTTTAGATGAGACGGAATTCTTTTAGTATATATGTATATATATGTAGTAATTTATTTTACACATATTTATTAATTATTATAAAATGACTTTTTTCATCCACGTTGAATAAAGCAATGTTTTCATAACCGAACCGGTGATCGAACCGGTCAGCGGTTCAACCGGTCGGACCGGTTCAATCGGCGGTTCAACCGTTTTCTATGTTTAGTTAAAAAAACAAAATAAGTATACACCTACAAAAATTTAAATATATATTTTATAACTTTTCATATCATATTTTATAAATTTTGTCACACCTCATACATTATCCCACATCGAAAGTGTTGGAGAAAAATGTGAGAGAAATTTAAATTTAAAATTTTAAATATTTAATATAAATTAATAATTTAATTTTAAAAAAAAAGAAAAAAACCGGTTATTTCCTGTTGAACCGGGTTTTGACCGGTTCAACCCGGTTCAACCTGAAATCCGGTTATATAGTGTTTTTTAACCGGGTTACCGGCCGGTTCCCGGTTCAACCGGTTGAATCGGCCGGTTCAACCCGGTTTTGAAAACAGTGGAATAAAGTATTATTTTTCAGTGAAGAGTTTTCAATACAATACCCAATTTTTATTATAACAAATTAACATACAAGACTAAATATAGCAGCTAATGCAAATTGCACGGAAACGACTTAAAATCATATTTAATGTATAAAAATGTCATGTATTAGCTAGCTGCAACTTAATAAGATATACTATATATATTTCTAATAATTTTAAAATTAGAGGGACCACATGCCAATCCAGAGGCCTTAAAATAAAACCTTTCTTATAAGTTAAGAAAGACAAAAAAATAATACTACTATTAACTTTTTTTATAAAAATTACGTACCACTATGACCGGCAGCAGGGGGAAGTCGAGATCCCCGCGGACATCCTTGATAAACTGTTGCAGGCGGCCTTTGTAGAGGCCGGCTTCCTCGTCGGTTTCGTCCGCTTCCCCTTGATACCACAAAAGGGCGCGGATGGCGCTTCCCCTTTCTGTGGCTGCGGCAATGGCTCGATCAATCATGGCGGTGTAGAGGGGCGTTCCCTTGGCCCATTCCACGATACGGGTTGCCCCGATGGCGCATGGCACCAGCCCAATCGTGCCGAAGCCCGGTGACAGCTTTATGACCCCGCTAGCAAACGGCATTCCGGGCCCCACCCCACAGAATTTCGCCTTTTTCACGTCGATGTCGGCGTGCAGCGGATCATGGGCCACCTCCCATGTCCTATTTGCTGCAAACCTCAATATCTGGTTGGGGTCTGGGTTGCACTCTGGAAGTTTCTCCAGAAGGCTACCCCGGCCGGACATATTAGATTGCCCGGCCAGGATGACCACATTCTTGACGGGGGATATGGGGTGGACGAGCTGGCTATTCACCAGCAGGAGTAGCAGAATCATGAGGTGTGCTCCCATTTTTTAATATTGAAGAGAGAGATGTGAATTTGGAATTGAACGAAAAAACTGAAGAAAAAAAGAGAGCTAGGTGTGAGTGATATGGAAGTTGGACAAAGCTTCATGTGTATATATAAAGGAGGACTTGAGTACCAACTTCATATATATGTATTTATTTAAATTTTATCAGCCAAGATAATACATTAATTGAACTAGTAATTGAACTCGTGCGATGCACGGTTAGTAATATAAACTTAAGAAGACTCTACAATGATAACGTGCAAGAAACATTTATAAAAACTCCGAATTCATAATCCATATTTAATACACAATTAAAATAAATACATTTTGTAAAAGAACTAAATTTTTTGAAACATGTCGTTTGGGGATGAAGGAAAGAATTTAAGAAAATAATACTCTCTCCGTTCTTAGCAATTTGCACACATTTTTTTTGTCCGTCCCTTATCAATTTGCACACACTAAAAATGGAAAGATATATTTTTCAATTAAGATTTATTTTTCAATCCATTATTATATGTTAATCTTATTTTCCATAAATTGCCTCCGATTTAGAAATAATTTTTTATGGAAAAACCAATTATTTCCAAATTTGGAGCGGTTTCTGCTTTTATATATATATAAGCCGTGTTTTGAAACACTTAAAACAGCTTTCAGAAACACTTATTTTCAAAGCTCTTCTCTCACACAAACAAAATAAGTCTTCTAAAAATTCGCTTTTAATTATTTCAAAATACACCCATAGACTCCTTTTACTGCGTCCACAAGTCCATCTCAAATACATTAATTAATTACCATTATTTTTCGTTTATATATATAACAAGGCCTACTCCCAATTCACCTATATATCATTAGCCCTCCTTATTTCGCCATCCATATATGCATCACTTTATTATTTCCTGTGTCAAAAAAGTTTTTATTATTAGAAATTTCTTTTTTTTTTTTTACTTATCAAAAATTTCCCAACTTCTTTGACAAATTATTAGAAACACGTCTTAATAAAAAGTAATAATAACGTAATCAACCTTCATAAAAATTAATTCGCTAAACAAAATAATTTCAAATTCCAATATTTTTTGAAACGGTAAAGAACTTTCCCCCGAGTATATAACCTTGCTGAGAAGCGAAGTATATTTCAGTGCCCATTTTAGGGTAGTATATATAATATTTAAAGGTTAAGTATTGCATGCAGTAGTCTGTAATATATTTTGAAACCATGTATAATTTGTTACACTAAAATATACAACTTGTTCACACACTAAAATATACAACTTGTTCACACTGAACTGTGTAATTATTAATATAGTAAGCAAGTTTCACGATTCAGTGTAAATAAGTTGAAGTGCACAGTGCACTTGAGACCCTCTTGAAATTAAATATGTTTTGATCCTATACTTTTGCAATACTAATGACTCTCATCTACTCCATTATTTATTTTTTGTGCTGGACGTTACTATATAAAGTCAACTTTTTTTTTTAAGGGACTACATAACATTGAAACTAATAGTGTACATAATTCATGACCTTTTGCGCTGAAATCTGTTAGTGTAAAATTTAATGGGAAATCTTTTGGATTTTTTATTTTATGTGAGGAAAGGTTTTCGGATAATAAAAATTTGTGACTTCAGTTGCATTTTTTACCCAACATCAAAATGAAAAGTTTTAGCTTTAAAAAAAAATCACGAAACATCACACGGACTAAAAAAATTAGAGGGTTGTAGCATGTCATTCTCCTTCCAATTTTGCACATTATAATAATTAACGAGTTAATTTCAAGCGGCTTCAAAAGAATTAGTTTGGTTTGAGTCATTATTAATTCGAGACTAATGAATTTCTGGCATCATAGTAGCCATGAAAACGTAGCAGAAAAATAAATGCGCGCATAGCTAACAGAGGAAACAATTGTTGCGGGGTTTTTTCTGCTATATAATTTGCTTAATTATAATATGAGCACGTACATCCATCATTTATGTATATATGTTATCAAGACATCACTACTACACATTTAAGTTTGCACAGCTGCACTTGGACAACCCTTTTTGAATTTCAAGATATAGCTTGGAGAGCGGCTTTATTAAAAAAAAAAACAATAGACAGCGGTTTACAACCGCTGTCCAAGAATTACACTTGGAAAGCGGTTTAAAACCGCTATGCAAACTCACTTAGACAGTGGTTTGAAACCGCTGTCCAAGTAAATATTTGGACAGCGGTAAGAGCTCGGCCAATTCAGTCAAAACCCAAATGCGCGATTCCAGAAGCATTATCCCCCCAAATTCGTCTCTTCTAAATTTTGTCTCCCCCAAATCGCCCGCGCTCCGTCGTCGCCTCCCTCTCACCCGGCCAATTAATTGAACGTGTCTTCCCCAAATCGAAGTTGTGCATCGTCTCCCTCCTCTTCCCTCTATTACTTGTTCCAGAAGCATATTATCCCCCCAAATTCGTCTCTTCTAAAAATTAGTCTCCCCAAAATCGCCCGCGCGCCGCCGTCGCCTCCCTCTCCCCCGGCCAATTAATCAAACGTGTCTCCCCCAAATCGAACCTGAGCGTCGTCGCCCTCCTCTTCCCTCTACCATCGTCGCTCTAGCTCCTTGCCGCCGCCGCTCCTTGCCGCCGTCGCCCTAGCTCCTCCATATATAGGTAATTTTTTTTATATTGGTGTATGTATTGGTGTATATATATCATGTTGTATGTATATCATGTATATTGGTGTATATATGTATATTGGTGTATATATATCATGTTGTATATATGTATTGGTGTATGTATATTGGTGTATATATATTGGTGTTTGATGCACTCAAGGTGTTTGATAATATGCTTGTGTGAGGATTTAAGCATAAATTAGTGTTAATTTGTTAGGAATAATGTTGTTAGTGTGTTAGAGATGAACAATTGATGCTTGGTTTATATATTGTTAATTGTTTATATATATATTGCATGTGTGGCTTGGATTAATGTTGTTAGTGTTAGAAATTAACAACTTTGTTAGAGATGAATATATATTGTGTGGCTTCTAATTGACTTGATTTTTTATGCTAATTTAGATATGAACAATTGATGCACTCAAGGTGTTTGATAATATATATGCTTGTGTGAGGATTTAAGCATAAATTAGGATTAATATTACATTATGATATATTTTGGTTATATTAATTTGATGATTTGGTGAATGGATAGTAGTGTGTTGCTTTAGATGATTAATGATGGTACATTAGGATATATATATACATTGTTTTGAGATGCAACAAATCCTTAGGTACATGCAATATACAAACCTTAGGTACTACCACATTCTATATGCAACTTTTATACATTAGGATTGTAATACTTTTAGGTTTAATACTTTTAGGTTTAATACATTAGGATACATTATCTTGAGAAACACTTCATATTGTCTTTTCTATAGGCATCTCTAGTTCTATATGGATCGAAAGTGGGTTCGAGCAGATCGATTATCAGATGAGTATAGTAATGGGGTGAAAGAATTTTGTAATCATGCAATTAGACACTGCACCGACCCTCGGTACATTCCATGTCCGTGTTGGAAATGTATGAATGGAAAAACCGTTAGTGGTCGAGAAAGTCTGTTTGACCACTTGATGATTCACGGTATTGATAAAACATATACCGTTTGGACATATCATGGTGAGAGAAGAGATGGATGTAGCTCAAGCAACCTAGAAACTGACTTTAGGTTTGAAGATACAGTGGATGCGGATATTTTCGATGATGTACCGACTGTTGATACATCGAGTGGGGATGACGATGATCTGCGAGATCACCCTTATATGTCAGAGAAGTTAAGTGATTCTGCTGGATTACCACTGTGGCCCGGGTGTAAGAAGGCAACAAAACTGTCAGCTGTGTTGATATTGTTCAACCTAAAAGCAGCTCACCAGTTGTCCGATGAGTGCTTCACAAGTATGCTGGAAACAGTTAGTGGTCTATTGCCTGATGGAAATGTACTGCCTAAGAGAGCATATGATGCTAAACAAATGCTCAAGTCCATCGGGTTAACACATCAAAAAATTCATGCTTGTCCGGGTGATTGTATCTTATTTCGGAAGGAGTATGCAGACCTCGATGAATGTCTCAAGTGTGGGGAGAAACGATATAAGAAAAAGAAATCTTCCGCAAAGGTGTTGTGGTACTTTCCAATAATACCAAGATTCAGGAGAATGTATAGTAGCGCTGTGGATGCAAGAAATTTAACTTGGCATCTTGATGATAGGATCAAAGATGGAATGCTAAGACACCCTGCTGATTCACCCCAGTGGAAGACATTCGATGTCAGGCATCCAGAATTTAGCAACGAGCCACGACACTTGCGTCTTGCACTCTCAAATGACGGAATGAATCCGTTCGGTATCCAAAGTACCAACCATAGTACATGGCCAGTGATTCTATTAGTTTATAACCTTTCACCCGAGTTGTGCATGAAGCGCACTTACATGATGTTGTCTATGTTGATATCAGGACCCAAACAACCTGGTAACGGCATAGATGTATATCTGACTCCTTTGATAGAGGACTTGAAGCTCATGTGGGATGAGGGTGTCGATGTATATGATGCTTGTAGAAAAGAGAATTTCAAGTTGAAGACCATGCTGTTTGGAACTATCAATAACTTTCCCGCTTACGGGAATCTATCTGGATATAATGTGAAGGGGGCCGATGCATGTCCTTGTTGTACCAAGAAGACACATCACATTCGCTTGAGTCATTGTAGGAAGACCGTTTATATGGGACATAGGAGGTGGTTGGACCCAACGCATAAGTACAGAACAATGGCCGATGCATTTGATGACACAATTGAGACAGGTGAAACACCACGTTTATTGTCAGGTTCGGATGTATTGAATGAGATGAAGAATATCGACACACAATATGGAAAGAGCTTCGCAAAGAGTGTCCCCACTAGCGGTTGGAAGAAGGAATCAATTTTCTTTCAATTGCCCTATTGGAAAGAGTTGTATGTTAGACACTTCATTGATCTAATGCACGTTGAGAAGAACGTTTGTGCCACCGCTTTGCTCAATACTCGCTAGGATAAGAAGTCCAAGGATGGTTACAATGCAAGAATGGATATGATTGATATGGGAATAAGAGCAGAACTAAAACTTGTGCCTAGAGAAATGGGTAAACCGTTCTTACCTCCTGCTGCACACACTTTGTCCAACAATGAGAGAAAAGAGTTACTTCAGACGCTAAAGGATGTGAAAGTACCAGAGGGTTATTCGTCTAACATACAGAGACTTGTATCAGATGATGGCGTGAGACTGATGAATCTGAAATCGCATGACTATCATGTCATCATGGAGACTTTCTTGCCCATTGCAATACGCTTCTATCTTGCTCGAAAATGTGCGCATAACCATAACAAAGTTATGTTGGTTCTTCAAGGCAATGAGTAGCAAGGTCATAGATCCTAGAAAATTGCTTGGTTTTCAGAGGCAGATTGTGGGGACTCTCTGTGAGCTTGAGATGTATTTCTCTCCATCATTTTTTGATATAATGGTTCACCTAATAGTTCATTTGGTACACGAGACAATGATGTGTGGTCCCTGCTTTCAGATGTGATGGGTGTATGATGTAGAGATATATGAAAGTGCTCAAAGGATATGTGATGAATAAGTCCAGTGCCGGAGGGATGCATTGCGAAACGCTATTTAGTAGAAGAAGCGATCAGTCTTGGTCTCGAATTTATTCCGAATGTCGATTGATTGGACTTCCGGTTACGACACCAATAGGATGGATGGTGAAGGCATTACCGGTGGTCAACCCGTAAGTGTTAGTATGGAGGAACTAACACGGATGCACTTGTCGCGTTCACAACACAACACGACGCGGCGTGCTTCCTTTTATTGACCTGCATACATCGATCACTTGCCGAGAGAAATCCCACGAGATAGATCATGGATTGAAGTTGAGCACAATCGCATGTTTGTTGACCGTTCAATGGTTATGTAGCAAATATGTTGTCACCGAAAAAGAATCGAAATGAAAGAGTTAAGTGGTTATCCAAAATGCCCGATAGACATGTGTATTCATACAAGTGTTATCTTAGCAACGGATATACATTTTATACCAGAGATCATGATGCCACAAGTACTATGCAGAATAGTGGAGTGTCCATTATCTGAATCAATGCAGTGGATCAATCAAATACTACTTACTTTGGACAGATTGTCAACATTTGGGAACTCGACTATATTGTTCACCGTCAACCAATCTTCGAGTGTAGTTGGGTGAGGATCCCTAACTTGGTCCAAGTTGAAAGTTCTGGGTTCGTACGCGTTGATTTGAAGAATGTGGGATACTGAGATGACCCTTACATAATGGCCAGTCAAGCTCAACAAATTTTCTATGTCCCCGACCCAGTTAATAAGAAATGGTCCATTGTGGTTCTGTCAAATAAATTTAACAATAGTTTCCATATTAGCGACCATGTCGATGAAGATGTTGACACAATTGATGATCCTTTTCAGAACTTCATTCATTATGTACCATCTTTCGATGATCCTGCAAATTCACGCCCATACCAGAGAATAATTAGAGATGAGGATGAATATAGCAATCCGGTTCTTGTTAACATTTATGGTCATGAACGAGAAAAGTCAACCAAAAAACGAAAAAAAAAAAAAACAAGTGCTAAAAAAGAAATGTACGACTTTTATTGAATGTTGTTTCTTCCGCTTTATTAAATGTTGTTTCTTCCGCTTTATTAAATGTTGTTTCTTCCGGTTTATTGAATATTGTTTGTTTTTGTTTATTAAATGTTGTTTTTCTCGCTTTTACGGATCATGTCTCGTTTGCCATATCCCTTTAGATGATGGAGATGATGATGGATATTCTCGATGGAGATCATGGCGCATATGATCATGGTGTATATGATCGACAAAGATCCCGATGACTTGAGAGAGTGTGACACCGATGCTCCCACCACCACTAGCAGCTCCGGGAGAAGCGCTTTCGAGGTATATAATCACCATGTCATCTATTAAGAGAGCTCGTAGCAAGGGGAAAAACACTTGGTAATTTTATTACAATTGAACAGTTTTGAAATCGATAAATATATTGATTGATCGTTGAACCTAATTAAATACTATGCTATTGCGATTATCGCTCAATGAGTTTGGACAGCATAGGAAAAGAGAGTGAGTCGTTGTCCTTCTACATTGAGCTGCAGTCGAGGCGTGATCCCTATCGTCTTTGCCAACCAAGGATCGGCGTAGTCCCCAAACCGACTCCTTTGAAGGACGATTATGGGACGAACTAACGGTATATTAATTATATGTTTATTGAAAGTTGTAGCTAAATTGTTATGTTATATCGTATATAGACTACATTTAGAGGTCTTGACCACACAAAGAAGAAGCAAATATTGTCGCATGGTTTGGAGTAATGGCCAAGAATTTTTGGGCTTGGTTGAGAAGTAACACACGAGATCCGGAAACCGGTCTTTACTCATTTAGTCGCCTCCCCAGACGTAATATCCCTATGGTGGCTCCATCTTTGGGAGGAGTTTGTGAGAAGAAGAGCTATGGAGGATGATTTCCAAAAAAATTGATCAATGTCATTTCCTCATTTTCTAATGCCCTAAGTTTTTCAGTGTTTATCATATTTCTATTATACTGTAGAATCGAAGTAATAAAAATCGCGAGCAAGCCAAGTCGATGGAGGCGCGATATCGTGGATCCAACAAAGGTTATGCACGAATAAGAGAAAATATGGTGAGATCAAAATCCTAACTTTTAATTTTTTTTATATATTCACTTTTAATATATCTAATAAAGGGACACGTTAATCACTATCGTAGAAAGAAGAAAGAAGAAAAACTGGAGAGAGTGAGCCTATTGTTACCCATTTCGACTTATTTCAGACTACCAGAAAGGGTCGAGACGGGAATATTTACGATCCCGGTGCACAGCGCATCATCGAAGAAGTGGTACTCTATCCATTAATTTATCTTTCAATTACAAACTATTATTTCTAAACAAATAATTAAATAATAATATTTTGCTTTTGTGATTCAGGAGCGTCTATCTTAGACCATGACGCCCGACGACATCCGCATTATCAGCCTTGATGATCTGTTTGGACGGGCTATAAGTCGCTAGGAGCATCCCGACCTCTTACGGAGTGTCGGATATGGAGTGACGAAGACATCATTAGCGATGACACCTGGTCTTCAAGCCATGAATATGGTGGATATACTAATGGAACAGGTTGCCAAGTTGGCTAAAGATGTGGAACGTTTGAGGTTCGAGAGAAGAACGAGCCACGGAATGTCGTCGAGTGGAGCAAGTTGTGAACATAGTGTCGCTAATGCTATGTTTTCAGCTAACCCTAGGGACGACTTTATCGAGGCACTTCAAAACGTCTCTCAGGTATCAGATGTGCATGTCTCATATTTGTTTTAATTAATGACTAGTGTATTAAAATTTTCTAACTAAATATCTTATTCGAATAGCCACCGACCTTTTGCTACCTTTATTTGGAGGATCCCGATTGGTTGGTGGCCACAGGAACGTTGCACAGCACCCATGGAATGATTCATGGTCATCTCATCACTCCTGGTTTCGTGAGGGTTACACTCGATGTACCCGTAACCGGATAAGAGGATTCAGCGGTGCCAAAACCTATCGATGAAGCTGTCACAGTCGGAACAGCGGTCGGGCACTTCATCAAATGGCCGAACAACTTGGTCTCTAGCACCATGAGGGTAAAATATATGTTATTAAAGTTCATTATCTTATTTGTGGTTCTAAATAATATTGCAAATTAATTGTAGAATCTGCCGACACCACAAATGCCTCGGAAGAAATCACCACAAAAGACTAAAGAGAAATCGAGGGGTGTCGTAGACAGTCAGAGGGGGAGAACGAGGGACTCCACTGCGCTTAGACTTGGTTATCCCATGACTAGAGACTTAGATCACGATGATTATGTACAGTCTAGGGTGCACCAGATGGTATCGTCTAATGCTTTTGAGATCGTCACAGTTCCCATGCTTGCTCACGTTCATCAGAATACTTTTCAAGAATTCGTCAGTGAGGAATATGTGCTTGAAGTCTTGAATGACAAGTGGTTAAGTGCAACCACCATAGCCCTTTACCTCAGGTATGTGTTTACTAATTCTCAATATTTACTTTCTGTATAGTTTAATTTTCTTTTTAAATATTAATTAGCGTATATATGTTGGTTAAAGATATTTAGGTGAGGTATATCTCTCCAGAGATGTCCGAGCAAGTGGAATGTATTCCTTCGTCTCCCCACAAGTATCTTGCATATTGGGTGATAGGGTACAGACCATGGATGAGTTAATTAATCATATGCTGAATCAAACTGAGAGCGATCATCTCATTTTTTGGCCAACAAATGTGGGGTGAGTGATAAACATTTCGTTAAAATTTGTATTCATATTTATAATATTTGCACATATATATGCTAAATTTGCAGTTAATTTTAATATTCTCAATATAATATAGGAACCATTGGGTGCTGGTCGCCATACACATGAATACATTAAGTGTGTATTTTATGGACCCAGCTCAGGATGGAGTTCATTCAAATCGCCCTGATCTCGTTTCATATATGGAAGCGTAAGTTCATTTTTAATATTCTATATAATGATTTGTTTTACTTTTAAAATTATGAATATTTAATATATTTTTATTTTTTAATTATAATAATAATAGTGTGATGACGATGTATCGAGTCGTATAGTCAAGGTTCAAGATCTAAGTTAAATAAAGTGAACTCGGGTTAACATTAAGGTTAATTTAATTTAGTAAATTATCAAATTAATAGAAAAGAAATCATAATTGTAATACGTGATTATAATTGCTAATCAACGTGTTTCCGGCAAATCGAGATAATGAACATTGTGGACATTTTGTGTGTTGCTTTATTGAAGATATAATCCGCAATTCTCTAACGAACATTCCTCTCAATGTAAGTCAATTTATCGATTTATTTAAATTATTATTAATTGAATAAAAATTCATACTATATTGATTGATTCGTTGTTTGCAGTTTGTCTATGAACGTGAGCTCAAGTATTACTCTAAGAAAAGACTGGAGAAATGGAAAAACGATTGGATGGGGTACCTTTACAATCGATTCTTATATTCATACGGTATTGAGTGATCGTTGTTTGAAATTTTGGTAGCATGTAATTAAATTATATATTTGTGATGATATATATTTCATATTTTTTGTGTATTGGACGTATGTTTATGATGTGTATGTTTATTTATTTCATGATGTGTATGTTTATTTATTTGATGTTCTGGTATTGGACGTATATGTGGTATAAGTTTTGGTTTATGGTTTTATTATAGGATTTTTGGTTTATGGTTTATGGTTTATGGTATTTGACGTATATATAAGTTTTGGTTTATGGTTTTATTATAGGATTTTTAAAATATAAATTAATAATTAAAAAAGAAAAAAAGATGTTGGACAGCGGTTTATAACCGCTGTCTATCTTACATAATAAAAGAAATTATTAAAAAAAAAAAGTTAGACAGTGGTTATTAACCGCTGTCCAAGCCCCCCCTTGCAATGCGGTTGAAAACCGTTGTCCAAGCCCAATCTTTTGGACATCGATTTTTTAATAGCTTAGACAGTTGTTACTTGGACAGCTGTTATAACAGCTCTCTAAGGGCTATTTTAACAGTTGTCCAAGCCCAAATGTTTATTAGTGCATATACTTATACAAAAATGTGAAATCCTTCAATCACAAAATAATATACTATTAAAATGAAAAATATTATATAGTCCAATTTCCAATTATGTCTGGAGAATTTACAGTGACCATATATATATATTATATATAAACCACGAAAAGGAGGTAATATTTGCGTTGATCTATATATTTTGTCATACTAATAATTGTGTTCAGAAATATATCATTTATTTAAGAGCGGGTCTCATGTGCATCCGGGTGCACCGTGCACTCATAGTGCATATTAAAAGTGTGCAACTATTCTAAACAGAAGCATGCAACTATATTCTTATATTAACAGTTACACTTTTCTATGTAAATAAGTCGCAGTTTTCAGCATAATAAATTGCACGCTTCTAAAATGCACTATGAGTACACGGTGCAACAGAGTGCATACAAGAGCTAACCTTTATTTAATTAGTATAAGATTCACAAACTTCCTTTCCTTTAAAAAAAAAAAAGATTCACAAACTATTTTCAATGTTTCATATATGAGACTTGATTGATTTAAGTAATTGTCATCATGACCGAAAAGCCCCCACCATGCACCATGTGAAATAAATGAGGCCATATTAAGATTTATAAAAAAAAAATCGTACCTTGAACATTTTAGTTGTGTATAAAAGGGTAAAAATTGTAAATTTGTAATAACACTAAAAAAAATGCACATTTTACAGACGGAAATTAGTGACGGTTACAAAAACCATCGCAAATAGTGACGGTTTTTACGACGGTTACGGTTAAATGGTCAAAGTCAACAATTTTAGCGAAGGTCTAGAGAACCATCGCAAATAGCGACGGATTTAGCTACGGTTTTAGCGACCTTTTGGACTAATCCCTTTAGCGACGGTATTAGCGACGGATTAACGATGGTTTTTTTTAAAAAAAATTTAAAATATTAATTATGTATTATTATTTTTTTTATGTTTCAGGATTATACAAGATTTTTTAATTGTTGTTAATGCACCTTACCGTATATTTAATTTATAGTCACTTGGAGAAGAGTTTCACCTGACCTTAGTCAGATCTATTTCGAGGAGTTTACGGTATAAAATTTAATTCATAGTATATTTAAATATATATATTGATTAAAAGTAGTGCTTGTTTAGAAAAATAGTACTTATTTAAATGAAAGTATTACTTGGTAAATGAAAAATATTACTTAAGTTTAAATAGAAAAGTAGTACTTGTTTAAATAGAAAAGCAGTACTTGTTTAAATGAAAAGTAGCACTTGTTTTAATAGAAAAACATTACTTGTTTAAATATAAAAGTAGTACTTGTTTAAATAGAAAAGTAGTACTTGGTTAAATGAAAGGTATTACTTGTTTAAATTAAAAGTATTGTTTAAATAATAGAAAATATTACTTGTTTAAATGAAAGGTATTACTTGTTTAAATGAAAAGTATTACTTGTTAAATAAAAAGTATTACTTGTTTAAATAGAAAGGTAGTAGTTGTTTAAATAGAAAAGTAGTACTTGTTTAAATGAAAAGTAGTACTTGTTTAAATGAAAAATATTACTTGTTTAAATAGAAAAGTATTACTTGTTTAAATAGAAAAGTAATACTTGTTTAAATGAAAAGTAGTACTTGTTTAAATGAAAATGATTATTTGTTTAAATGAAAGGTATTACTTGTTTAAATGAAAAGTAGTACTTGTTAAAATGAAAAGTAGTACTTGTTTAAATGAAAAGTAATACTTGTTTCAGTGCAAAGTATTACTTGTTTAAATAAAAAGTAGTACTTGTTTAAATAGAAAAGTATTACTTGTTTAAATTAAAAGTATTACTTATTTAAATAATAGAAAGTATTACTTGTTTAAATGAAAGGTATTACTTGTTTAAATGAAAAATATTACTTGTTAAATGAAAAGTAGTACTTGTTTAAATGAAAAGTATTACTTGTTTAAATAGAAAAGTATTACTTGTTTAAATAGAAAAGTATTACTTGTTTAAATAGAAAAGTAGTATTTGGTTAAATAAAAAGTAGTACTTGGTTAAATTAAAAGTATTGTTTAAATAATAGAAAGTATTACTTGTTTAAATGAAAGGTATTACTTATTTTAATGAAAAGTATTACTTGTTAAATAAAAAGTATTACTTGTTTAAATAGAAAAGTAGTAGTTGTTTAAATAGAAAAGTAGTACTTGTTTAAATAGAAAAGTAATACTTGTTTAAATAGAAAAGTAGTACTTGTTTAAATGAAAAGTATTACTTGTTAAATTAAAAGTATTACTTGTTTAAATAGAAAAGTATTACTTGTTAAATTAAAAGTATTACTTGTTTAAATAGAAAAGTAGTACTTGTTTAAATAGAAAAGTATTACTTGTTTAAATAGAAAGTAATACTTTTTTAAATAGAAAGTAATACTTTTTAAAATAAAAATGTAGTACTTGTTTAAATGAAAAATATTACTTGTTAAATTAAAAGTATTACTTGTTTAAATAGAAAAGTAGTATCTGTTTAAATAGAAAAGTAGTACTTGTTTAAATTAAAAGTAATACTTTTTTAAATGAAAGTGTTGGTCCCGTTTTGAAAACCCATGAATGCGTTAAATATCAATTGTAATGCATATAAAACAGGGGTGAGGGAATGATGGTTCCAATTTTTCTTTTAAACCATGTGTTTTGCTTATAGTCGAATGCATATGACAAGTAATAACATAAAGCAGTAAAGAACACACGATTTTTATAGTGGTTCGGACAACTCGTCCTACATTCACTCTTCCCTTCATGGGGCACCAACTTAACCAACGGGACTTATCTCCCTCAATGAATTGCCTACCCTCCCTTGCGAGATTGCTTAGATGTTTACCGAGTTCTCACTCAAACGGGGCTTATCTCCCTCACGGGATTGCCTACCCTCCCTTGCGGTATTGCTTAGATGTTTACCGAGTTCTCACTCACCTACAAACTTAACCTATCAAACTGATTTGGGTAAGGTTTGTTTGGTTTCCAACTAGGTTGAGATTTTCCATTACATTTGTTTAGCCTCAATGCTAAGGATGGGAAAATCTCTCTAAGCTTAGGATATTACATTTGTGCTTAGATCTAGGGTAGAACACTCTTGAATATATGCGTGTATTTCTTGCTCAGTGTTCTATGGTGGAAGTGCTAGATGATTTGGCTCTGTAGCTTGATGGATCACACATTTTTCCACACTTAATAATGAAGGAAGAACTTGTATTTATAGTGTGGATTTGAATGTTACCGTTGGATGAAGTCACATTCAAATCCATACTATTCTGTAGCTTTTGCAGCTTTTCAGGTTGGTTGTCTTCTTCTCATTGGTCCACGTCAGCTGAATCTAACGGCTATAATCTTCAGGATCTTCTGAGTCTTTAGGGTTCTCTGAGTCTTCAGGATTCTTCTGAGTCTTCAGGATTCTTGATTCAACGGACTTCTCTTCAGCGGACCTTGTCTGATCAGGTATAATGACACTCAGGTTAACTGAGTTCAGCTCTTCTGACTTCAGACAATCTGACCCTCAGGTCACTTGCACTCAGGTTATCTGATCATCAGTAGTGTTCTGATTCTCAGTGAACATGACTTCAGATGACTTATCTCTAGGTGACATCGGTCGATGCGCTGTGTTTCTTTGTTCGAGATCTTGACTCTTGTCTTCCGATTTGATCTTTGATCGGTATGTAAATTTACGATTTTTACGATATCTGATTTCTTCTCGTCTGATCTGATAAAGCTCCTTTGATCGATCGAGATGTATCGATTCGAGATATCGAGGTTAGCTCATCAATTTAGCATTTTAGGTCGGGTTGCATCGGTTATCTCATCATCTCGATTTGATCTCGATCTTATCTGCTCCTCTTCCGATCATCAACCTTCTCTTGATCTTACGATCAATTATGTTACGATCGGCTTTGTTCGCTCTTCGATCACCAAATCAGCTTATGTCGTCCTTCGTCATCCGATCATCATCCGGTCTATCTAGTCTATGGTCACCTGATAGGCTTTTAATTGTTACATTGAAGAAGCATTCATCACCGAGATTGGCTAGAAGTAGATTGCAACATGACATATCCACTCCATTATTTATTGGAGCATTAATTTCCTCGTATATGGAAGTGATCAACGCAGTCTCGCAATCAGCTGGATACAGCATCCTATTAATGTCACAGCGCTGGAAAACAGATTGTAATTCATTTGGTGCTGGAATTTCATTAGATGAAGTTTCTTGGATCAATCTCTTGATTGCTTGTGATTCATTCAGGATTGCCCCGATGACCACTAGAAAAAAGATCTGAAATGACATTTTGCATTTGAATAACATGGTCTAAGTCTTTATAATGAATTGAAGGCTTTCTTAAGTAGGTAATTTAAAATAAGATACTGCAGCTACGAGACTTAATAGGAGTTCCATGAATATTGATGGATTCAATGCAATTCATTTAATGATCTAAAATGAAACTTACTTGTGCATTTAAGGATATATTTAATCATTTCAACACAAGGTGAAATGTTAATTTTTTGAAATTAAAATTCTTAAGAATTTAATTAATGTGTGTTTTTTTTGTAAATGAACGCCGGCAAGAACGTTAACGCTTTCCGGGCAAATGAATCTTGTTTTTTCTCCTTTGTTGAGAGCGTGATTTTTTTCTCTCCTTTGATCAGAGCGGCAGTTTTTTCTCCATTGTTGAGAGCGGTCGATTTGTGTTTATCTCCTTGTTCGAGTTGGTGGTAGAAGCTTTTACGATGACATTGATGTCAATTCAGCGACAATCAAGGCCTGAATAAAGGAACAAATTCAGTTACCACACTTAATCAAGGTTATTCAAATTCTATTCCTGATATCAATTTTGGTGATGAATAATCTCACGTACATGTTGGCAAATATGCAGGTGGAGGAGGGAGATTACCAATCTACCCTTAATTGAAGGAAAAAGACACAAGTTAAAAGGAAATAAATATGAGGCACTCTCATACGTGAGGGAAAAAATATTTTTCTATGACAATAACTTTAGGGGTTGTATTTCAAGGATAAAAATTTTGGGGCTCACTCTTAGGTACAAAATACCCCATATAATTACTCTTAGGTTCATCAATAAAAATCTATTACTCTTAGATACAAGAGGTAAGGTAAAAAATCTATACTACCCTTACTAATTGCCTTCTTCATCAACCGGCTTTCTGAAAAATTTCTGTCGTTACTATTCATGATTAGACATAAATTTACCTTCCCAATGTTGTAATCTTTCAAAATTTAGAATAATGTTTCCCATTTCCTTTTTTTCTTGCTTTTGTATTTTAAACATCTGCTAAAAGGTTTTAATCTTTCAAAATTTTGAATCATGTTTTCCATTTCTTCTTTTCTTGCTTTCCTATTTTTTTTTTTTTGTTACTCAAACAAGAACAAATAACACAAAAATTTTGCACAAAAAAATTCAATAATTTACGGATCCAAAGTTTAAAAATTACAACTCAATTTTTAAGGAAAATTGCTGATACTCTTTCATTATCTTATTTCTTTATTTGTACACAAATGCAAAAATTCACACAAAAAAAATAAAAATGTTTACAAATGCAAAATAAATTGCACAACTGGCTTCATTCATCTAATCTGCCATCTTCTTCCTCCTTCATCATTTCTTCTTCCTCCTCTACCAAATCTAGTAAAAAATGGAACCTGCAACAAACAAACATGTTAAAAAAATCGAATTAACCCACATACACTACTAATTTCATCATTCTATGAACTTTAAAAAGCCTGGATTCACAGAAAAAATACACAAAAAATCACAAAAAATCCAACTTAAACATAAAGTTTAAAAAACGACACTAATTAAACAATTAGAACCAGTTCTTTTAGTAGAGTGCATCAGATATTTTGAAAGACGTGTAAAAAAATATGCACAAACAGTAAAAAAATATCTGCACAAGAGTAAAAAAAAATTATGCACAAGTGTAAAAAAAAATTGCACCGAACCCGCCGTTGACTCTCAAAACCCAGATCCGCCACCGTAAGCATGCATCCCCTCGCAAAAAGCTTGTGCATCGTTTTCAGATGCTCTGTTTTTTCCATCATTTTCTACAATTTGTTCATCCTCTCCATTTTCAGAAAATTAAGAAGCCCAAAATATACCTCCAAATGACGAAAATCTGTACAGATCCGCCGACAGATCTTCGTCGTGACAACGCAGATCCGCCGCCGCCTCTGCTGGCCGAAGCCCTCTGCCGCTACGCCAGCGCGGTTGGCGCCTGAATCTGCGATTAGTGAAGCTTCGCCAGATGGAGCACCGTCCTCGAAAAAGCCCCCAGCCCGACTCGAGAACAAGACGACCCACCGCAAAAACCACCACATCGCTGCCACCAAAAACCACCCGCCACCGTCACCCCACAGATCGAGGCCCGTCCGAGATCTTCCACCATCGGTATCCATGGCTGCACTTATCCAGAACCCTAATTTTTTCTTGACGGCGAAAATTTAAGAGAGAGAGAGAGGTGAGTGGTTTTGATTTGAGAGAGAGAGAAATGACAGAGAGAAATGAGTGGGAGAGTGATGGGGCGCAGATTTATGTGAGGGTATTTTGGGTTTTTTAAGTGTTATTTTGTACCTATGAGTAATAGGGGATTTTCATTGCACCTATGAGTAATTTGTTGGGGATTTTGAACCTTAAAAGTAATTTTCCTAAAAATTCTTGACTTGAAAATGTAGGACATTATGTTTTAAAATATATATGTAAATATAGGACAATATATTTTAAATCTGTAAATGTAGTACAATTGAGTCCGAATAAGCCCAAATCAAGTTGAAATATCATGTGAGATTCGGGCTTGATTGTCCTACATTTACAAATTTTTAAACATATTATCCTATAATATTTACAAAATTTTAAACATATTGTCCTACATAATTTTCAAGTCCTTAAAATTATTGTCCTTAAAACACAACCCCCTAAATTACTGTCCTTAAATTAACGGTATATTTGCAAAGGACTTTCTGATCCATGGTGTACCAGGCAGTGTACGATGGATTTGGATCTGTTTTACCGTCAACTGTGATGGATTCCAGCGGCAGTTGTCTTCGACATGCTTGCATAAATCATATGAGGTGAAGGTTGGGACGACAAGATCCCAGTTGATTAGGTCATGATACAACGCAATTAATTAATATTTACAAAGATATGGTGGTACAATTTTCTCTGATTAGCTCATTTGGCTTTGTATGAGAAATAATTTATTACAACTTTAAAAGGCAAACTCATGAATTTGTCAAATCGTACGTCAAGGCCATGAATAAGAATGATGAGATTCTGCCTACCCTTTGTTTTAACTATACAGTACTCACTGATATCATGATCAGAAATTGAAAAGAGTCGATTTTGTGTTAAGACTGAAGATTTAATTATTTAAATTAAGCGTCAGCCTAACATAAATTAATTAAATTAGCTAGAGCCTATAAATATTGATATCAAACTCGAAACTTCCTTGCTTTCGGAAAGTAAACCTCTATCAGTATTAAATATTAATGCATTTCCCTGAATGGGTTAATAACTTAATAAGCTAGTATATATGTGCGTGCATCTCTAAAGGTTCATGTATGTGATGGTCATATCATTGGAAATAATCTGTGTATTTCGCTTAAATATATATATGCATTTATTGTGTAGATTCATCTAACTAATGATAACTGCACTATGTAGTATAAATAGGGGAAGTCTTTGTACTCCTTTTAACATCAAGTTTTAAACATGAACGTCTCTCTACATATTTACTATTAATCACGTTCATAATCTTCACTAATATTCAACAATCAGAAAACTTGTTCCTTAATTTCCACACTCAGAAATTGGAATGTATTTGGCATGCCCTTTTGTATTTCTTCTTGTGTTGGCGATGTCCGATGGCAAGAGCATCTTTATCTTGACAGGCCAAAGTAACATGGTGGGCCGCGGGAGCATTTACGACTTCATTCCGGAGAGGCAACCGAGTCCGCTCATCCTCAGATTCGCCGCCAACCGGAAGTGGGAGGTGGCGGCGGACCCGCTCCACAAAGACATAGATACCTCCCCGGACAAGACCACAGGAGTGGGCCCCGGTTTGCCGTTTGCAAAAGCGCTTCTGAAGAGGGTTCCCGATTTCGGCGTCATCGGACTGGTGCCATGCGCAATAGGTGACACCTCCATCACCGAGTGGAGCAAAGGCTCTCCGCTCCCGTATTACTACAACACCATGGCACGGACACAGGCGGCGGTGGAGGAGGGTACTGGCGGAGTAATCCGGGCGATACTCTGGTATCAGGGTGAGAAGGACGTTGGGCAGCACGGAGGCGCCCCAGCGGCGTACAAGATGAAATTTCAGAATTTCATCAACGATATACGGGCCGATCTGCAACTGCCGTCGTTGCCCGTGATTGAGGTACAATTAATTAATTGTTGGGAACGTAACCCCCTATTTTTTAAATAAATAATTAATGGTTACATGTTTAAATATTAAATATAAGGTGGCGTTGGCTTATAAAGATAATGGGAATCCAGATATGGAGTTGGTGCGCAAAGCTCAATCGGAAACGGCGGTTGAGGTTGAGAAGGTGAGTTGTGTTGATGCAAAAGGTTTGGAGATAAATACTCGAGATCATGTGCACCTCACGACTGCCGCCCAAATCAAGCTTGGAGCCATGATGGCCGATGCCTACCTCAGACTGAGCCCGCCCTGATCCCCCACCACATTCATCACTTTTCTTTGTTACTGTTTTCTTAATTTGGTTTAATTTGATGTGTGTAACTGTAATGGAAATTGCGCTTATTTTCTAGATACGGGATTACACTACCCTTTCTACTCTATAATTGAATTTCATCTTTACCTTTTAATAAATAAATAAAAGATGGAAGCATTATGATAATGCAAACTCCTGCTTTTCTTAAGTGCTATTGCCCTGCATTATATTAAATTTACATTAAATGTCTAATTTTAGTTAATTGGCACTTAAGAGAATTAATGAGGTACAGAAAAGAAATACTATATAAAAACCTTTTACTTCGCCGTTGCAGATCTTGAATCCGTGCTTAATTAATTTGAAATAAATGCGTGATTTTTCTATATATGTCCAGAATTAAGTCCATCTCAAAAAAAAATAATCTAAATTTAAGGGATTACAAAATATTTATTTTTTAGTTTTACTAATTGCGTCACTTTATTAGAGTATTTGTGAGAAAATTAGTACTTAATTAACATGTGTAGCAATTAACACTTAGGGTGTGATGGGTACGATGGAATAGATAGTGAATGGAATGATCATTCTTTAATCTATTCAAAATACATTGATTGATATGTATTTTTTGAAGGAATCATATTTCCATTAGGAATGGTCATTCCCAAAAATAAAGGAATTGTGATTCCTTACATACCCCATGGGTTTATGTATTCCACATTTTGAGAATAAAAAAAAATTTTCACAAAAAATATTATCATTCAATTCATAATATTACCTTCTACCCAACAACAATAATAATCATTTAATAATATTATTATTTTATTAAAAAATATATTTAATAAAAATAAAAATAATAATCAACTCCAATTATAATAATAATAATCATATTAAATATAATAGTATTAAAATATATAAATAATATAATTTTTTTAATAATAATACTATATCTCGAAAAATATAAAATAAAGGGAATTCTTAATAATATTTTAATAAAAATATTATTATTTAATAATATATGTTTGAAATAATATCATTTTTGGTTTAGAAATTACCATACCATTTTGAATAACAACTTTTTTCAATATATCTAAATGTTTAAAATGTATCTCAATATTTTTAGAAAATATTAAAATGTCATCAACATAAACAATTATAAATTCACTATATGGAATAAAAATATCATTCATAATTTTTTGAAATTCAAAAGGAGCATTTTTTAATCCAAATGGCATATCATTCCATTCATAATGTCCAAAAGGAACATTAAAAGCAATTTTATATCTGTCAGCAACATCAATTTGAATTTGCCAAAATCATGATTTTAAATCAAATTTAGAAAATATAACAAAATCATAAAGTCTATCAAGAAGATCCTTCTTGTTAGGAATGAGATGTCTTATCCATTTTAAAACTTTATTAAGAGGTTTATAATTTATAACTAATCTAGGAACACCTCTTTCTTGTTCCGCATGTTTAATAACATAAAAGGCAATACAAAACCATGGGGATTGTGAAGATGTTATAATATTTTTTTCTAAAAGAGATTTAATCTCTTTTTTGCATAATTCCATATATTCATAATTCATTTGACAAGGTCGTGCTTTAGTGGAAATTTTATCCTCGGTAAAATTATCCTCATAAGGAAGGAAACAATATGCTTTTTTTTTTCTGTTCCAAAAAGTATTTGGAAGATCATTACAAATTTCTAAACTCGTTTGATTATGAATTAATTTGATTTTATCTTGTAATTTAGGATTTTTTTAAATTATCTTCAATAGATAAAATAATAATTTCTTGTTTTAAGAAATTTAATTGATTTTCTTTTATTCTAATATTATCATAAATATTATGCAAATTTTTTGCAAAAGGTTTATCAATAAATTTAAGAATTATAGGCTTATTATCATACGTTCCAATAATACCATTATAGTTAACTTTTATCAAATGATGGAGTTTTTTTAATAAAAGGAGATCCAAGTGAAACTTGGTTAGAAATATTTTTCACAAGTAAAAAACTTGTTGAAATGCATTTTTCTTCAATACAAACAAAGATTTTTGGTAATTTAAATTGTATATCAAGTTTTTCACCTCCAGCATGTGATAAAGTATGAGTAGTTTTTTTCAAAATATCAAGTAGGAATTAACCCTTCTTGTATAACATTTAAATCTGCACCACTATCAATAAGTGCAATAAATTCTTTTGAATAAAAATTATCAATTAGAAGAATAATTTTAACATACCAGTTTTGAGAAATAAATTTATCAATTTTATTGAGAAAATTGTCATTAATTTTATTATTTTCAGGAATAATTATAGATCCTTTAGAAATTTGTGTGGAAAGAAATCGAATTAGTTATTCAAAATGCATCATCAAAGAATTGTTAGTGCCTCTGAATGGCCTACAATTACTTATGAAAAACTTTTTTCAAAATCCTTTACACCCAAATGATACACTTATTCTGATTACAAACTGGTCTGGTTTAGAGCCTTTTTATTCAGGTCATTTGACCATTCATGGTTCTTCTCCTTTGAAGACAAATTTGCCAAACTACCATTCTCTATATGGTTCCTTGATTGGTGGATTTACTTCGGTCCACTAAACATTATCCTACCAACTGAAGTTCAACAAGCTTTGTTGTTCTATATTCAAAAATCTCCGAGTGAGCAATGCCGCAAAGAAATCAATTTCTTTGCTGAATTCAGAGTTCCTTGGATCCTTTGCTGGAATTACTCTTTCCAACAAGTAAGGATTAAACCTTACCCAATCTCAATCATAAGAGAATTAAAGATCAAATGGTGGTCAGGATTTTCCACCAAATACTGTACCACAGGAGTTGTTCAAAAATTCCTTGCCACAGGTGAAAAACCCTCCTAGGCTAAAGATAACAAGAACAAGAAAAAACTATCTAAGGCTTCTACTTCATCTAATGAAAAGAGGCTCATTGAAGAATGCTCCAAAAGGCCCATCAAAACTATCAAGAAAGAGTCCTCAGAACCCTCTGATCATGAAATCAGAGTCTTCGAACTGCTTGAGAAAGAAAAGGATATTGAAACCATCAACTCCTACCTTAAGTACCTCCAACATAAAAAGAAGGTTGCCTCGAGCAAAGAACAAGAACAATCTTCTTGTGAGTCGAGTACTAAAGAGCATGGTTATGATCCGTTCAATGGACTCTGACTACCTTTGGTCAAAAGTCATTCTACTCAACTTTCTTGTAATAAGAATTTAAAAAGAAATGCTGAAGAAAAAAGAATATTGGCACTAAGAGAAGCCAAATGATCAGCAATTAAAAAGAATAGCCGAAGAAAAAAGAATATTGGCACTACAAAAAGAGAAGCCAAAGAAAAATAAAAATCGGCAAATAAAAAGAAAAGCCAAAGAAAAAATAATATTGGCATTAAAAAGAAAAGCCAAATCAAAAAATGAATTGGCAATAAAAAGAAAAAGGAATAAAAAGAAATTTTCAAAGCTTATCTCTTATTTAAGAGATTTCAAATTATCTTTTGATTCAGAAACTTCCCGATGAAGTGAGTAATCAGTAAGATTTTTTCTCCTCCTCAAAACAGCTTTCGGAACATCACCCAGCTGTCATCAACCACTCAAAAGATGCCCGACAAAAGCATCGTGACACTCAGTTGTCATTCACCACTCAAAAGATGCCCGACAAAAGCATCGTGACACCCAGCTATCATCTACCACTCGAAAGATGCCAGACAAAGATGTTTCATCTTCCAAATGAAATGAAAATGCAAATGAGAGTTTTTTGCACTTTTGGTCCCACAGGACACGCCTCCTCACGCTTTTGGTCCCAAAGCTTACACTTTTGGTCCCAAAGCCGAAAATTTTGACACTTTTGGTCCCAAATCGCGCGTCCTGTGGGACCAAAAGTGTCAAAAATTTCGGCTTTGGGACCAAAAGTGTCAAAATTTTTGGCTTTGGGACCAAAAGCGTGAGGAGGCGTGTCTTGTGGGACCAAAAGTGCAATAAACTCTGCAAATGAAGATTCAAATGCATCAACTTTAGTTTTGTCTATAAATTGAAGATTGAAGACAGAAGAAAGGCATCGGTTTTTCAAGAGCTTATAATACCCTCTCTCTATAACCTTTTCTTTAGCAAATTATCCTGTATTTTAACTTATCTTTTGTTTCTGCAAATACGTTTTGCACATCCTGTATTTATAAGAAGTGTATCTACATGATCCACAAGGTGTAAACGTGTATCAAGTAAGAAAGTTTATTGCTTTCTTTGTTATTTGTACTCATACTATTGTTCATATCAAACTATTTAAATTTTCGCTTATCATCTACTCTGCTTTATCATACTTATCAAAATAAGTATTGCCTGGTTCCTATCTGGTATCAGAGCCATCTTTAAATTATTTTAAGAAAAGAAAACTCTTTTCTTAGATATCATTTGTACTATTATATAACTCTGTAACTTAATCATAGTTTGTGGTTAGCATTGGTAAGCCGTTAAATTCGTTGGTAAGCCTATAATGGGTGTTTTCGGTGGTGTTCCCGTTGAAATAAACAACTGATTAATTCAAAGTTTTATTTAGCAGTACTCATGGAGTCTAAGCTAAGATCTATTTTTTTCTAAAAATAGTTCAAAAGATGCTTCTGGTATAGTTAGTTCTAAGGAAATAATCATCCCTGATAACAATTGATACTATGTATCATATTGGCAGCCTTGATTTCAAAACTGCATGGTCTATAAAGACTCATGAAGAAACTAGATCTATTAATGAAGAATTTCAAAGTATTCCTTTGTTATCCTCAATTTCTATCAAAAAATACCTTGAAAAAGGTTTTAGATATTTACATTTTGGTTTAATACAAGATGATGTTAAACCTCTTGTTCATATAGGTGTTGATGCACCAATTTATCTTGCTCTTAGAGATAATCGTCTCAAAAGATATAAGACATCGATCCTTGCTATGATTCAAACTAACGTTTGTAATGGACCGATATATTTTAATTGTGCTCCTAATTTCTCTGTTGATCTCAAAGATCCTTTGATTAATGATAGCATGATTCTGGACATTCACCTACAGGGTGATGAATTCAAAGAAAGTTGTAAAAACTTTGCGGTTATTTATAGACTCTACTTTAGAGTTATGACCTCTCAAATGAACCCTATATACATTTTGTCCCCAACCTCTAAAGACGAAATTGTATTACTTCAAATAGAGGCGGACACTTCTAATTATTTCATACCTAAAAGACTTAAATGGAATGAAATAACTATACCAAATGAATTCATAATTCATGCTCCACAAATTCCGAGAAATCTGATAAAGCATGAACCCACAGAAATAATAGAAGAACCTGATGGCAGTGTTATTTTAAGATTCAACTCTTTTAGGAGACAAAATCCTAAAATTAATATTCATGAAATTAGATCTAGACAATCTTTCTCTGAAGCCTCGACTTCTAGACCTAATTTTTATAAATCTAACATAATTGTCGACTTTCAAAGTCCTCTTCCTAATACTTCCTATGAAAATGTTGAAGAATCCTCTATAGGATTGCCCTACGGTATCCCAAATGGAAGGAGCCATCAACATGATCTCCTATCAAGATTTCTCAATAGATTTTGAACATCTCGAAAGAGAATTCAATGATCCAGAAGAGAAACAAAAAAGAGAATGGTTCATGAAACTTGAACAATCTGTTAGAAACAGACTTCAAGAAGAATGGACTAAAGATCTTAATCTCAAATATCGTTCCCAAATCCCTATGCTTGATTGGTTCAAAGCATACTTTGAAGACATACATAATGTCTATGAACTTGAACAAATTAATGTTCAAACTTCTTTATATAAAAAGTGGAACCTTGTTTCAAGAACCACTACCACTTCTATTCATCCGCCTATAGCAAGTATCAAAATCGTTGTTCTTGAAGGAGAAATTATAGCAAATCCTTTTAAAACAGGAAAAAGGGATATTGATGCTCCCAATATGGAAGACATCAAAAAATTGCATGAACAAAACAATTATTCAAATCAAATACTTCAAACTATTGCTAATCAAGTTGATCATATTAATAATAAAATTGACAACAAAGCAACTTTCCCAAAATTTCCTCACGACTTTAAAACTCCTCATTTTGTTCCTAGGAGTCTTCCGAGCAGCTTAGAAGAAAGGATTCAATTCCCTACTTCTAATCTCATTGAGAAAATTACTAATAAGATTAATACTGAGGCAAGTACCTCAGGAACCAAAAGTCTCAATTGTCTTGACAAAGACAAAAATGAGAATTCGGAATCCGAAATTGACAACATCAACCGTATCAAATTCAATTCTGATAAAAATTACTATCGAAGACCTACTCCTCCTTATATGCTATTCGAAGAAAGGTCTCAATTCAAGAATACCAAATTCGATGGTAATTCCATTCATGAATGGAATATCGATGGTAAATCCGAGTATGAAGTACTCAACACTCTCCAAGAAATAGGAATGGCCAGAATGGCCTATTCTATTCATAATATCAAAGAAAATTCTATTGTTGGTCTAATCGTCACTGGTTTTACAGGACAATTAAAAAATTGGTGGGATCACTCCCTGAATATCACTGATAAACAAGTTATTCTCAATCATACAGCAATCTTCGAAGAAGAAAATGGTAATCTTATTGTTAATCAGACGTTGTTGATTTTCTTATTATCACTATTGCAATGTACTTCGTTTGGAATCCCAAAAATGAACTTGACTCTACTCAAATCGTTCTTTCTAACCTTAGATGTCCTACACTATCTGATTATAGATTGTATAGAGATGTTTTCCTTACTCATGTCCTCAAAAGGTCTGACTGTAATGCTTCTTTTTGGAAAGAATTCATCAAAAACTTATAGAAGCTACTAGCCTCAATGAAATCAAATTTGAAGAAATAACTTATGGACAGTTATTTGCTTTCGTTAAAAAGGAAGGAACAAGTCTTTGTTCCGAATTAAATATTCAGTCCAAGTATGGATCTAAAAAATCTAAATTCAAAAAAGAAGTCGGTTCCTTTTGCAAAACATTCGGTTTGCAAAAAAATCATTGCATCATCTACTAAACAGAAAAAGAAAATTAAAAAATTTTCTAGATATCCAAATCATAGAAAACAATTTAGAAGAAAAAAAAATTCTCCTGAAGAAAAACAAAAAACCTTTTAAAAAGAAATTTAAAAATTTTGAAAAATATCAACCCACTTGTTACAAGTGTCAAAAGAAAGGCCATAAGGCTGATTCTTGTCCACTTAAAAAGAAGATTGATGAAATTTTCTTTGATGATGGGGATCTAAAGAATAAAATCTCATCCCTTCTCATTTCTGAGAAAACACCTTCTAAGGAAGAAAGTGAACCATCCTCTGATAATGATGGCAATTATCTTGCTCAAATCTTCGATACTTCTTCTGATGAAGAAAGTGATGATAACTGTACTAATAACTTTTGTCATTTTTCCCTAAATGTCATTACTAAAAAAGATAACGAACAAGAACTTCTCTTCGATCTCATCGAGAAAGCTCCTGATTCCGAAGACCGCAAGAAATATCTCTTAAGGCTAAGAGATTTAGTCATTAAAGAAGAAAATCCTAAAACATGTAGATTACTTCAGGGTATAGAACCCTTTAGTATTTCTAAACTTCTAGAAAAAACTCCATCGTTTTCTATCAATAACTATGTTACTACCTCTTGATCGAGATTGGGTAAGGTTTAATCCTTACTTGTTGGAAAGAGTAATTCCAGCAAAGGATCCAAGGAACTCTGAATTCAGCAAAGAAATTGATTTCTTTGCGGCATTGCTCACCCGGAGCTTTTTGAATATAGAACAACAAAGCTTGTTGAATTATCTTCAATAGATAAAATATTAATTTCTTGTTTTAAGAAATTTAATTGATTTTCTTTTATTCTAATATTATCAAAAAATATTATGCAAAATTTTTGCAAAGGGTTTATCAATAAATTTAAGAATTATAGGCTTATTATCATTCGTTCAAATAATACCATTATAATTAACTTTTATCAAAGGATGGAGTTTTTTAATAAAAGGAGATCCAAGTATAACTTGGTTAGAAATATTTTCACAAGTAAAAAATTTGTTGAAATGCATTTTTCTTCAATACAAACAAAGGCTTTTGGTAATTTAAATTGTATATCAAGTTTTTCACCTCCAGCATGTGATAAAGCATGAGTAGTTTTTTTCAAAATATCGAGTAGGAATTAACCCTTCTTGTATAACATTTAAATCTGCACCACTATCAATAAGTGCAATAAATTCTTTTGAGTAAAAATTATCAATTAGAAGAATAATTTTAACATACCAGTTTTGAGATATAAATTTATCAATTTTATTGAGAAAATTGTCATTAATTTTATTATTTTCAGGAATAATTATAGATCCTTTATCTTCTAATTTATCAAGTCTTTTTTCTAATATAGTATTGTTTTGTTTAAGAAATTTAATTTCTTTTTTAAGATTTTCAACTTCAATACTTAAATCATTTAAAGAAGTAGGAGTTTTAACCTCCTGTTTTGCTTTAAGCATTTGATAAACTTTACTCATAAGATAAGGTTCATCCGAAACTTGTATAGGAATATTATTTCCTTGTGTATTTAAGTAGGAATATTAGATGTAGTAGGAATATTATCCGAAACTTGTATAGGAATATTATTTCCTTGCTTTAAGCTTTTGATTTTGAAATCATTTATAAAAAAAGGGGAAGAAAATTCTCTTCCGGATTATTTAACGATATGCAGGCCCGAGGTCGTAGATCTTTCCCTTATAGGGGAAGAGGAGGACGAGGTCAAAATAATATTTTAGCTCAACGTGGCAAGCAAAAATTAATTGTTGCCAATATTGCGGACCTTTCTGATGATTTGTCATACTAAGAATATCAATGGAAGAAAACGCAAAGAAGTAATACTTCTAAACCTATGGAAGAATCTACTACATCTCCAGAAATATCATCATATGCAAATATTGTTGCTACAGGTGATGACAAGGATCCTAATAAATGATAAAGAAAAAGTTATCTTTTTGATCAATCATACTGATCTAAAATGAGAAAATACTCCCTGAAAAATTTTGGAAAGATATATCTCTACTCAAGGATTTCCAGCATGAGTTTATAAATATCGATTATATTATGAAAATTTACTCATCAACATTATTCATGTGAATTTACATATATGACTAGTGGCAATAAAAATGAGATTTATAATTTCTCAAAATAATAATTAAACAGTTAATTACAGCTGAAGAATGAGGAATATCTACATTTTAGAAAAATCTTTTCTTTCTAGTAATAATGTTACTATCAAATATAATTATTGGAATTATATCCAAGCCTTTGATAATGTTTTCTTTTATCAAATGAAAAGAAAAAACATACTTGGATGATCAAGGTATGTGAGAGAGTTTATAACTCTGAAATACCAAATTGGTTTAAGAAATGGTGGAATAAATTTGGACCATTGGAAGATATTTTTCCAGACATAATGATTGAAGATTTCAAGAATTATAGAAATGTCAGTCCTCGATTGAAAAATATTGCTAATAGCAATACATTTGTGTCATGGGAAGCTCCTATGCACTTTTTTATTGAATTTTCTATCCCATGGATTTGGAAATGGGAAGTTAAAGTTGGTTATACCAATCAAATTCCTTGTTTAAAAAGAAATTTTTATACAAAATTCTGAGAAAAAATGATTAAATTAAATCCAAGCATCAAAGAATTATTTGGTGTAGATAATATTGAAATTTTTTTAAGACTGTTCTGGCTTGTAGCCAAGATAAAAAGAAAAATAAAGAGACAGTTACTAGAAATAATATATCTAGAAAACTTATGAAAAATGTTGATAAATTATCTAAAAAAGAGATGGTTGATCTATATCTCAAAAGAATGGAAGAAGAATTGCTTAATGATCTTGATGAAGAAGAATAAATGATCTCAAATTCTTCAAAAGACATATCAATGCAAGATGCAGAAGACTCAAATGAAGGATGCTTTCAAATGAAGATATGGATAAGCTTCTCCAAGATTTGGACAAAGGAGAATCATCCGCAACCAAGACCAAGAAAATTTGAGGAAACAACAAAAGTAGCTGCCGACATGTTTACTGTTTATAAACAGTACTAAATAGTATAAGTCACTGTAGTTAACAGTGTTTCTACAGTAAAAAATACTATTTGAATAGTTATTTTACTATTCACTTTTGACTTTTGAACATTGATTTTACTGTTCACTTTTTTGACTTTTTTAAGGTGGCACCTCATTTCTTTGGGAGACAGCTTTCGCAACACTCTCTCTTTTATCTCGTAATCTTGTAAAAACAATCTTTCTGATAGGAATAAAGAGCTGTTTATATACTGATACGATCATCAAGAAAAAGCTGTAAGTTTTTATTTCTGTTTTTATTTTTGTTTTTATTTCTATTTATAATTGTTTGTCTTGTATTATTTTAAGGATGAGCCTTATAGGCTAATTCCTTAGTGTTAAAATTATGTCTGAACTATATAAGTTAATATTATCTATGAATTTCTATAACTTAGTTCTCATGTATACAACTAAGTAATATAATTTTTGAATCAACACGTTGTTTCAATACGTTATTTCTAGAATAATATGTTGGGTTAAATCTGAAAGGTTGGACTAAATATCTGGCCTAATATAAGTATTTGGGAATCTTTGTGAACACATTTGTGCCCGATTTTGCATATTGGAATGGTTGTTTAGGGCGTTGTGGTGTTCTTAGATTTCTTAAATATTTATGTTAGTTGACGGATAATTGGTTTTGTAATTTCCTTTACTCAGATTTGTAATTACTCCTTAACAACACAATTCTAGTTTAACACGATTCAACAATATGATTCAGACTTAGAATACAAGTATTAATTAATTTACCATAGGTAAAATCATCATAAGGGATATGAAAATATATATAATGTTATTATTAAAAATATATTAATACACATACTTTCAACAATAATTAAAAATATATTAATATACATATATTTGTTTACTAAAAATTATATATTATATAATAAACACAATAATAGTATTATTTTTGTAATTATAAAAAATATTATTTTAAAAAATATATACTAAAAAACTAAAAATAATAATATATTAAAAATATATACAATAATCAATAATAATATTAATATTAAAGTATAATTAATAGTTAATCATAATAATTTTAAAACAGATTCATCAATACTTATATTTCATTCATAGGTCATATCAATCATATGAATGATCATTAATATATCATTTCATTTATTAATTCATTCCATTCAACTGCAATTTCATTCGGTCATACCAATAATGCCCTTGGTGTTTTGGAGGCGGCTTCCCCCCTCCCCCTCTCTATCCTTTCGAAAAGACATAATGGTATTTATCATGTCAGATTTGTTCATTCATCAATATTAGTGCGCTAGCGTGATTTAAGACCATTGAAGAGTAGATCGTCCTTTAATTAGATTTAAATTGTCTTCCTATGATAATTATATTACTTCTTTGTCATCCGTTGCTTTTCCTGATCATGCGGCCCCTGATTTCTCTCCTTAGTTGAGAGCCTTTGATTATCTCCGAGTTGAAAGCCTTTTATTTAATGTATCTCCTGAGTTGAGAGTTTTGATTTTATTTTTATCGCATTGTCTTGTGAAGACAATTTTAAGTGTCAAGTTTATAACAACAAAAGCCTTGAAAATCAAATCAGAGAAAGTGATATTGACTTAATTGTGAGCGTGATGAATTGACTAGTGGAATAGTTTGTAAAAAAACTTATGATTTTAAACCAATGATTTGGCTCATCATTTTGCTAGGGAGTTTGTAAAACAATTATATTAGAGCAGCTTACTAATTACGTGATTTATTTTATTCGTAAAAAAAACCAATGATTTGGCTCATCATTTTGCTAGGGAGTTTGGGTTATTCCTAAGTATTTATTATTTGGATCGAGCCTCCAATTATTGTGGATGACCTTCTTGATATTTATCTTTTTTGCATTTAAATTATTAGTTTTTGTTTTAATAAAAAAAAGTGTAAAATGTGTAACGGGATTTATAATTTTGAATCACAATGAAACCTTTTGTAAGGGGATTTATAAAATGTTTAAGTATATTATATAATTAACTACACAATTTTGTTAGTTTTCCTAGATGAGACACGATAAGCAAACATGTCGCCCACAGTTCTATCTAAATACGAAACATATCACCGTCATTTGCATCGCCCAAAAATTTTCTTCAATACTTTTAATGAAGGACCAGCATTACATTACATATAGAATGCACGGGTACTCTGAATTTTTCAATAATATAGTGTCGCCTTATTGGATACACCACGGATACTTGGGTACGTGCATATGGATGAGATACACACTCAACACATTACGTGTCGTATCCCAATTAAAAATATTCATAATAATTTTAGGTATCATGTCAGACACGGCTGATCAACATTTCAAACATGAATAGGATACATATAGGGTTAAATTTGCAAAATTTAGTTTGTTGCTCACATGGACACACCACTATCGAACTAAATTGTTCGTCGTTAACATGTTTTATTATGATGTTTCTCTAGTTTTGATTTTATATTTATTTAGATGTTAAAAAAACTACATAAATTACAAAAACACGTATTTTTTAAAAGAAAAGGTGAATATTTATAGTCGTACCCCATATTATTTTATCCAATTTTTTTAACAAATACATATCCCAATACTTATATCCGATCGTACCCGTGTCCATGCAACCTAGCATTACATCAACAAACAAACAGCATCACCATAAAAAAAAAAAAAAACAAAAAACAAAAAAAAAAACAAATTTTGGGAAATTACCTACTATATACATATATGACAATAAAATTTAGGCCCTTAAAAAATTGACAATATTTTGGGACCGTAAACTAACGCCTTAATAGTTAATACCTTTAAATGCATATGTAAGAGACGTTTCACATTAGACCATTAAATTAAGTTTGCATCCTCAATTGAGTGGGAAGACTCAGGTTCGATTCCCTTTGAAAACGAATTGGAGTATGGGAGTTATAAGGTGGCTTGGTGAATTTGTGAAGTGTTTGGGTGCTTGGTGTTCTAACTACTAACAACTAACTTTGTCCGATCAAAAAAAAAAATAAAAATCATCGAACTCTTATATATCCTGATTATAGTATTTTATTTAACTACTCGAGAAAGAGATTAAAAACTTCATCATAATTTAGAGCATGATTTTCAAATTTAAGATGGAAATTAAAATCCTCTTTTTACTAGTAATTAGTGGAGCAATTCTGAATGAATCCCAAGCAACCAAGGATAAAGGCCCATCCGAGGAATTAGAATACTATTTAAATTATCCAGCAGGGTCTAATCCCTCGCGTGGACATAATTGTAGTAATTTGGAATCAGAAGAGTTGAGTAAGTTTGTTGAAGTTATATGCCAAGAAGTTAATGTTCCAGTTAACAAAACAATTAACGCAGATTGTTGCTTTAATATTTTCCATGTTTATGGTTTGGATTGCGTCGAAAAAGTAATAATAAAAAACCTCAAAAAACAAAACCCTTGTGGAAAGTGTCAAGATGAGATATTGGCAAGGTGTCAACAAGTTGAGGACTATTGTCATTTCCTTTGGGACTAAGTGAAGAATTAATAATAAACATGTTTGCAATATTGCACAGATTCAAGATCCATGCAATTTGTTATCCGCTGACCCACCCCAATTTATATATAGAGATTTAATGTTTTTAGTCCAGTAATTTTGCTTCGTTTTAAAATTGATCTCAATTATTTTGATTTTTTTTATTTTGATCCCGTAAATTATTAATTTTTTGAAATTGGTCTTCAACTTGCTATAGCATGTCACCAAACAGGAAAATTGCCACCTATGTAATTATTTTTTTATTTTCTTTAATTTCGAAAATACTACATTTACTCTTTTAATCCTAATAATTTTTTGCCGAGATTTTTCTCGTATTCTGATTTATTTTTGTATTTTTCGGTAAGTTTAGACCTAGTAAACCGACTCGGTTTGCTTTGTCTTTTAATATATAAATTATTTTTAGAGCCGACTTAAAACACAATCAAAATTATTAGAATTTAAAAAGTTCAAGTATCGCTTCAAAATTAAAGAAAAAAAAAATAATTACACATGTGACGGTAACCTATATCAATATGGTAACCTGCTACATTAGGTTAAAGGATCAATTTCAAAAAATTTTGAAAACTTACTGGATCAAAATCAAAAAAATCAACAATCAGGACCAATTTCAAAACGATACAAAGTTACTGGACAACAAAAAACTTAACTCCTTATATATGAGCACACAGACCTAAAAAGCTCAAAACACATATGTTTCCTCGTTCTCCACATAAATCTGTTAAATTTCATCTCTTAGGTTAAAGGACCAATTTCAAAAATTTGAAAACTTACATAACCAAAATCAAAAAGTCAAAATAATCAGGATCAATTTCAAAACAATATAAAGTTAATGTACTACAAAAAACTTAATTCCTTATATATGTGCACACATGCCTAAAAAGCTCAAAATACATGTTTCCTCGTTCTCCACATAAATCTGGTAAATTTCATCCTCTAGGTTAAAGGACCAATTTCAAAAAATTTGAAAACTTACAGGATCAAAATCAAAAAGTCAAAACAATCAGGAATAATTTCAAAACGATACAAAGTTATTGGACTACAAAAAACTTAATTCCTTATATATGTGCACATAGGCCTAAAAAGCTCAAAACACATATGTTTCCTCGTTCTCCACATAAATCTGTTAAATTTCATCCCCTAGGTCATTTCTCCATTCATCATCATGATAAAATAATAATAATAATAATAATAATAATAATAATAATAAAAATAAATAAAAACCTATAGAACCGATTCTTTGTGTTGTTATGTGATCGGGGTAGCGATGGGCTTTCTCTAATTATGTACACTAGCTAATTTGTTTCATTTGTGGCGGGATACTTCTCACGTTAAAAAATAGATTAAAACTCGTATGAGACGGGCTCATATATGACATAGGGAACAAAATAATTTAAATTAACACTCACCCCTTCCAAAATGTTAAAGCGTCATGCTTAAATTATATTCTATCTCATCATGAGATTATCTCATGCAAAGTGTACCTCATTAAATAACCACCTTATAATATAGATAGTCTATTATAGATTGGTACTTGATAGAGTATTAACATTTATTTCGTCATTAGAGAGAACTATATAATTCTTCTGGTCATGAGTTGTGTCTTAGAGACAAACTAAATAATTTTTGGAAAACTTATTAATAAAGATATTAATTTTTTATACAAATTATTAATAAGTACAATTGAAATTTAATATATATAGTTAAAATTGCACGCGAAAGTGCAAATATATCTATATATATATATATATATATATATATATATATAATTATTTTATACCAATTAATAAATTATAATTATAAAATATACATGTCAGTAAAAGTTTCTCATGAATGATTCTTTTGGTCATTATGTGATGTGTTTTAGACCGAACAATATAATTAATTTAGTAATTTTAGTAATATTATAAGTTTTGGGCCTAAGAATTAATGATGTCAAAAATCCTAATTAATCCCAAATAGATAATTTGAAATAGGAGTACTTGTAGTGAGACAAAGAGATAATTTGAAATAGAAGTAGTTTAGAAAAATTAGGAGAGAAATTGTGGTTTTAATGATAGGAAGTTTAGTAAATAATGCAAAATTAAGAGAAAATAAGAAAATTGAATTGAAGGATTTGTAGTGAGCCAAATAGAATTTGAAATTTATAATAGAAATGGTTTAGAAAAATTAGGAGAGAAGTTGCGATTTTAATGATAGGAAGTTTAATAAATAATGTAAAATTAAGAGAAAATAACAAAATTGAATCGGAGGATTTGTAGTGACCAAAAGAGATAATTTGAAATTTGAACTAGAAGTAGTTTAGAAAAAATTGGAGAAAAGTTGCGGTTTTAATGATAAGAAGTTTAATAAATAATGTAAAATTAAGAGAAAATAAGAAAATCGAATAGGAGGATTTGTAGTGAGCCAAATAGATAATTTGAAATATAAGTAGTTTAAAAAAATTAGAAGATAAGTTGCGGTTTTAATGATAGGAAGCTTAATGAATAATGTAAAATTAAGAGAAAATTAGAAAATTGAATAGGAAGATTTGTAGTGAGCCAAAGAATAATATATATTTTTTATTTTTTTTTCAAAAGTAGCCAAAGAGATAATTTGAAATTTGAAATAAAAGTAGTTTAGAAAAAATATGATAAAAATTGTGGTTTTTAATAGATAGGAAGTTTAATATAAATAATGTAAAATTAAGAGAAATTGAAAAATTGAATAGGAGGATTTGTAGTGAGCCAAAAATAGAAGTAGTTAAGAAAAATTAGGAGAGAAGTTGTGGTCTTAATGATAGGAAGTTTAATCAATAATGTAAAATTAAGAAGAAATTGAAGTGAGCCACTTTGCATAATTTGAAATAGAAGTAATTTAGAAAAATTAGAAGAAAGTTGCGGTTTTAATGGTAGAAAATTTAATAAATTATGTAAAATTAAGAGAAAATTAGAAGATTGAATTGGAGGATTTGTAGTGAGCCAAAGAGATCATTTGAAATAAAAGTAGTTTAGAAAAATTAGGAGAGACGTTGTTGTTTTAATAATAGGTAGTTTAATAAATAATGTAAAATAAAGAGAAATTTAGAAAATTGAATAAGAGGATTTATAGTGAGCCAAAGAGATAATTTGAAATTTGAAATAGAAATTGTTTATTTTTTTTTATTTTTTTTTTATCAATAAATAGAAGTTGTTTATAAAAATTAAGTGAAAAGTTGTGTTTTTAATGATATGAAGTTTATTAAATAAAATAAAATTAAGAAAAAATTAGAAAATTGAATAAGAGGATTTGTAGTGAGCTAAAGAGGTATTCTTTTTTTCATTTTTTTCCCTTTTTTTTTCTTGAAAAGAAGCCTAGGAGATAATTTGAAAATTGAAATAGAAATAGTTTAGAAAATTAGGAGAAGTTGTGATTTTAATGATAGGAAGTTTAAAAAAAAATGTAAAATTCAGAGAAAATTAGAAAATTGAACAGGAGGATTTGTAATGAGCCAAATAGATAATTTTAAATGGAAGTACTTTAGAAAAATTAGGAGAGAAGTTATGGTTTAAAAGATAGGAAGTTTAATATATAATGAAAAATTAAGAGAAAATTAGAAAATCGAGTAGGAGGATTTGTAGTGAGCCGAAGAGATAATTTGAAATAAAAGTAGTTTAGAAAAATTAAGAGAGAAGTTGTGATCTTAATGATAGGAGGTTTAATAAATAATGTAAAATTAAGAGAAAATTAGAAAATTGAATAAAAGGAATTGAAGTGAGCCACTTTGGATAATTTGAAATAGAAGTAGTTTAGAAAAATTAGGAGGGAAGTTTAATAAATAATGTAAAATTAAGAGAAAATTAGAAAATTGAATAAGAGGATTTGTAGTGAGCCAAAGAGGTTTTTTTTTTTTTTTGGAAAAGAAGCTAAAGAGATATTTTGAAATTTGAAATAAAAGTAGTTTAGAAAAACTAGGAGAGAAGTTGTGGTTTTAATTATAGGAAATTTAATAAATAATGTAAAATTAAGAGAAAATTAGAAATTGAGTAGGAGGAATTGTGGTGAGCCAAATAGATAATTTGAAATAGAAGTAGTTTAGAAAAATTAGGAGAGAAGTTGTGGTTTTAACGATAGGAAGTTTATTAAATATTACAAAATTAAGAGAAAATTAGAAAATTAAATAAGAGGATATGTAGTGAGCCAAAGAGGCTTTTTTTTTTTTTTTTTTGGAAAGAAGTCAAAGAGATAATTTGAAATTTGAAATAGTACTTTAGAAAAATTAGGAGAGAAGTTGCAGTTTTAATTATAGGAAGTTTAATAAATAATGTAAAATTAAGAGAAAATTATAAAATTGAATAGGAGGATTTGTATTGAGCCAAAGAGATAATTTGAAATTTGAAATAGAAGTAATTTAGAAAATCTAAGAGAGAAGTTGAGGTTTTAATGATAGAAAGTTTATTAAATAATGTAAAATTAAGAGAAATTTAGGAAATTGAAGATGATTTGTAGTGAGCCAAAGAGGGTTTTTTTTTTTAAAAAGAAGCTAAAGAGACAATTTGAAATTTGAAATAGAAATAGTTTAGAAAAATTAAGAGAGAAACAGCGGTTTTAATGGTAAGAAGTTTAATAAATAATGTAAAATTAAGAGAAAATTAGAAATTGAATAGGACGATTTCTAGTGAGCTAAAGAGATAATTTGAAATAGAAGTAGTTTAGAAAAATTAGGAGAAAAGTTGCGGTAAAGTTTAATAAATAATGTAAAATTAAGAGAAAATTAGAAAATTGAATAGGAGGATTTGTAGTGAGCCAAAGAGATAATTTGAAATTTTAAATAGAAATAATTTAGAAAAATTAGGAGAGAAGTTGCGGTTTTAACGATAGAAAATTTATTAAATAATGTAAAATTAAGAGAAAATTAGAAAATTGAATAAGAGGATTTGTAGTGAGCCAAAGATGTTTTTTTTTTTGGAATGAAGCCAAAGAGATAATTTAAAATTTGAAATAGAAGTAGTTTAGAAAAATTAGGAGAGAAGTTGCGATTTTAATGATAGGAAGTTTAATAAATAATGTAAAATTAAGAGAAAATTAGAAAATTGAATAGGAGAATTTGTAGTGAATCAAAGAGATAATTTGAAATTTGAAATAGAAGTAATTTAGAAAAATTAGGAGAGAAGTTGCGGTTTTATCGATAGAAAGTTTATTAAATAATGTTAAATTAAGAGAAAATTAGAAAATTGAATAAGAGGATTTGTAGTGAGCCAATGAGGTATTCTTTTTATTTTATTGTTTAAAAGAAGACAAAGAGATAATTTGAAATTTTGAATAGAAGTGGTTAAGAAAAATTAGGAGAAAAGTTGCAATTTTAATGATAGGAAGTTTAATAAATAATGTAAAATTAAGAGAAAATTAGAAAATTGAATAGGAGGATTTGTAGTGAGCCAATGAGAGAATTTGAAATTTGAAATAGAAGTTGTTTAGAAAAATTAAGAGAAAAGTTGTGGTTTTAATGATAGGAAATTTATTAAATAATGTAAAATTAAGAGAAAATTAGAATATTGAATAAGAGGATTTGTAGTGAGCCAATGAGGTATTCTTTTTATTTTATTGTTTTGAAAGAAGCCAAAGTGATAATTTAAAATTTGAAATAGAAGTAGTTTATAAAAATTAGGAGAGAAGTTGCGATTTTAATGTTAGGAATTTTAATAAATAATGTAAACTTAAGAGAAAATTAGGAGGATTTGTAGTGAGCCAAAGAGATAATTTGAAATTTTTAGTAAAAGTACTCTAGAAAAATTAGGAGAGAAGTTGCGGTTTTAATGATAGAAAGTTTAATAAATAATGTAAAATTAAGAGAAAATTTGAAAATTAATAAATAATGATAGAAAGTTTAATAAATAATTTGAAGCCAATGGGCGTGTTTCTAGTGTTACGCTACTAAATTCAATTAAAGACAGTCGACAATCGTAATTTTATCTTTTCAGACACTGCTCTTATCCATCCTTATAGAAGATTTTTGACAGTTTAAAGTCTTTAGTGTGGCCAATAATAATTATGCTTACTTACAGTTCAAAAACTTCATGAATGAGTGCAAAGTTGATCAAAGGACATACATGTAAAAATGGAGGAGTAAGAGAGCAATTACCTCAGATATAATTTCATTAGCTTCTGTGGGAGAATCAGCAACGCCATAAGCAACTGTAACTCCATGCTTGATCCTGCTCTTGTTGGTTTTACCTGAAATTATAAAATGAAAGATGGGACTTTAAAAAGCGTTCATTAAATTTGTAGATGCAAGTATCTCCAAAAGATTGAATGCAAGAAACAGGCTTACCTTACCTTTTCCCTTTTGACATCCAAATGGTTTTTTTAGTAAACCACAATGATAGCATGTTTCTTCAAATTCACTTGCCTGAAAGCAACTCTTCAAATGTCACATGTCCAATACATTTTAAGTTTTTAACTCACAACAGTTATTCGTCAATAGGCCCAAAAAAAATTAAGTTTTTAAAACCAGCACAAAATTTAATCTTGAAGTAGGAAACATTGCTAAAACTAAGTATTACCACTGTATACCTGTACAAGGAAGCTGGGGTACGGTAAAAGCCTTGTTTATCAAGCTCCACAGGTACCATACTGCAAATAATCCAGATTAAGCAAGAAATCATTATTCAATTACCAAATAGGAAACACTAAAACAAACAATTTTCAATCGCATTGCAGGACTTGACACCTTGGGCGAGGCTGCAATTGTAGCATTTAGTTTAGTGAGAAAACCTTGATCAAGAAACAGCAGCGAAGGCTACTAGAAAAGCTTACTTTTCAAGTTTGAAATCAAAATCTGCAGGTTTGTTTGAGTACACTTAAAAATCATTCACAAGAAACTCAAAGACCTAAACATGAAATATTCCCAAAGTAGCAAACAAGGGAAGGACCAGATTATCTAATAAATAAATATTAAAAACCTAGTAACATACGGTTAATAAGGCACTTCGAATTTCTCACTTCTCTCGGGAAAATACTCTGAAAATTCAATAATACAATCACCATAATCTCCGCCTTCTCTTTTTTCTCAGAAATCACATGTTGAAGTTTGAGTTCGTTTCCAAATTTTGTTACGAAGTCTGAAAGAGGGATCTCTCTAACCAAAATAGATGAAGAAACAGAAAATTCAAAAAGATTTCAAAAGAAAAAGGAAATTGCAGACCTAAATATATCAAGCGCGGAACTTGAACTTGTAGATCTCAGGGAAATCTGCGCCGCAGATGAAACCCTCAAAATCGTACCCAATTTCACGCCAGTCTCCTGAATGAGTCACTCTCTCGGAAGAATTGTTAGGATCTTGAGAATTCGGTTTCAAGAAATCATGTTTAAAGCGTTGGGCTTTTTTATGAGCTAAATTATATGGAAACTTTGCCTTTTTAGCTGTTGGGTCTTGATAACTCAGAACAGCTAACGGGAGGAATTTCTGGCTCCAGACCAAGCCCAACTTTCTTTTTTTTATTTTTGTGATTTTTGGAGAAAGGCCCAAGTTTGTTAACTTGGGTTTTAACAAAATAATTTTTTTTACCAAATGTCTCTCATTTTAAAGATATTTTTATTTCCGTAAATGGAAGATTTATATAAAGAATCCATTTGATGGATGGATTTAAAAATCAATCTTTTTTTTAAAAAATTACATAAATTACTTTTTTTTTCCCCTTGAGTTAAATTAATTTACAAATATTTAGATTTGAGTCTAGCTTAAAATGGAGGGATTTCAAATTTTCATCAAAATCATTTCATTTAAAATTATTTCTTCTTTACTCATTCCGTCTCTCTCCCTTCATTATCTTCTCTTCTCTCTCATCTCTTGACAATTTATAATTTGAAATATATGCATTTTTATATTTATTATTTTTTTAAATCATTTATTTCAAATCCTCTCTATCCAAATGAAGCAAGGGAATTGTGTGTTAATTTCCATTTTATCTTATTTCACGCTCTGTTGTTTGTAATCCAAATTTTATAACTAGGATACAAATTATTTGGAAGATCATTGCTCTATTAACGAATTTTGGAACGCGAAAGTAAATGACCCTCCAGAACTGCAGAAGGCGTGAATCTAAAAAGTTTATGTACTATTTACAAAACTCTTAAAAAATAGGATCGCAATTTATAAAAAAGACAATAATACACGCTGTTACTTGCAATTAACCCATAAAAAAATTTAATTGTAAGTTGACTTGTAATATTATAAAACCCAAATAACGTGAATAGAGTAATGTTTTGGTTTCCATAAGTTCATTGGCCCAATTTGAAACACACAATAATAAACCCTTAATACAGTTCATATATAATTTGTTTGTAGATGTATTTACGTAAATAATTAGCTGTAGATAATTTGATAAATAAAATTATCTAATCTATATATATTAAAGAGTATGTCTCTTATCTTGTTTTGCAAACGCATAGTCTTGTTTCAAATGCAATTGAATGACCTATTTAAAAAAAAAATATGTCAATGTGAAAATTTTATAATATATATTTAAAAACTATAAAATCGCCTAAATCATGACATATATTATTATAGAGTGAACCATCTACACCCTAAATACAAAATAATGAACCATAAATCATGGCATATTCGGGTCTGGTGAACCATGAATTACTCGGGCCGAGTGAACCATGAACCACTCGACTTTGTCTTATCTTCACCATGTACAGAATTTGTTTGTAAATAAAAGTTTTTTCATGTATGCAAATTTTCATACTAGACTTTGTCTTAAAAAAATATTTGACCCATTGAATATATTAGACATGTTCTGTGGATATATGGGTAAGGTTGAGACGAGTGCACGGATCTTAAATCCGTGCACCAATTGCACATGAGACTTTGTCTATTTTAAAATATTTGTAGACAAGTGGTAAACAATTTTCTCCATTTAAGAATGAAATACTTTTTTTGAAAATTTGGTTGGTGTATTGAAAAATTTTATAGTCTATTTTTTATTTTTTTGTTAATTATAATAATTTAATGCATGCAGTTGAATATAGGACGGCGTTTATCTAGTCTGCATTGATTTTTGGATGATACTATCGGTCTACATTGATTTTAAAATTAATTTTCTGATAGCTAATTAATATTGTGTCCCTCAATTAGTCTTTAACAAACTACAAAACTAAAGGTAGGTCTCATAATATGTTTTAAAAGCGGAAATTGATTCGATTAATGTTAGTATTTTCGATTGAATCGGGTTTAATCGGGTCTGATCGTTATTCAGGTGGTTGAGCTAGTACGACGTCTTAATTATATAAAATATAATTAAATATGTATAAATTATAGATAATTTTTATATTTTTATAATAATATCCCTCAAATTTTATTTTTTAAAATAGTCCTATTTGCAAGATAGACCCTTCATTTAGTAATAAAAATTATAAAGTAGTTCTCAATTTTATTTTATTTCTAAATAATGTCGAATAGCGTTAGTTGGTCCCTATCGGTTGAAATTCGTTTTTTTTTCAAAAAAATGAGTTTTTCCGCTTTTTTGCGCTTTTTGAAAGCATTCAAAAGTCAACGATCAACGCTTTGAATCGGTTCATTGTGCTTAGTGAGTAGCGGTCGGATCAGTCCAACTCGCTTTTTAAAATATAAGTTTTATACATCAAGTGCACCGTGCACCCATAGTATAATTATATATATATAATTTGTTTACACATAAATGTACAACTTGTTTTATTATAAACACATGTTGAATATTTCAGTGTATATAAATTATATATTTCAATGTAATTAGTCGCATGTTTAAAAAAAAAAACCTAACTAAATACCATTCCATGGTTCTAATTCTAAAAAGAAAATGATAAAAACATAACATCAACACAGGACCATGGTCATTGAACAACTTGGTCATTAAAATTAATTTTATTCTCTTTTCTTTTCTTTTCTTTTCTTTTTCTTTTCTTTTTTCTTTTGTCCTTATGCACATGACCAATATCATGCCCAATGGATAAACATGGTCTAAGGCAAGATTTCAGAGGAGGTCTAGCCTAGCTCAGAAATAATGTATGATTAAATTTTGAGGAATTTATTTTTCTTTCTTAACTTTTTCTTGAGAGGAAATCTTTCTTGCCTTGTTTTAGATATAAAGTAAAGTTACTTAAGATCTAACACAGTACTTCCCTTATTTTTATTTTCAGTTAAATTAGTTTATTTATACATAAATTGATAAAAATATAAAGACAAAAAATTCGTATGAAACGATCTCATACATGAGACGGGATACAAACTAGAATAAATTAACACGCATCCCTTTTAAAATGTAAAAAAGCCATGCCCAAATTATGTATTTTGACGATTTTATATAACACAATATTTATATAAAAAAATTGGAATTGTCAATGTCAAAATAACAAACAATTTTATAATATAATATAATTTATTGAATAAATAAATGGTAAACAATATATATTATATTATAAAACACAGCCAAATATTCGTCAATATCGTTAAGTAGATAAGTAATTTAGTAATACAATCAGCAATATAAATAAACTAAAAAAAATACAAATATATGAATAAATTAAAAAAGAGTATTATATAAAAGAACTTCACCTAACTAATGAATTATGTTGTATCAAATACTCCTTTAAACATTTTTTATTTTGATATATCTCATACTTATTTTCTCTTTTCATAAATAACAAAAAATTATAATATTTATTAGACAAAAACTTGTATGCAATATTGCATACTAGTGTTATGTGCAATTGTAATTTAATTGGGCTTTTTTTTTAATTTTTGCGGGTCAGGACCGGGTCGGGTTAGGGCAAAAAGATTGGCTGGTCTTATGGGCCTTCTTCCTCGCGTAACCGCTATAGACCAGATTTCTTCTTCTTCTTTGAGGCGCTTCCAAATTCTTCTTACATCGCCGCAACAGACCAGATTTCTTCTTCTTCCTTTCATCGCTTGTGCCCTAATTTCTTGTCCAATTTAATTTTTCTTCGATTCGTTCTGATCATTGGATGAAACCAGGTCATTCAATTTGGATTTCGATGTGGATTATACGAGAATAAGAGAGAATATGTGTGTGGTGTTTGGATTACCCCTCAACACAAAGTGTGTGATGAAATTCAGATCCTTCTGCACTCTTTTTCACGCTGTCCTGTAAATCTGTATTCTGGACTGAAGATTTTTTTCGCATCTGTACTGGTTTCTGTTCATGTAGTAACACTCTTTTGCTCATATGGTAACACTATTTTTGTTCATGTAGTAACACATCAAATTGTTCTTTAAATCTGTAATTTTGGACTGGGGATTTCTTTTCAAGCTTGTACTGGTTTTATTTATGTGGTAACACTCTTTTGCTCATATGGTAACATTCTTTTTGTTCATGTAGTAACACATCAAATTGTTCTTTAAATATGTAATTTTGAACTGAGGATTTCTTTTCACGCTTGTACTGGTTTTATTTATGTGGTAACATGTTTCTCTTCATATGGTAACACTTTTTGTTCATGTAGTAACATATGTTTTTTTAGTAATATGTAACACTGTTCATATATCGTCATAATACTATTTGAATAGTAGGAATCGAACTTGCAACCAAATACATTAACAACATACATGAACCACTAGGCTACAATACATATTTGATAAACATATTCTTCTATAAATACATATGCGACTGCGCCAACCTAAAGCCCACAGCCCGCCCCACCCGCCCGACCCGACCCGCCCGCCCAGACCCGCAAATTTTTAAGTATTTTTACCTTATTTATATTCTATTGCACATAACATTAGTGTGCAATATTTCACACAAGACTTTCTCTATTTATTATAACTAGCGCTCTTCAAATGACTTATTTGCCACAATATATATCATTATGTTCTACATAAAATAAATTCATATTCCCTAACAAAGAGGATTCTAACTTGCATCTTTTAAATATTTTTTATTTGTCACACATACCACTGTCGGCAACCAAAAAAATTTCAAGTTTTTCAAAATAAATTCTGAAACTTTCACGGTAGATATAAGAGAATTATGATGAGAGAAGAATGCCACATAAACTTGCCCATATAAACCGAAACCGGCGGTTCCGAATCTAAACCGGAACCGGCAAACCAGAACCGGAGGAAACCGGAACCAAAATCGAAAGTTTGGCGGTTTGGTTTCGGTTCCAAGATTTGAAAAACAACAACCGGCGGTTTTTTGGTTCGAACCGCCGGTTTATGTATTTAAAAAAAAAATAAAAATTGTTCCATTATTTTGTCATTTTTACTTGTAAGTTGTAAGTTGCAAGTTGTAAATTTATAAAGTGTAACATATTTTAAGTATTGAAATATGTAGAATTGTACATTGTTGTATGTTGTAAGTTGTAATTTGTAATGTAAGCTATAATTTATAATTTTAAATTTAACAATTGTAAACTTGTGAATTATAAAATGTAAACTTTGTATTTTATATTTTAAATTTAGTTGAATGGTATCAAATTTAATTTAAGACTTCAAGTTTAAGTAAATTTCAATTATCAAGTATTTAAAAAAATTAAAAAAATTGATAAACCGTCAAAACCAATGTTTTTACAAAAAACCCACCAACCCCAAACCGTCCCAACCAAACCGGTTGGGCCGAAACAAAGTGGAATCGAACTGCCAAACCAGAACCGGACCGGCTAAACCGAAACCGGCACATGCATATAGCCGGTTCGGTTTCGGTTCGACATTTTCCCAAATCGAAACAGGCGGTTCCAAACCGAAACCGGCTGTTTGAAACCGTTGGGCAAGTCTAATGTCACATTAAGTGAATTAATAGTGCACACAATTGAGAATTAAAAAAAAAGAAATGGAAAAACTTTTCACATCCAAGCACACCCTAAAAATTTGATTGCATGACGAACACTAGAGTGCAACCTTTTTTTTTTACGGGTATTTCATTACACTAAAATTATGTGTTAATTATTGATAATTGATTTATATTTTTAACAAAAACTCGTATGAAACGGTCTCATTAATGAAATGAGTATAATTTAGCACAATTAAACACTCATCTCTTCTAAAATATTAAGGTATTAATACTGAAATTATACTCCATCTCACCGTGAGACGATCTCACACAAGTGTGTCTCTATATTTTTAATTAATACTATAATAAAAGTAATTAAGCACCACAGACACGTGTACTGTGTATATATATGCGTTTGCATTCCCAAAAATATAACTTCCTCATCAGTTGTACAAATAACAATGCAAAAAGTACAACTGTCAACACAGCATAGGCCATATCGCTACCTCGGACTAATAAAACACGAAAGTTCGAAATCCGAATATATACAATATATTTTAAATTATTAAATATGAATCTTATGAGATATATTGAGGGTGAAAACATGGATGAAAAAACTCATAAAGATGAGAATACTAATATCTTGGACATTCTAAATGGTGTTGAGGCGTTATATATTATCTCTTCGATTCAATTGCATATTAGTAAAATTCAAATTGAATTTAAAAAAAATATATATACAAATATCTTATATAATTTGTTCACAGTAAAATTAATTTTTATAACTGTATCACCTATTTCATTTAGCTATTTTTATACAAGTTTCATACAATGCTGATATAATTCAGTTAAATAAGTAATAGAATTTAATTCTATTTAAAAAAGTTAATTTCCGAAATAAATAAATTTTACAGGATACTTACTAAAAAAATTTAAAAATCTATGCATTACATTTTATAAGCAAGGGGGGTGTTTGGTTGAGAGGGTTGAAGGGTATACTATGGGAATCAAAGTCATAGTGTGTGTTTAGAATTGTTCTACTATAACTTTGATTCCCCAAAAATAAAAAATCCATCAAAGATGTTAAATAGATGAAGTATGAGTCATGACTTTGATTGTTTTCAATTTCCATTCTCTTTTCATTTTATTCCTTATAATTTTATCAAGCATTCCCTAACTGTATATGTGTAACACCCCTGTAAATCATGTTTATATTTATGTAGAATAATGACAACGTTTGTAAATCTAATCAATGCATGATGTGAGTGTAGTCACATTGAGGAGTAGAAGACAGCGGGAGGAGGACAAAAAGCTTGTTTGTTCAACTGAAATTGAGGAGAAAGAAGAAAATATTGTTGGTCAGGCTGACACTGGCTACACAGTGTGGAACAGCTTGAGAAAAAAAAAAAGAAAAACATATTTGTACATTAATTCCAAAAAAAATTATATATACTCCTCGATATTCGTATCCTTTTCTTCCAGGTTTAAACGAGTACTAAGGTGGATAAGGGGAAGCAAATCATCAATTTTTTTTCGTAAGATGGAAATTAATATTCCACTACTTGATGTCTTGGTCCAAATTGTATTTTATTTTACTTTGTTAATTTCATAGCCATGATTAGTGGCTAAGTTAATATTCTAGTTCGAGGAGACGTGAAACTCTAAATGATTTTTAAAAAAAATATTTAGTAATAATTTTCTAACTCTATCTCAATTTCGTTGTTATTTGATATATGCTATACGTGAGATGTTTATTAGTTTTGTAAGTTTGATCACTTTGTTTAATTAATTTATTATTCATAGCTAGATTGCATGTTATAATTCGTAATTGTTATAATCGTGTAATTGGAGTAGCAGATAGGACAAAACACCCTAAAGATAACGAAGTCTAGATTATATGATTCGAACGTTTCGCTTTCATAGTCTAGTTTGCTCTATTATTTTAGTTCATTAATGAGTTATGTGAATTAAATTTTTAATACATGTTTGATGGTTGTTCATTGGAATAGATTAATTAAGGGTCGTACAATCTAATTAATTAAATTTAAGAAACAATTTGAACTAGTATAATCGTACCACTGATTTAGGGACATGATTCGAATAGAGACAAGAATGTCGTGAAAATTTAATTAAGTTGGAGAATCATTCAAAAAGCTATACCATACGTTACTTATTTATATATTGCTTTCTTTTTATATATTCTAGTTCACAAATTTTTGCCATATACAATTAGGGGTGAGCACTATTCGGTAAAAACCGAAAAATCAAGCCAAATCAAATCAAAATAAAATTTTAATTTGGTATTCGGTTCGGTTTTGATTTTTAATTTTAATTTTTTTGGTTTTCGATTTCGGTTTTTAAGGTAAAATTACCGAAAAACCAAAAATTGAACCGAAATAATATATCTTATATACATACTCTTAATTCTAGTTCATTTATTCATTTTCTAATATATACATTATATGTGGATTATTAATTTATGTAGTTGTGTAGTACACTGGACCTTGTGTTGTGTTAGTTAATTTCCGAATTTTTACCGTAAAAAATGGACATGTGCCTTTAAAAATGGTTTAATTTCATACTTTCAAATAATTTCGAATTTTACCGAAACCGAAGCGAAAAATTTGGTTCAGTTTAAGATCGGTTATGTCGTAATATGGTTCATTTTCGGTTTATTATGATAAATATTTCGGTTATTTCGATTTTACTATTTCGGCTCGGTTCGATAACCATATAACCGAATGTTCACCCCTAGCTTGGATGATACAATATATACCTCTATATACTAATAGAGAGTTTTTTTTTCATGATGTGTCAACTCCATGTTAATTTAACATATGTGTCATTCAATGAGAAATTTGAGTACACTTGTCATTTTTCTATTTGGTTCTTTATATAAAAGAATCATATGTATCATGAAACTTAAAGTTTTTGTATATAATTAATTTCTAATTATTTAGGTATTTAAAATATATGTGAATGTTATAAAATGTGTAATTCATATTTATTATTTTATATTTTATTTAACTATATAATATTATTAATTTATCTTTCTTTCGGTAATTTTTGATTGACTTAATTTAAGATAAATAAAATATTCATTCTAAATGTATTTTATCTTAGTGTGAATTATATTCAATTATTAATTTCTTAATAAATAATTTTATTTTATAATTGCTCTTATGTATATCTTAACATATTTTATATGGTAAAAGTATTTTTATATTATAATTCATTCACTTTTTTTTTATTATTACATATTAATTAATTTATTAATATTTTCTTAGTCGATTTATTTTGTTTTGATTTGTAGGTTTCAACATATTAAAATGGATAAATAATATTTGACACAATAATCTTATTTCAAGGTTTAAAAAAATTTACTAATATACACCTTAAATAATTATTAATTCATATTTAGTGCATTTACGCACATATTTATATTTTTAATTATTAAATATATTATTTATTGAAAAAATTACAATTTTTAATTAAAAAACCGCGTAACACGCAGACACTAAACTAGTACAATATATATAAGAGTAACTCACTTTCCACTCCAAAGCCTAAGATCTAATTACTAATAGCTCCATAGATTTTTCCTAATTACTTGCAGTTCCAAAATTGGCCCTAAAATGACATCACTACCCTTAATATGGATCTAGGAGTTATTCTATGTAGGGTTTTGGATCTAAGATTTATTCTTTTTTTTGCTTGAACCTATGAATACGGGTTGAGGTTTTTGGAGCTACAAGTTATTAGTTCTATATATAATAAGAGACACACTTGCGCATACAGTCTCACCATAAAATGAAACATAATTTGAGCATTGATGTTTTTAACACTTTTGAAGGGTGAGTGTGATTTATGCTAAATTGTAACCCATCGCCCGTCTCATATATGAGACTGTCCTGTATGAGTTTTTCTAATATAATATTATAAAATATATATGTAGGGAGTACCATCTAACTCCTCATGAGTCAACTACATTTTACTCCCAAAACCTGAAATTTCCCCGGCGAAAATGACCACCAACATCTCCACCCAAATCTCCGGCCATAAAACGTACGACGTAATAATCCTCGGCGCCTCGGGCTTCACCGGAAAATACGTAGTCCGCGAGGCTCTCAAATTCCTCAACACCCCAAATTCGCCTCTCAAATCCCTCGCTTTAGCCGGCCGAAGCCCGGCCCGCCTCTCCGAAGCCCTCAAATGGGCATCACGCGGCGCCGTTTCGCCTCCCAAAGTTCCCCTCATCACCGCCGACACCACCGACCCCAATTCCCTGTCCCGTCTCGCCGCCCAAGCCCGGGTCATACTCAATTGCGTCGGCCCGTTTCGCCTCTACGGCCCGCCCGTCGTCGAGGCCTGCGTCGATTCGGGCTGCGATTACATCGACATCTGCGGGGAGCCCGATTTCATGGAGAGGATGGAGGCCATGTACCACGAGAAGGCGGTGGAGAAGGGCAGTTTGGTAATTTCGGCTTGCGGGTTTGATTCGATTCCGGCGGAAATCGGGCTGCTGTTCCATTCGAAACAATGGGCCGGGCCTTCGGTGCCGAATCACGTGGAGGCGTATTTGAGCTTGGAGTCGGATAAGAGGATTGTGGGGAACTTTGGGACGTATGAATCGGCTGTTCTTGGAGTGGCCAACGCTGATAAGTTGCTTCAATTGAGGAGATCAAGGCCCAGAAGAGCCCGGCCCGCGGTATGATTACTAATTTCTCAATTAGATGCTTTCAATTTACTGAATTTCAATGAGTGTTTATATATAATGCCTGTATTTGTTGAAGAAGAGTTGCTCTGTTTCATGTCAAATTCTGATGCTAATTTGCGTATTGAATAATTTACATTTGCTTCGTGCTTGTTGTACTTTTGTAAAAGTGGATATGGGTTGGATTTTAAAATCCAGATTGGGAAATCCGAAAGTGGAAAGGGAATAATGGTGGCCTGGTGGGGTTGCAATGTCCCCCATCTGGACATTGCATCCCGGAAAACAAACATACCCTTTGTGCTATATTTTTCTGTGTATTTAATCCTCATTACTCAAATTGAAGGTGCAACTCGGAAAAAAACATACCTTAACAGAGATTTTTTGTGTATAGTTAATCATCATTATGTGAATTGAAGTCAAATTGGATTGTCAATCTGATTATGTAAACACGGCTGATAGTGTTCTGAAGCTGTACAGTTGGTTTTCATTATATAGGTTTAATCATTAATAGCAAGATTTGTTTGATAAGTGGTCATCTATTCAATTACTATGCTTCTTCTTCATCTTGTATATTAGTCCGGAAAAGTTTAGTCTCAACAGATTTTATCGAATTATCATAACTTGACTACTGTCCAACTTCAGTTGTAAAACAGGTAAATTTTTCGATTTAGTCCCTATATTAAAAAAATTGTCCAATTTTGGCCTCAAAATTGCCGGAAAGTTGAAAACGGTGTTTTTTATGTCACACACGAGAATTCAATTTGGGGCCAAAATTGGATATATGCATGACATAAAACGATACCATTTGTATTTTCCGACGATGTTGGGCAAAATTAGACAATTTTTTTAATATTGATATTGAAAGTCAACTTTTTGGGACCAAAATTGGGTAGGGGATAAGTAATGACTAATGAGTCCAAAAAACTTTTTAACTTTATTCATCGAAATCGTTTTGCTTACATTCAAGTGTGTTTCAGATTCCAGGGGCTGCACCCCCAAAAGGATCTCTTGTAGAACACCAGAAAGAGCTCGGTCTTTGGGGTTTAAAACTACCTTCAGCTGATGCCACTGTTGTTCGAAGAACTCTAAGTAGCCTAACAGAAAATCCGCAAGGTCTCCCTGGTGTAAATGAAAGTCCTGAACACGTTCAAAAGAGGGAGGGCTTCTGGTCATCCGTGAAGCCTGCTCACTTCGGTGTTAAATTAGCAACAAAATCATTGTTTGGTTTACTCCCTGCCGTCGTTCTTGGGATGTTTCTTGGGCTCTTGAGCAAATTATCGCTAGGGAGGTGGCTTCTCTTAAAATTCCCCTCGTTTTTCAGCCTTGGATGGTTCCGGAAGGAAGGGCCTTCCGAGGATGAAGTAGCGAGCGCAACCTTCAAGATGTGGTTCATTGGACGTGGTTTCAGTGATGCGAAATTGGCATCACAGGGAAATAAGAAGCCCGATACTGAAGTAATAACGAGGATAATGGGGCCCGAGATTGGTTATCTTACCACTCCTATTACTCTAGTTCAGTGTGCCCTGATCATGCTGGCTAACCGTGAAAACCTGCCGAAAGGGGGTGTTTACCCCCCCGGGATTGTGTTTGGTCCAACGGATCTCCAAGAAAGGCTCCAACAGAATGGAATATCTTTTGCTTTCATTTCAAAGAAGACCATCTCTGCTTGACTAGTGAAGTCGAATGTTTTTCATATTTGGTAATAATACTGACTGTTACAGGGCTTTCATTGCAAGACTTTAGAATTTAGAACTTTTTTTGATCATATTTGGTTTGTTTGTAAGTGACCTTGCTGCAGTTTGTTTCACTTTCATTCAAAATCACTAAAAGCTTATTCCGAATCTTGCATGAAATCCTTTGTACTGAACGGTATTTCATCTCTAGTCTTTGATGATCTTCGTGTAATGGGAAGTATATTGGAATAAAAGATAGAAACACCATTTGCAACCGAGGGATTCGATTGTCTAAATCATGTCTTGATTTGGATGGCCGTTTGTAACATTCTATTTCTCTTAGTATGTTATAAAGAGTATCAAACTATTTTCCATTAAAATTCCCAGTAATGAAGAGTGTGTACAGAAATGTGATGTTTATATTGGAAAAAGGTGCAACTTGAAATCATTTCAAATTTTTATGGAAATATTGGATAGCAGGAACAGGATGAATGTCTTGAACAAATCACGTAGGCATTGCGTAAATATCAAGAAGATTATAGGACTAAAAAATTAGATGTTACTCAAACAATTCGTTCCAAAGTTGAGAGTTTAGCTGCTGCAAGTGAAATCATTCTTGTTATACAATTTTGAAAACACAGTATCAAGGATATACTAAAATGTTCAACTTTATATGATATGTTTGGAAAAAAATTGAAAACTTGGGAAGTTCATATTTTAAAACAAAATAATTGAAACGCAAATATGTTGTAGATGATAATATTGGATAAATTACAGTACACCAAGTGCAGAGTATCTACTATCCATTTGTACACGTAGACACAAGTATGTGTGTGTACAAAGAAAGATCAATACTCCACCTATACCTCGTAGTATTTCACACAATGCATATGCAACTCACCTCTTTCTGCAAATACCAAATATAGATGAACAACAGTTGATGAAATAGAAATAGTACAAATACATTGATACTCTTGACAAATGACAAGAATGAAAGAATTTAGGCTAGTGCTGTAACAAAATGCCCTCAATTACCTCCAAATATCATCACGTGAGATCAAGAATTTGGTCTTTATTCGAGATGATCATGAGGCTTGATCGACATAAAGAAGGCGGCATATTGCCTGAGGCGTCGATCACTATCATCATTATATGAGTGATAGGTCAACACACGTCTTGTCCGCTCAATATAACGTCGCCAAGCCATTTGGATGTTAACAGCACCCCAAGTCCTCCAGTTGGAGGAATAGTATCTAGCTGTACGTGTAAGCCTCTCGTTTGCAAATTTGTAGCGGAAGTGATCGGTTATGTACCTGAGATGGTTCGCATAGAGAGCAAACGCTTCCGTGGGTTCGACGCAGGTAAATGTGGCGGAAGAAGCAGGAAGTCTGTCTACAAAAGGGCGACGAAGGCACCAAGAGAGAAGCTCGTCCCCAAAAAAGCCGCCTGGCTCGATTACACTCGTTGCTACCATCCCTCTGCTGAGGTTTTGGCTACTCTTCACATAACCGCGCACGATGAACACAACCCGTGGCACCGGGTCTCCTTCTCGTATTATCTGCCATCATTATGAAATATACATGAGATCGAAAAAGGGTATATAATCTTTTAGAGTGCATTGCTATAACCATTGTAGAGAAAACATTTTACCTTTTCGTCTTTAGAGAAAACGAGCGGCTTAACACGGTCACATATGTTATCGAGGATGAGGTTATCCAAGCTGTGGAATAGAGGAACCTAAAACACAAAAGTTAAGTCAGTCAAATTCCTCTATCAAAAAGGAGTCCATTTTCTATTTAAACATCAATATACATGTCGTACCTTTTTAATTAGATCAAGGCAAAGAAAGCGTTTAATGTCCCGCCTAAGTCCTTCAGGTAAGTCTTGAATTAATTCCATCTCGTCTTCACCACCTAACATGGCCCATTTTTGGTGTTCATAGCGACGAACCCTTTGTCTCAGCTCCGATGGCAACTGTCTTCGTCTCATCCACCATTCCATGTCTCTGCATCTCAATTGCATTTTCTTCTTATTCGCCATGACCGCGTGCAAGAACACCTATTGTCCAAGAAATTCCAAGTCAAAAGACAAAAACTTGTATTTTTAAATGGTATTAGTTGTTTTAATAAAACGTATCAGTTTGTTAGTGTTAGTTGTTTTCACTGAAAAGTATTGATTGTTTCATTGAAAAGTATTGGTTGTGTATAGTTACACCATACAATGTATTACCATGTTGCAATTCATTTTGAGAGATTGAAACAATGTAAGAAAACAGAGGATCTTTGTCCGTATTTTGTGATGGATCCAATATTACCTGAATGTTACCAATTAACAGAGTGAATAGCATCAGACCACTGAGGACGGTGCATATGCTGAACATTACTTCCAACCAGTGGCTCGTCGGCTCCAAATCATTCCCAAAAGTGCTGAAAAGAAATACGAATGAAACCCAACTAAATTTTACCCGCAAGATCCTAATGTATCCTGCAAAATCCATCAGAATATGCTGTAAATTGTAATTACCTCAAGGTCATCAATCCCCAGAAAATGGGATAAAGAATCTTCACCGCAACAGAGTTGCTTGACACTACCGGAAGTGCCCATTGGTATATCCCGTACTTAAACGGCCCGTTTATATCCAAACACAATGACTTTCTAGTCATAGCAGTAGAGTTTCCACCACACGGATTGTCCATAGTCCCCGAAGGCATTAAGAATTGGTAGCAGACCTCTTCTGAGCATGATAACGACAGATTACACGTACCGCTTACCTTACAATGCTTCTTCAGACACGATGCTACACGTTGTATTGCAAGAACATACCAACATCCACCAGCAACCTAAAACAGCAACGAACAAATGAGAAAGAGATGAATATAGAGCTTTTTTTTTAAAAGGCGGGAGTTGAATATCATGAACTTACATGAGAAGCAATGAAATAAGCTATGAGATTAAGGGCAAAACCCCACCAAATTGTGCCAAAGAGATAACCAGTCACTTTTTGCATTCTTCTCATCAAGCATATACTATGATAGACCTTAGGCAAGTATTGGAATAAGAAGATGAGCAGAAGAAGGGTCATTATGAGCTTTATCTGCTCTTCTTTTATCAGTTTCGGAACAACTAACCAAAACGCAGCCTGCAAGAAACGGAAAACGAGATGAGAAAGCTCGATAGAACTCCCCTCAAACTTGTTTGTACGTATCATAAGTAATCGAGCTCTATTATAGTCCGTTAAATGCTTGTTTCAGGATTTCTTAGTCCGCTTAAAATCCCGCATTTTGAAATTCGACACAATCCCAACTTAATACCTATGTACTATCATACATATATACTAAATACACAACTGTTTTCTGTTACGACTACAAATCTCAAAACAGAAACATAGTCTTACTATTCATCTTAATTTTCAACTCCAAAGATTTTGAATTTGGAATTTGCTTAAAAACTCAATCAAGCCCAAAGCAAACATACAATTTTGGAACAAAAATTCCACGAGGCAATGGACGGAAATTGTAGTAATTCAGTAATTAATTCTTTCTATCTTTAGTTCATTAATCCTTATAGCTAGAGACATGAATAGGGATTTGGAATTATAAATTTTACTACTTCATGACTTATTTTTAAAATAAAGATTTTCAAATCTCCAAACATAGAGATCCAATAAATTTCATCGCATGTAATCTGGTTGCATGTGTAAAAGGGGACATATAAAATTAACTAGAATGAATCAAAATCAACTATAATAAAATAGTAATTAATTAATAAATTAAACAACCTGAGGAATCGGAAGTATGACAAAAACATCAAACCAAAACTCCTTGAGCGACCTCAAGTAGTGAGCCGCAATCGCGCGTGGGTCCCACACGAGCTTCCCGCACCCAACAACCAGCGACTCCCTCGACACGTACGCCAACCTGAACTGCAGCCACAGGTGGCATAGGTGCACGGCGTCCACGCACGTGCGGAGCACCGTCACCACCGCCGCCAGCCCGCCGTCCATGTACAGGCACGGCGACCCGCCGCGGCCTATCGACAGCGCGTAGAAGAACAGCGGGTCCACCGCCAGCGCCATCCCACGCGCCAGCAGGAACGCGCGGTTCCACCTCTGCACGCGCTTGCTCCGCGGGTCCAAAACGCCGCCGTTTCGGCGCACGCCGGTCTGGGATCGGGCCGGCCGGTTTTTTATCGGGAGCAGGGACGAACCGGCCGAGGCCTCCCATTCCGGTTGGTTCGCTTTGTCGCAGCTGGTCGAGTGGAACGCCGGCACGCCGACCTGAGTGCATGCGTAGCACTCGCCGCCGCCGAATCGGTTGTCCTCTCCGTCGTCGCCGGTGTCGGAATCTCGCCGGAATATTCCAAACCACCTGCGATTTTCAATTTTCATCACATTTGTCAAAATCAACAATCAAAATTACAAAATTACAACCCAATTCTAATAATTAGGGTTCGATTGTGTGAAAATTGAGAGGAAAAAAACCTTGAGTTGGAGAATTGGGGGTTTGGAATGTGAGAAGGCATCTTTGAGAGAGGGAAACCATTTAAAACCCTTCAAAAATTTAAAAAGAATTGTTGAATTATAGAGGGTGTGTTTTGTACTTATAAGCACATGCAAGTTCGTGTGCTGTCGAAATTATGATTATTATGTGGAAGGAATAGAATTGGATTGTTATGCAATATGCACCCTATAAGTATAGCTACCATCGTGGTAATCTTTTATATAGGGTCTCCTCGTTTCACAAACCCACCACAAGTATTACCGATCCAATAGAAGAAGAAAAAAAAATGTTTCATGCATAAAACAAATTACAATTTAACAAAAAGTAATATTTGTCTCTCTCAAAGCGTTAAAGTTTCAATGCTCATATTATATGCTGTCTCTCATCATACATGAGACGGTCTCATGTAACACATTAATATTTTGAGAGGGTGAGTGTTGATTTGTGCTAAGTTGTATTCCGTCTCATGCATGAAATCTTCTCATATAATTTTTTGTCAAAGTTAATTGATTGGATCAATTCTGACTATACTTGCCAATTTGATATGGTGCTCGGTGGTGATTACGATCAATTCTAACACAATTGGAAAAAAATCGTCGTAATAAACACATACGACAACGAGGATTACCCGTTGTCAAATGTCCGAAACCTACGACAACATCAGCATACACAACGGGGGAAAAACAGATACGACAATGGGGATTCACCGTATCCAGTTTTTGGCATAGTGTGAATTTATTATGGTATCAGTATCTGCGTAAACTACTTGTGTCATATTCTATATAATTCTTTTATATTGGCGTTATTATTCGGATTTGGATCCTCTCCATTTTTTTGTGTAAATTTTTTATAAATTTCGGAGAGAGAAAGACACAATGCAGGGGTCTCACACTTTATATTTTCTTATATTAGTTTATTCTGTGTCTTTCTCTCTCTGAAATTTACAAAAAATTTATGAAAACGAAATGTAGAGGATTCAAATTCATCATTACTCATATGTATTTATAGTTGTGGACAATATGATTAGGCTGATTAGCTAAATCTTTATCGGATTCATATGCATGATCGACTGGTACTATTTATTATTTATCATTTGAAAATTGACCTATATATTATTTATTTTTTCGATTTTTTTTTAAAGAGGTATATGATTGAGTAGTTGAGTTTCGTTTCAAACCATCGAATACTATTTATAAAATGTATTCACAAATTTCTTATATATTTTTTCAAATATTAAAACGGAAATTGATCAAATTTTATCCCTAAGGACAAGGATGATTTGTCTATCATAGAGACGTGGAATATGATGGTTCAATGATCAACCTGTATGATTGTATTCTATCCGCCAAATCCATCCCCACAAACTGAAAACCCAAAGAAATCGTAGAGTGTTATTAAACAGTCTTTCATAGACTGCATATGTTATCCTTGAAAAAAAAATGTAATAAAAGAGTGTTTTTTTTTTTTAATTTTTTATCAGCAAAAAAAGGATAATCATTAATAAGGGGTAAATCTGGCGGTTTTGACGCCCAGTCTCTAAAGGAGAGCAAAGAAGACGTAAGACCTTTTGCTTTGTACCAACTCCAAATACGTGATTTCAGTACCCGCAAAAAAAAAAGTGTTTTTTTTTTTTTTTTTACTTTTGCTTTGTACCCGCAAAAAAAAAAAAAAAGTGTTTTTTTTTTATTAACTAAAAATATTCAATGAATAGGGTGAATTGGTTTGTTCAAACGAGTGATATAGAAATCGGCCTCGTCTAGGCCCTAGACGGTCACCGACTGACTCGATTTCATATTAATCGGTAATATTGTTAGACATCCTGGACGTTATTTCCCGTCTAGGCGGGCTAGCGCTCCTAAATGGCGTCTAGACAACCAAATCGGGTTTTAGACGGTTTTTCTTTTTTCTTTTTTTTTTTTGCTATTTTAAAAGACACCGTTTTTTAAAAAAAATTTATAAATCACATAATACTTTCCACGGTTCCACCTACATCCAAACTTACTAGAAATTAATAAATAAGAATTGAAAGATTTGTCCACAATATATTCTAATTATGTTACCTTAAAAAAATATACATTTTACTTTTTTTAATATATAGAACAAAATTCGATTATTGTATTTTGAATCAAATAGAACTAAAAGAAAATGTAGATATAATGAGATGTTTGTAATAATTTTGAGAATAATAAATCAAATATTTATTTATAATGAAATTATAAGCTTAAAATACTGAAACTAAAAAATAAATTAAATTAAAAAAATTGGTCCAACTAGTCCCCAACTAATCGACGCATAGGTGGTCCAAATTCATCCGACTAGCGATTTTCGACTTCGACATCATTGGTTCAAACAACAAACCAAAAGTGTGGGAACTCGAAAATTTTGATCCGACTAGCGACTTCACCGTGACATAAAAGTATTAATTATTAACTTTAAAATAAAATGAAAGTTGCAAATTAATTGCACGATAAAATTATTTTACATAATATAATAGAGTAACTCTCTTGTGAAATATTGCACACAAATCATATCTGCAATCTGTGTTGCACAGGTGCGGGTGCGGGGGCAACGCAATACGGATACGGGGATACGAATTTTTGAAAAATTCATGGTGCGATTCGGCAAGGATACGTCTATTTATTTATTATTTTATTATATATTATACCTGTAAAATATATGAAAATAACAATATATGGAATGTTGGAGGCAACACAACATGAAGAAAGCAGAAAGGAGGCGATGGTGTGTTCTGTTCGTGTGGTGAGACTGGTGACTTACTGACTTTGAGTGTTGATAAGGTAATTTTAAGTTATTTTACTTATTTAAAATTAGTTTTCTTATTTTAAGTTTTAAAAACTACAACATTGCTCCATAATTTTTTTATCTTTTTTCAAAATTACCCAAGACGCACCGGATTCGCGTCATAAACGCACTTGGTGCGCGTATCATTTTTTTTTTCAAAATTCGCCACGTGGCGCACCGGGTGCGAATCTCACTCGAATCGCACCCGCACCCGCCAAGAATCTGATACTGCAACATAATATTTTTTGGAGTATCCGTGCATTAGAGTATGCAATATAAAATATTTTAAGTAAAATTTATCAAATTTGGCGGGTCATGGAGCGGGTCGGGCGGGGCGCCCCTTAAATTGCCAATAAGATCAATTTGGATTTTGATTTTATTCATGTATTAATGTATGAGTTTATTAAAAAAAAATTATTGAATTAAATATCTATAATTTATTTATTTAATTTCCACATGTTGCTCGAATTCATGCTACTATATGCTACAACTTAATATATATGATAATTAATAACTAAATCTTAAAGTATAGAAATAACGCCAAACAAATTAAATAAGCTATCTTTCTCTGAGAATCATTACAAAACTCATGGAAATAGATCTAACGTAGGGTCAAAAGTATTTAAAAAATATTTAAAGAAGAGTAGGTTTTCTGTGAAATTTGTTCATAATATGAAATTTATACTGCCGTAATTTATAAATTAATATCATAACACATATTACTTGATATCACTACACTTGTAAATTGAGATCATAACATTAAATAATATATATATAAATAATTTATAAAAGAGTAGTGATATCAATTAATAAAAATAATTGTACAGTTTCATAATATGAACACATTTTTCAAAAAGATTTTAAATTTGTGTTAAAAGAATTAATATAATAACAATTTAAAGTTTCAATGAAATTAAGTCGAGAAATTTTTTGACAAGGATAAGAAAATTTGTGAAGGCCCAGAAAGTTTTGTCACCAACGTACGGAGGCGTATGAGGACTGGTCACTGTGTGTGTGGGGTGCCATGCACATGTGACCTGTTTATTATTTTTGTACCAATATCTTCATTGCGTACGCCTATATATATATATATCGGTATCAATCACATCATTTTTGGCATATTTTCGGATATTTTCTTTTTCATATAATGGTGAAAAAGTTACATATTCATAACTCACAAGTCTGAAATTACCACAAATTATAATTATATTTTCATAAATATATATATCACAATAATTAATTGATTCGTATTAAATATGATTTTATACTCGAATAGTAGATCACAATCTATTCACATGTATAGTTTGAAACAAATATTATGCGACTATGAATTATATAGAGCTGAATTTCATGATTATAAGTAAAATGAACATTAGCATGCATTTAGAATTACATAGGTTGTTGAATAAGTTAAGAGTTGATATTATTAAAACCAATTTTACCCCCACTAATTAATAGTGTTAAAAAATATACAAAAAAATAATTGCATGTGCAGTAAAATTGCTTGCGCTAGACTTTGCCGACATAACATCACCTATTCCATAATTGGTGTTCCACTTTATATTTCATAATATGGATGAATAACACGTGGAATAATAAAAAATATTAAACGAACCACTATATCCTGGGTCCATGTGTTAAAAATTCAGAAGGGTGAAACACCAATGAAATATAAAAAGTGGAACAAGAGAATCAAACCAGACTTCGCCATATTAATATTTGTATGAATGTGCATATGCTAATGTTAATTTGTGTGGTCCATGTTGTTTATAATATCTAAACAATTTGTGTTATAATTTTAACTGTAATTAATAATTATAAAGAAAATTGATAGAAAGAGAATTAAATAACACAAATTTTGGTAAACCACTCCACGTTTTGACTCGTGTAATTGAAGTATGTTTAGTTACGACGATATATACGAAATTCTATTTCTATGATCTCAAGTTAAAGTTATGTGCAATTAATGTCGCAAAAATGATACTAATTAATATGAGATTGAACTACTTTATATGATTTGATGATTTTCCCAATAGACAGATTTTCATGTATATATACTATGAGTAATTTAAAAAGATTCCATTAATTTATTACTTCGAACATGAGTTCTAAGGACGTGTTTTGAAACACTTAAAACAACTTTCAAAAGTACTTATTTTTAAAGCTTCCTTTCATAACTTTTAAAAATAAGTGCGTCTAGAAACTGTTTTAAGTATTTCAAAACACACCCTAAATGTGCATATTCTTAAATTTTCTTTCACATTTTCGGAGTATCACGAATAAAATTGAAATGACAATTTAAATGAATGACTTGACTTCAACTTGATCTCCCTCGTTCTTTTACATGTGAGGCTCAGGCGATCAATAAACAATAAAAATGTGAATTTATAATTTATCCTTGCATGCATACAAATTTGTTCATCAAGGTCACATTTACATCTTGGTGCAGACATTTGGAGTATTTTTAATCGACACATATATGATATATGCACGAAAAATTATTTTGAAATCTAAATATATACACCGTAACAAATTGAATATATTTGTAGATTTTTCTTTTTTAATTATGATGAATTTTATTACTCCACGAATCATATAAATACTACTTAGTTTTTCATAAATTTAAATATCACCTTGAGACTTGAGAGTATCTCTTTAATTGCAATAGAATTCATGAATGATTGATATTACTATTTTGAAAAAGTAAGAAGCTGACAAACAGTAATGACTTGTACCTTTCAGTGGTCTCTTTCAAACTCCGTACAACCACATACTTACGTACACTCATTTTCCTATTTTATTTCTAATCCTATCATTCTTTCTTAGAAATATAATACACCAAGTTGTTGTGTGTTGCTTTCCAAAAGAAATAGGAATTTGCCCTTTTCAACATAGAGTGATATAGTTTACGTAACTTTATTGTGAACTATGAAGCACTCCTTCCATCCCAAGAGTATTATAACACTAAAAACGACACGTAAATCAAATAAGGTAAATTTTAATAGATTTAAGTGAGAAAAAATAAAAGTATTTTAAGTGTATTAATATTATGTTTATTTTTATTTTAAAAATATTACATAAATATTAAGATGTGCAAATAAAATAAGTATTGCAGTAATCATGGGAAAAAGTTGATATGATTTATAAAGTATCCAACCCCTATAATTGATGGTGCCATGGTGGTGAGACATGTTACACCTCAGAGCTAATTAACATAATAATAAAAATATATTTTCGATTGTTTAGGAGACTGATCGTTATGGGAGAATATATTATCATAGCTAGGTTAGACACCTATTTTTTTATTATAAAAAAATGTATTAATTGAAGTACAATGAGTATTTTACTCCCATACAATTTAACAATGATTCTAGAGTTGGGTCGGTTTTATCTAATTTTTTGGGCTAAATTTTCACCATTGCTTTATATCCAATAAAAATATATTTTCGATTGTTTAGAGACTGATCGATGGGATCTATTATCATAGTTTAGACACCAAACATGCGATGGATCGAAGAGAGTATTTTACTCCCATACAATTCAATGATTCTAGAGTTGGGTCGGTTTTATCTAAATTTTTGGAAATCACTATTGCTATATCCACAAAAAGTGATTGCATGATCCATCGACGGCCAGAAAAATGGATCAGAGACGTCATGATCAATTGCATGATCCACATTTTTTATTTTTTAATTTTGAATTTTGATTTGATTTTATTTTATTTTATTAATTTATTAAACTCATTTAATTAAATTATTAAATTTAACTAATTTTTAGATTTTATACTCATTTAACTAATTTTTTATTTTAATTGAATTATTTAATTTAACTAATATAAAAGTACTGATTTATTTTAACTACTGATTTAATTCATTTAAATAATTAATTGATATTATTTGAATAAATAAAAAGTAATAATTATTTTTTATCCACAATATTACTTCATTAATTGATTAGTATTTGCTAATTTATTGAAAAGTATTAGTTAGTTGGTTATAAAGTAATTATTTGTTATTCACAATATTAGTTCATCAATCGATAAGTATTGGTTAATATATTGAAAAGTATAAGTTCGTTGGTTATAAAGTATTAGTTCATTCATTGAAAAGTATTAGTTCAATTATCAATTTAAACATGAGAAAAAAATCACATTATATGGAAAAAATATATACACATTACATAATTTCCATCCGAAAATAAATCACTACGACGTGCTGCTAGAAAAAAAGTCTAATAATTATTAAAAAAATTATAATATTTGGGTTTATTATTCTTTCTAGCCCAATAATTAGCCGCACGTCGCGGCACATCCAAGTTGTGTAATGTACGGAATAGCTCTATCCTCGTTTAGAAATTGTAAATGTATACAATTTACGTAAGATCATGTGAATGTTCCCAATATCCGGATATAAATCCAGATCGATGATGATCATCGCATATGCAAATCAAATAAATAACAAAGAAAAAAAATTATTATTATAATTAAATAAAAATCAAAAATTAAATAAACTTAAAAGTAACAATAATATAGTGTTTTCTTACCAATATCCAATGAGTGTTGTTGTGCACGTTCCCCAAGACCAATTTGTTTGTCGGAAGACCTCGACTTTCATCTGTTATTGCGGGAAGGCAAAAAGTTCCGCAGTGTTCTCCAAATGACATTACGAAAACATTGTATGTGGTTGCAACCAGGTATCCATGTTCAGGTAATACAAACCATTTATCAGGTGGGGCAGAATTTTTGAAGTGATTAAGTGATTCTGCCAAAACTGAGAAGGTTGTGTAACCACCTAAAATATTTTTGTGTAAATCGCGTCTTTTGTGCAATTCATTATAAAGATTCATTCGTACCCTACCCCATTCGTCCTCGCTTCCGTAGATTGCGAGTGCAACCGCTCTAAATCCGCAGTTCCCATCTCCAATTACATCATTGTAGAAATGAATATAATTTTTGATATATGGAGGAAAATCGTCCTCCACCTGAGAGTTAAAAAACTGTATTGGACGATTAATCTTATTTTGAGGGGGAACTTCAGAAGTTTGGGGCCTCTGGGGCTTTGAATTTGGAGTTTTGGGGGGATCTGTGTCGGTATGGCCAGAACTTTGGGGAAATCTGTTCCGAGTCTCTTCAGAATAACTCATCGTGCGTGTTTCCGATGTGCTATGTCTATGATCAGCTTCCAGTGGAATATCCTGGTGCGCATTAGTTGCCGCCACTCTCCCCTTACCCCTTATTTGAGCAGACTTTTTGATTCTCGCACTTTTCATCGTGTACTCATACTCAGAAGGTTTACGATCGCTGGTCTTCTATTTTGACTTTGTTTTTTCAACATTGGGTGGAAGAATGTCTTTTGTGTCATCATCGAATAATTTTCTCCTAGTCTTACCACCACCGTCATCATCTGTTCCGGTGGTAGGTATACTAGAAAAATCTATATCCAATGTTTTCCAAAATGAGTCTATACAATTTAAAGGTATATAAGAGTACCGTGTAAGCTCGCAGTGGCACGGAAGACCATGTGTTCTCCTGAGATAGCAACCACACATATTTTCGTCTAGATTCCTACTCACTTCTGCGATAATGAGGTCGAACGCCTTAGACGTGATATTGCGCACTAGTTCGCCATAGAATTGGTTCTCTAGCATATCAGTCCTTGTTTTGTGGGCGCTAAACCTCGATTGCTTTTTATCTCACATATCTGTAACTCCATGACTTGATGAACCTTTCTGAAGATCACGTCAAAGTGTTTCTTGCCGCCATCCAAGGTTTTTTTCAATATATGGTGTTCCTGTTCAACCCTACAAATATATGTCGTTTCAATAGTCCAATCTATGTAATAGTTGTGATAAAAAGTATAAAGATTGTACGGTTACCTGTTCGTGGTGTAGTTTCCGTAGTGCAGGCGACCATCGATATACATCCCTAAAATTCTCCGTTTGTGTGGCGTAAGCCACGTATCTTCGCAATACGAAATCAGACCTGTAAATCTACTGTACTTCTTCTTTACAGAATCCCACCTAAATTCTCATTCTTCACGTGTGCCCGCTTGGACTGCATAATTTCACCTTACTTTAAAAGTATCGACAAACTTTTTGCTAAGTCCCTTTTCCACTAGGTGTAGAGCATGATTATATACAGCTTGTTCTACGTGGCGTCTGCACAATTGTGCTTGAGAATTTGGAAAAACTACATCAACAACATTCATCAACGCGTAATCCCTGTCCGTAACAACGACATTTGGCAGTTCATCATCGTACAATCCCCGAATAAATTGTAGGATATATTCGAAGTGTTCCTGCGTTTCACGGATCATAAATGCATATGCAATGGTGAACGTCTTATGAGTGCTTGTTGCCCCAACGGCCTCAAGTAAAGGCATACCGTACATGTTCGTGTTGTATGTCGTGTCAATGATTAATACTTGTGGATACGTGTTGACCATTACAACCGAACATGGGTGGCTGAAAACTATATCTTTGAGTCCGTTATCAGCATCCGTTCTAAAGGCGTACCTATAAGTTTATAAATTAATCAAATATAATACAATTATGTATTTAATAAAAAATAGCATTTCATATGTAATGCATATAGACTAAATAAATAAATAATTTTTTTCTTATATTAACCATCGAAATACACAACTGTTATATTTATTTGATGTAGACTATAGTATGACCTATTTATTATCATAATTAAATTATAAATATGTGTTTATTGTATATATATTGGATATGCTCACTATACAATATACATAGAACGGGAGTGTTTGAATATTTGTCAAAATGAATTAGAATGAAAAAAAAAAAATGATAGTGGTAAAAAATGATAATAAAGATTGTCATTATTGTATAGAGAATTTGATTAATAATAATATTAAATAGTTGAAATCAAAATTAATACCTTTTATTTAAAAAATGTATTATACATTGATATACTAAACATATACTCCCTAATTTGGAACCTTTTACACATTAATACCTTTTATACTAAAAAATGTATTATCACAAATCAATATATATTCCTCCCAAAAATAATTTTAGTCCACTAAGTCTCTTAACTTCATTTATTTTTTTTTCAAATTTTTTCAAATATTTAGACATGAAAAAATAATTGAAAATTGTACTAATATTTATACCTGTAATTCCGTTGTTTCAGTAGGTGTATGAAGTTTTGCGTTGAAGTAAGCTCCTCCCGGCTCTCTCTCCTCACCTTTTGCTGACAATTGTACATTCTCTTTGAGTCCGTACTAATGTTGAGATCGATTGTCTTTAAATATCCCAAAATGTTGCTCGAACTCACATTCATTGCATATAGGAGTTGTACATGTTTGTACTGTTCGGGGGTTATTTGACCAAGTTTTGACATATATATATACACACCATGCACACACATATAATCACCACTTTCACAACTCATTTTCAAAATAAAATTCGAGAGTTATATCATTTTCACTACTCAATCCTCTCATTTTCACTACTCAATCCTCTCATTTTCACAAGTTGTTTTGACACCGTCGCCTCTGCTGCCGGAATTGGTTTTGTTTTTAATTTTTATTCGTTAGTTTTAATATATCTTGATGTATGCTTTTTCTTGTTCAATTTTTAAGACAAATACTAACGAAAAATTTATTCAATAACGCAGTTCACTTGCCGCCGTCCCCCGTCAACCATTAAAGGTGTGGTTTTCTTGTTTATATTTGTGTACATATTATATGCTTTAAACTTTTAGTTGAATATCCTTTTAAAGTGTTGTTTGTAATGCTTTAAAGTATTAGTTGGTTATAAAGTATTAGTTGTAATTCTTTAAGGTATTAGTTTGTGTAAATATGATACTATTTTAAAATATACTAGCACTTATTTGTTAATTAATATAAACTAGCTAGACAACTAACTGCTAAATTAATAAATTATTTCTAAAGCACTCAAACGCTTACAGTTACTATATATTATATATCAATTGAAAATGAGGAAAGCAACATAAGTAGCAATCACAGTGTAAATTAATTAATTAAGCTTACAGTTAGTATATATTATATATCAATTTGACCCTTAGTTTAATAATAAATATTTAGTACTAAAAAGTTAGTAGGAGAATGACAAATAAAAACTCTTACATTTTAAGTAACTAAATATAATTATAATATTTAAAAAATTGAAGTTCATATCAATTCAATTTTATAATAAAATTATCTATATTTTTTTTAAAAGAAAATATTTATATTTATATTTATTATATACCTAAAAAAATCTATAGTTTATACTTTTAATTTTAAAAAAAAGTAAAGAAAAAGCGTAAAAAAAAAAATACGAATAAAACATAATAACTATAATTACTGTCCAATATATTAAAAACGAATGGACTAGCCTAGTTGGTAAATGCTTGGCCATAAACGCTTGAGGTCCATGGTTCAAACCCTAGTATACACTTTTTTCCACTTTTTTTAATAATTAATTTTCTTATAGACAGTGTTACCTAAAATTCATATAGTAACATTTTTCAAACTGATACATAAACTATTAAAAGTGTTACTTAATGTAACATATGTTGTAGTGATTATCTAATAAGTTTCTTAATAAATACTATATATATATAATATAAATATATTATACATATTTATATATGATTTATTTTTCATGTAGATTATATACGTGTATTATATACCTTAATAGAATTTCTTAATAATATATACGCGTATTATATACCTTAATAATATATAATATATATTTTCTAATAAAAATTATATTACATAATAGAATTCTTAAAAGTAAATCACTACTTAAACACAAAAGGATTAAGATAAGGTATTTAGGTTGTTTATATTGTTAAATTAAGAAAAATACCGAAAACAGGTCAAACAACATTATTAATTGTATTGTTGTAAAGTATTAGTTTTATTGATGTAAAATATTAGTTGTATTGTTGTAAAGTATTAGTTGTATTTCTGTAAAGTATTAGTTGTATTCTTTCAAAACTATTAGTTTTATAAAAAAAAAAAAGCAGTTTTTTTCGTTGTAAAGTATTAGTTTTATTAGTTCTAAGGTATTAGTTGAATAACTTCGTAATTTATTCCTTAGTTCACAATGCAAAGCTACAACTACAATCAAAAATGCACACCTATCTCGTGTAGACTATGTAACCGATGTGTTACAGCTTCACAGCGAATGCAACAACAACTGCAACAAGAAACGCAGCAACAACCGCAACAAGATTCACAATTCAATTGGAGTACAATGTTAGGTTCAAATTTAGGATTCGATCTGAACACCCCTCCAATAGAACCTAATTTCCAGCAGTCTGTTCAGGTGCAGTTTGCTTCAAATCCTGCACATTATGATATAATGACCCCTCCCTTTGTGAATATCACCCCAGTACAGTTCCCTGAGTTATTCTCACCTTCTTTCGATCTGTTCACCCCAACCTTGAATCAGCCGGGCGCGTCCACATTGAATCAACCGGGCGCGTCCACATCTCATCACTCCACTCCCCATGGTCCCTCAATATCTCACCACTCAAGTCAACATGAGTATGAGAATAAATACCAAACTGATACGCAGGCAACACAAGCCTCATCGTCGCAAAATGTTGAATGGATGACGACGACGCCAATGCTTGGAGGACCCAATGATCCAAGTGTGTTGTTTGCTTTCAAATGTCACAAAGCCAAAAAAATATGGGAAGATCCAGTAAGTGAAATACACAATTTTTTTAATTATTATTTCAAACGGTTAAAATATGTAAATTAACGTGTTCATTTTATTCTTTTTTTAAATATGTAGCATTTTCAAAAGATCCTTGGTTCCCAGACCCGAAAGAGATCAATTGCCGCCTGGTCGTCGAATCCATTATTTGAAGGCCATGAATATTATGAAATAATTCAACAATCTGGATTGGAGGGTATCGGGAGTTTGATGTTTGAATCAAACAACATGCCCCTCATTACAACATTCGTTGAACGGTGGCACCCCGAAACAAACACGTTTCATATGCCTTTCGGGGAGATGACGATCACACTTCACGACGTTCACGCTATTCTTGGTAAACTGAAAATAAACTTAATATTTTAAAAATTAAAATTTGTACATGCTCATTAATTAATTTCACTTTTAACAAAAATGACTTTTTTCCAATGTAGGCTTGAAAATAAATGGCCTCCCCGTCGTTGGCAGCGGACCATGTCCTGACAATGAATTGATTACCAGGTGTGGATCTAGGGGAGACAATTCCAAAAGCACCCTCCTTAAGGATATACGAACGGCGTGTTTTAGTGGGCAGCTGAGCGATGCCTCTATTGCTCGAGGTTACCTGTGGTACTTGATGGGGAGTACACTCTTCGTGGATAAAACACGTGATGCTGTCCCCAATAATTATGTAAATGTTTTGGGTAATCTCGAGTATGTCCCTCAATATGCATGGGGTGCCGCGACATTAGCTTATTTATATAAGCAGCTTGGCAAGGCATCCAGAATTGAGACGGCACAGATGTCGGGCTGCTTAACATTAATCGAGGTAAAAATTCAATTTCAATAATATTTCCAATTATATTTAATTAATACACTATTATCAACATATGTTACTAATAACTAAAAAACACATTTTGAATTTCCAGTGCTGGATATATGAGTACTTCCCCGACTTGCGCAAACGCGGCGAAGCTACCTCGTTTAACTCTGCCCACCCAAGAGCATCGTACTGGAACAAGACCCAAAAATTCCAAAATAACACACGGGATCTTGTCCATTACCGCAAACTGTTGGATAATCACCATTCGTCTAATGTATGTTTATCATTCTCAATATACCCTTAATAGTAATAACTTCAGTAATTATTTAAGTACCTTAACAGAATGACATATACAAATATTTTACTTACTTTATAGGTCAATTGGACTCCATATGGCCGTCCAACTAGAATCCCTTATTGGGAAATAGGTTGCACAGATCTATTCGGGGTGAATATTTAAATACAAATTTAATTCTTTAATTATTACTAGCATGAATTAATCATATATTAATTCAAATAATAATCCAACAACATATCATGCATATAAATAATTCACGTAAATCCTACGCATGCGGAATTCTACTAGTTTACGTGAACGTACCTCTTGGAATGGCAGTGACTGACTGATTAGACTAACCAAAAGAACTTCCCAAGTATTCCCTTAATCCTTGCTCGACAATCCGGTCGAAGGATACTCGCGAACAATTAACAAAAGGAAAAAATAAACTTTGTTGCACCACTTTCGTGGATTTGCTAATTTTTCCAGCACATGGAATTGTACTTGGGAATGAAACAATCATCCCCTATTTATAGAGACTAGGGTGAACGAAATTTTTGGCAAAATATGATGTGGGAAAACCTTTTCTTGATCTCCAAGAAATCTTGAATATATCCCCTATATTCTTTTTCCCATAATCATAATATTCCACAAAAATCCCACCTACTCTATATTATATGGATTTTTCGAAAATAATGCTTGCAAGAAACCAAGATTTGGATCTTCTTGAATTTATGAGATATTCTTGTATTTCAAGAAATACATATCTTCCATAATATCTTTTCAAGAAAATCAAGAAAATCTTTCTTGCCCTTTATTTTCTAATTTTTTTCGAAAATCTCCTTATAGATACCCAAGTGGGAGATTTCTTGAATTTAATGAGATAATCTTGTATTCCAAGAATACATATCTTCATTCCATAACAAAATTCAAAGAAAATCTTTCTCCCAACTTTATCTATAAATTTCAAAATATTCATGGAAAAATAAGCAACAATATTTATTTTATTTTAATCACCTTTTCAGTTAATGGACTATATGTTGGGCTACTCAGGGGGCCTTTAGGAGAATTAAGATTGGACCTTATAATGGACCTTGAATATCTAATATTGAGCCACAATATAATTCAAGCCCATAAATATTAATTAATCCCACTACATAATTAATATTGCACTATCCATCTTAACCCATATTACAGTCAATATGGCTCCCGGTCATTATTTCCCGTGTTTAAGATTATCTAGCCCATTAATTAATTCAAGCCACTGAAATAGCTTTCCGTTAATTAATATCTTTTATCCTTGGTCAAGGAACGGTTCAACATTATTATCCATACCGGAAACTAATTCCACTTGCAAGATTTGGTATGATAAAGCTTATGAACCTCCCAAGGGGGCAAATCAAACAAGCATACTTGCACACGATTCTTCGTATTAAATCTTAGCAATCACATGTGACTAATAATATTGTCCAAGATAAAAAGTATTGAATCTCATTGATTCGCTACCCATGATAAGTCAAAGCAATAGTTACCAATCCCACGTGATCCTATTTAAGGGACGAAGGTTAAGAAATAACGAACCACTGAGGTCTAATTCTTCCTTGTTCAGTTCTGAAGAATTTATCCTCCTGTAGGTCCTATTTAGTGCATCAGTCATGCACTAGTGTAATCTCTTGGTCAAGACAAGCCAATTTGAGCCTTACACTTCAACCTTTCACGATGGGTTGTTCATTTCCATCTAGGTCGTGAATAACGTACTTTTAGTTACAAGGGACTGTTAATTTAATCTTCTGTGATCTGGTATCACTAAATTAACTACAATGTAACACGTACGACTTATTGAACAGTTATGCAGTAAATATATGTAACATTCAATGATATTTAAAGCATCAGTGATAAACAATTTATTTCAGTAAATAAGTCTGAAAATTCAGTTTCGATTATACAAAGTAAAAAGCATACTTTCCAGTATAATCCCATCATCCCTGCCCCCTCATTATTTCATGGATGCATTCAATTTCTTGACTTCGCCGAAGGGTATATGCCGAGGAGGGTTGCAAGGAAATATGGGAGAGTGCAGCGCATACCGCCACCACCGATCGACTTAGATCTTGAATGTTCTAAATTCGGAGCCAGTGCAGAGAGGTACAAAAAAGTGTATGGACCCACGGTGGCATTTTGGAATGAAATCAAAATCATTGTTACCGTCTCGGGGACCTTGGTACCTTCGCTGTAGTGCAGGACAGTACCACAGATGAGTATCCTGAATGGTATGCAAACATTACTCATTCCGAGAGTCCACAACACTGCACACAGTGAGAATAATATTTATGTCAGTGGCACGTCGAGGTCAGCTCACCAAATGTTGGGATACATGAGGCAAGAAACTCACGATTTGATCAATCAAGCTAGTGTGGATCCACAATGTCCACCCTATATGATGCTTCATCTTGGCTCGATTGCCCATCATGCCGGTACCGCGACGGTCCAAAAAAAATAAAAATTATCCAGTCTCATATGCCATGCGACAAATTCTTACCTGGTCGCATGGGCAGCACGATCGATGTAAGAGATTACACAACATCAAGTTGTCACTTTTGTGTATATAGCATAACTCCTAAATCTTACATGTTCACAGTGTAGTTTAAAACCATTCAACTTGTTATACTTAAAAATGTAATTTATTCATACTGAATCGTTCAACTATTAATATAAAAAAAAATTGCACGATTCAGTGTAAATAAATTGCATTTTTCAATATAATAAATTGCATATTTTAAAAAATGTACTATAAATGAACGATGCACTTGAATACACATGAGATTCACTCATTTTCTGTTATGAGTTTCTATTGTCTAGGTTTAGTCTAAATTAATTTGTATTCGGTTGTTTGACTATATTTCTCATGTGAGAATCCTACTAATCGAATTTAATAATAAAAAATAATCGAGTCAGATTTTATTGATCTGTTATGCTAGTTAAATTCCTTTCCTTTTCGGACCTCCATAGAGATCCAACTTGCTCTTAATATCAGGCTGGCGGGACCAACCAATCTATTAAGATCGAAAATGCAAACTCTATTTTCATCGACGGTAAATTTAAAATATAAGAGAATATATTTGGGTTGCAAATTTGTTGACAAAAGCTGTATTATTTTGTTGGGTGGATACTTATAAATTTAATTAGCATATCTTCTATTAGGATAACTTATGTGAATCCGAGTTCACCGTGAACTTGATTCTTTTAGTATTCGTTGTTATGATAAATATTATCACTGTTATAAAACTACTATTGTTATGCATAAAAACAATCACATGAATGTTACACATCTTTTATACATGGTGGCGGTAGACTTTTTTTTTTTAATTGTACACATATTTCATATTGATAAATTGACACGTTCCATTGTGGTTTGTGCCGTCCGTATAGTAATATATAAATTTGTTGATAAAAACTTGTATGCAATATTGCACACAAGTCTTATGTGCAATTTGAGTGTTTTTGTTGATAAAAACTTGTATGCAATATTGCACACAAGTCTTATGTGCAATTTGAGTGTTTTTGAGCTTAAATTCTCGCGGGCCTTTTATTGTTCTCGCGGGTAACCGGTTCGGGTCGGATTCGGTTCGACCCGCGGGTTTAATTAAAAAAATACCACTTTTTCAAAACTTTTCGTGTCATCCATTTTGTCTTCTCTCTTTTCTCTCTCTTGGTTTTTGCGCTCCTGGCTTCTCTTCCGATTTCGAAGGACACGATCGACGATTTTTTACCATTTTTTCTTCGTCGCCGGTTTCTTCGTGTTACGGTTGCGTCGTCTTAGTATAAGGAGGGGATTTTTAGAGGAGGATTGTGTTTTCGAAGGAGTTTTTGAACTGATAATGTAAGTTTTCGAAGGAGTTTTTGTTTACGACTGTTTATGTATGTGTGTATGCCGTATTTTTGATCATAATGTGTAGTTTTACTGTGTTTCGTTTTAAAAACCCTAGGTTTTCTATAAATTTATTTTCGTCTTTTAAAACCTAGGTTCGTTTTTGTTATTCTGTTCTCCTGGTGGTTTATGTAGAGTGTTTTTATGTGTTTTTATGTAAGTTTTTTGCTCATATATTTGATAGCCTTTTATACGATTTTCTGGTTTTTTTTGTTTTTATTCATTTTTTGATGTTGTTTTATGTTGTGTTTGATTTCTAGGTTTTTTTTTTTTGTGTGTTTTTGGTGTTTTCTATTTGAATTTCGCGGCTGGTTTTGTTCTTTGAATTTTAGGCATGTAGTAACATATACAATATTTTTGTAGTAACACTCATATTTGTATGCAGTAACACATTAATTTGTATGCAGTAGCAAATGCATATTGTCTATTATATATTAACATTCATGTTTATATACAATAGTTAAGTATTTGTCTATTTTTTTAAGAACATTAATGTTTTATTTTTTCCAGTGGTAACAAATTCCTCTTTGGTTGTGTTTTTTGAATTTTAGGCATGTAGTAACATATACAATGTTTTTGTAGTAACACTTATATTTGTATGCAGTAACATATTCATTTGTATGCAGTAGCAAATGCATATTGTCTATTATATATTAATATTCATGTTTATATACAGTAGTTAAGAATTTGTCTATTTTTTAAGAACATTTAATGTTTTATTTTTTCCACTTGTAACAAATCTATGTTTTTAATATAGTAATATGTGTTATTCCAATATGTTCTTTATGTAGCAACACTTATATTTTTGTCTTTTTTTTTTGTAGTTTATACAATGGGTGAAGGAAATGAAGATAGTTCTCCTGTTCTTTTTCTAGAATTTGGTGGGCATTCTGGTGGTGGAAAACGAGGGAAGAGGGCAAGAGATTCTCCTGTGGGAAAAAGAGGAGATGTTAAAAAGAAACCAAAAAAAGGATCTGATATTGTTGATGATGACATTAAAGTTCCTAAAACGAGGTATAATCTTCTTTTTTTTAGGTGTGTTACTGTGTTTTGTTTTTAAAAGTATGTATGTTCTTTTTATAATACTGTAGATGATGATATTTTTTCAAGTATGGCTTTCATGATATTTCTTTTTAAGTGTGATACTGTGTTACTGTGTTTGTTTTAATGTTGCCCACTTTTGTTACAGGGAGTTCACTCCTCATGGTAGGCCAAAAGGGCTGTTTGACTTGATAAATAATCTAACTGAAAAGCAAAAGGATGATGTCCGAAGTATAGGGTTTGGTGGTTTGTTGGATCTGAAGTTGTCTAAGCTAGTTGATTATAAGTTGCTTCGTTGGTCAGTTAATAGTTTTAATCATAGTAGTTGGATGTTCAGTGTTGGTAGGAACCGTAGTTTCCTGTTGACCCCCGATGATGTGTACGACATCTTCATGATCCCTAAGAACCCAGGGTCCAATGTTATTACTTACTCTAGGGGCGAGAGGTGGTCTCTTGCTGATAAGTTCAATCATGAATATGGTTTGCCTATTGCTGGGAAGTTGTCATCTTTGATTAAGCTGTTCGAAAAGATGCAAGATGGGGGTGATGATTTTAAGCTGTTGTTTGTATACTACGCGATATCATCCTTATTTGCCCCTGCTGCGAATCATCTTCTGTGCAGTGGTGTTTTGAAGTCCCTGGAGGATGTGTCAATGATCCCGAAGCTTGACTGGTGTTCGTTTGTCTTTGAGGAGTTGTGCGATGTCGTTGAAGCTGTTAACACCAATGGTGTTAGCAATGTTACTGGATGTTTGCTCATTCTTCAAATTGCCTACATGCACATAATTAAATGACGAGGTATTGCTGAACCATCTAGTATTCCTCTCATTCAACACTGGACAAATGAGAAGAAGCAGATTCGGTGTTCTCAAGAGAGTCGTGCAGGTGTCTACGGTGATGGTGATATTATAGAGGATGTGTGTCCCGTTACTGTGAATGGGCAGTCAAAGGAAACTACTGGTTTTAAAGGATTTTTTAGCCAGTCTTCTTTGGACAGCAAGGTTTGTTCTCTTTGTTTTATCTGCAGTATGTTATTCTACCTAGTAACACACTGAAATATATTGTAGTAACACACTGAAATATATTGTAGTAACACACTGAAATATATTGTAGTAACACATTTCCCCCTCATTTTTTTATGCAGGATCCTGGTTCTATATTGGATTACATGATGAAGGACATTTTTGCAATGTCTGGGTTCTACATGTCAAAATTGATTTCATTGAAGAAGTCTTTTTTTAGCGTGTTAAAATGTCAAGTGATAATCCCAGTAGAAAGCTGCGCTTTGATTCTCGATTCAATTCGGATGACAAGATCTTGTATGGGAGATTGTTGATGATATTTGTCTTACCTTCCATCGTCTTTAGAGAGCTTCTTTGAGGGATGCTAGTTTTGAGCTCTTTCCTGATAATCCCTTTACTCATGTTGCACGGGGCAAAACTAAGGATGCAACCGATTTGGATAAGGAAGATGAGAAGGATGAGGCTGGAGCAGGTGTTGACAAGGATGATGACGCTGATAAGGATGGTGAAGATGATTCTTTTGCTGAAGTAGAGCTTGATGCGGGGAATAGTGAGGAGAGTAGTGGAGACAGTGGGGAGATTAATGGTGGAAAGATTAGGAAAGGTAGCAATGAAAGCGAAGATAACGACGGTAAGACTGACGAGGGCATGGGTACAGAGGGTTGTACTGTTGAACAGGGTGTTGACTCTGAGGTTGATGATCCTTTTAAGTTGTTTCTTAATAAGTTTGAAGTCGAAACCGGTGCTGGTTATGTTTCTGAATTTATGAAAAAAATGGGTTGTTAGTGGATTACTTGGGTACTGCAGCCAAGGAAGTTGTTGATTACGTCTTTTATTATTCTAATGATAAGGGGTACATTTTGTTAAACCCTTTTCTATCTATCTCCCTATTTTTGTGTTTTATAATCTCTTAATTTTTGCATCTATTTTGCAGTGATGTACTTTTCGATAGTAAGCATTTGTTTCATATGGTGACGAGGGATGATTTGCTTACTCAGTCCCCAAATATTGAGATTTCCAGCTGTGTAGTTGATGCCATCTGTATGATGATGAATGTTAATTTGTCCAAATTTACTAATGTATTGAAGCTGCCTCGTTTTGTATTCAACACTGCTTGTAATGTAAGTAATTTTAACAACACTTTTTGTTTTTTTACAGTTACTCATGCGATTTGTTCTTTCTGATATGTATATATATATTTTTTTTGTCATTTTTTTGTGTAGTCCCCATTGTACAACATTTTAACTTCCAAGGCAAACACTATGAAAAAAGAGTTAGAAATTCTTAGTGCATTCGATCAATGTGTCAGCTTGTTCCCTGATGTTAACCTTATTGATGCTGAACTGGTAACTTTTTCTGTTCTTTGTAGTAACACATTTTTAGTCTTGTAGTAACATATATATTCTATTTTGATTCATATCTTCTATATTTGTAATACAATTGTTGTCTTTGTAGTAATACTATTTCTCTGTATGCAGATTTTCATCCCTTTTGTTGTTCACAACCATTTTGCTTGTGTTGTTGTGAATTTTTTACATTGAAAAAATTCAAGATCTTGACAACATGAAGCATGTCGATCCTTCTTCCTATGATAAGTGTGTGAATATCTTTGGTCGGTGTTGTTTGTCCATCAATTTTTTCTATTCTTTTTTTTTTTTTCTTTTTTTAAATTATAATATTTGTTTTTTTTTTTTCGATAAGGTGATCATTAGGTTTTACGAAGGCAAAAAGCATATTAGTCTTTGATGATGTGTAACGTATGAAATTGAACACATCAATTTCCCATGGCATAATCTTTGAATCGAACAAAGGATTGTGGTGTTTTTATGATGCACCATATGATTCACTTTGACGGCATTTCCTATATAGAGCCCAACCTCTTGGAGGTGTGTTACTGTTCTTTCCTTACTTGTAGCCTTTTTTTTTCTATTTTTTCTGGCTAAGGTTTTTATGTTCTATTCATATTGTGTATTTTTTCTTATTGTTAGGCTAATATAAAGGTCGGGCCTTAGGTGTGAGATATGTGCAAGGGTCGTCATGTCTGATTTGAATGTGTATAGGGAACAAATCATGGATAAGGTGTATGATTTTTTTAATGGGCAAGCCTGATTTAGTGAAACAGATTCGCGAGAAGGAAGAAGATGCCTTGAAAAAGAAAAAGGAGCAAAAAATTCTTGCTGAAAATCGCAGGAAGAATCTTAGGCAAAGGCCACTGAATAAGTAGTATTATTGTAACAGACTGATGGTTTCCTGGGCTTTTTAGGCTTATATGTTTTTGTTTTGTTTTTAGATTGATATATTTTGGTGGTTAGGATGGGTGGAATTGGTTTTTCTGACAAAAATTGATCATTTTTTTAGGGGCTAACAAATCTCTTTTGTTGATGATAGTATTTTGTGTTGGGGGATGTTGGTAGCTAACAAGGCTGATTCCTTGTTTAAAAAACAGATCATGTCTTTTTTGTTATATATGTTTTTGTTTTTGGTTTTTCTGTTTTTATAAGTGATGTTATAATTTTTTTTTTTTTGCTCTGCCAGGGTGAAATGTTATCATTTAACAAACAGGAACTATATACCTGCAACAGGTATATAGGTTCTCTTTTCCTGAGTATAAGAACATTCTTATAGTGATATAGTAACACACGCGTTTAAACTGTCTCACCAGAACAAACTTGTTTACAAATAACATTTAATGAAGATTCAGTGCAAGAATAAAAATCCTTTTTGGTAATTATCGTTTTTATGTTTTATGTGGTTTTTAATGAAGTCATACAGTAACACACTTTTCCACAAGTGGTAACACACACATATATGATGCAGTAACACACTGATAACCACATGTAAATTAACACAAGATGCAAACATGTGGTAACACATTGTGTCCAGACATGAATAAACTATAGAATTTTAATGAAGCCATACAGTAACACACTTTTCCACAAGTGGTAACACATACATATATGATGCAGTAACACACTGATAACCACAAGGAAATTAACACAAAATGCAAACATGTGGTAACACATTGTGTCCAGACATGAATACAATATAGAATTTTAATGAAGCCATACAGTAACACATTATTCCACAAGTGGTAACACACACATATATGATGCAGTAACACACTGATAACCACATGTAAATTAACACAAAATGCAAACATGTGGTAACACGTTTTTAATACACTTTCCATACATGAATAAACTATAGAATTTTAATGAAGCCATACAGTAACACACTTTTCCACAAGTGGTAACACACACATATATGATGCAGTAACACGCTGATAACCACATGTAAATTAACAGAAAATGAAAACATGTGGTAACACATTGTGTCCAGACATGAATAAACTATAGAATTTTAATGAAGCCATACAATGTTACTATAAGAATATATCAGAATAAATGAGGGTTTGGTGTTCTTGATCCAAATTAATTATTTTTTGATACTGATCTATTTTCTGCTTCAAATTCTTTCTTCTTCTTCTTGTTCTTTTTGAAATGGCCTTTTATCCTTTGACTTCTTCCCTTTGTTTTTGTGCGTTTAGGGTCTAGTATAGTTGTCCCTCGTGTAGAATCAACTGAAGCCTCTGGACTTTCTTCTGATGGTAAGGCCTGTATAGCTGCATAATCCTTGTTGTACCCTTCCTCTAATACCTTCCTTGCTTCCGGCTTCCTTTCACTTTCTATAATGAGGTTATAACTCTTTGTTACCATCTCGTGGCCTTACGGAATGCAACCGTCGACCTTTCCAGGTTTTCTTTTGTGCCCTTGTTTACATTCCGGACTTCCAACTTTGCTTGATTTAGTCCATCTTTTTCCTTATGTACAATCTTTATTCTACATTTCGTAATTTATGTAGTACGATATAAGCAATGGTCGCCTGAAGAGTCCACATTCTTTAAACTTTTTGCAGGTGCATTCTACATATTTCATGGTAAAATCATAAGTGACATTGTGTAACTCATCATTTCTTGTTACACCATTCACCATCGTTGTGTCCATAACCTTTTCAATCGTTGAAGTGCATGAAATGTTTCTCAGAAACTCTCGTTCAATTTTTTTGTATAGAGAAAGTGTGTATATTTCTGCAAATAAGTTTCACCATTCCATTAATTTGTAGTGAAGATTCGGGTTTGACTTGTTGTGTTCTTGAAGTTATCTTCATCTTCCTTTGCCCCCAAGCTTTTACTACTTTGTTGAAAACACCCCAAAAATCAAAGCTTGTTGTTTTGTTTGTCTTGAAAGAGATTGAACTATTTGTACTCTCACTCCTTTGGGAAGACAATAATCCTGCAGGGAAGAAGTCTTTGCTCAAAGCAGTGCACCACTTGTCTTTCAAACTGTAGATTCTCGTAAAATACGAGTTATTCTCTAAGCTATAAGTTGTAATCATGTCCTTCCAACATCTTTCAAACTCTTTCTCCGTAGCACACCTCGATAAGCATTTCTTAAATGCTTCTTTGAATGTGTCATCACATTTCGATTCAAGAAACTTGATCATCGTGATTACATTGCGGGTGCCATAAACAGAGCCTGTGTCTTGTTTACAGGAACACCAAAAAGATGCATCTGAATACAATTATAAATATATAGTAACATTATATTGGTTAATACAGTAACACACATCTTTGTAGTCAGACATTTATTTTTTTATAACCTTTTCTATTGCATTTGAAATGGCTTGATCCTGATCAGTGAATATTGTTGTTGGTCCTTTCCAGGCCATTGATTTTCTGAACACTGTAAATAGCCACTCAAAAGTTTTCTGTTTTCTCGTCGGATAAGAACGCACAACCAAATATTGTGTTCTTCCAATGATGGTTTATCCCAACAAATGGTGCACAGATCAGATTGTATCTATTTGTTCTTTATGTTGTATCAAAGACCATCACATCACCAAATAAATCAAAATTCTCCTTCATCATTGAATCTCTCTAAAATATATTTTTCATCCTTCCTTCATCATTCATTTGAACCCTACAGTAATACAAATTTTCATATAAATAGCATATAGTAAAATAGGCTTTTTAAGAAAAAATCTGTAACACACCTGTAAAAGAACTGATTTTCATCATCCTCTTGGTTTTGTATTAGTTCCATGAAAGTTTTTGCATCTCCTCCTTCTATGTTCTTCATCTTTGTACGGTGTACAAAGTTCAGGTGGTCTTTCATTGTGTGTCCTATTTGATTCTCATCCCCTGCACTCAATGATAGATATCTGTATGAATCAGATGGTCTTAATCCAGATGATGTCATTTCTGTGATAGCAATTGCTTTTCCCTCTTTGATTGCTCTTTCGGAACGGTGCAAATGATTCCATTCTCTTCTTGTCAATGGATGATTGTGTTCCTGTAGGTGTTTTACCACCTCATACTGTCCATCTTCAGTAAGTTTTACCCTCATTTGAGCTTTGCAATTGGTTCTAGTAATTCCACACCTTTTCCTCTTGAAAGTTGTAATTTGCTCTTCATTTCTTGATCTCTTTTCACCAGTACAAGAGCATACAAACAACTTGGATGTCAATACCCTGTTGCCATCTTTAGACAAAATCCCTGTTGATTTTCTAACACTAAATCCCTTTGACCGTGCATGTTTACGGTATAGGTCATACATCAAGCATAATGTCCCTCTTTTCATCCCAATTAATGAACCACTGTATTCATCAAAATCAGTGTTTATTTCTTCAGTTGTGTACTCTAAATCTAATGATTCTGCTTCCAGTCGTATAATGGGCACATTGCTTGTTTTTATTTTTTATGTAGTAACATTTATATTAGTATACAGTAGAAATTAACTATGGGTAGTAACAAGCAATAAACGCTATCTAATGAAGTAACACAGTTTTTGTATATACAGTAACACATTTTATGTATATCTGATAACACAATTTATATATATGATGAGAGTAACATTTATATTAGTATACAGTAGAAAATTAACTATGGGTAGTAACAAGCAATAAACGCAATCTAATGAAGTAACACAGTTTTTGTATATAATCTTTTTTGTATATACAAGTTTATGTATATATGCAGAACAATTAAAAGTTCATCGGTAACAAAGTTTTGTTATATCTGATAACAATTCAAGAATAATCACACATGTTTTCCTAATCGCTTTTTTTTTTTTTCACAAATTGTTTATGTTCTATAATAACATTTTTTTGGCGCGAAGTATGTATCGTTTTTTTTGAAATGTTCGATGAATTACTTGATTACGCTTTCGTGTTACTATCAAAATTCCGAATCTCCCATGTTTTCTCGAAGTTTTCCATTCTTATGATGGTGCTTTTCTTCTTGATTTCTTCTTCATGATGTGTATTTTTTTTCGATCTGCGATGTGATTTTTCGATTGTTAGATTTTCTCGATTGTTTCAAATTCACTTGTGATTTGATTTTGTGTTTTGACCTATGAGACGCGTTTTACCCTTTTCCCCTGGCCCATTTTTTTTTTTTTTTTAACCGGGCCCATAAGCGACCAAATTTTTGCGGGTGACCCGGTCGAGAAGCGACCAATTCCGAGTTTTTAATTTTTGGCCCTTTTAACTTGGATTGCACATAAGGTTAATGTGCAATATTTTACACAAGATTCCCTCAAATTTGTTTATAATTATTAGTATAATTTTTGAAGAATCGAGATAGTTTACATCTCAAAGAAAAAATTATGAAGTCCAAGAAACGTATAAGAAGGATAAAAATGTAGCAATACGAAAAAACAAATACCACTAAGTTCAGTATTTTATATAGGTCATGTTAATTTGGGTTTACCTTGTATTATTTTACTAATATTTCATTTTTGTTTTTCCACTACATATTGGAGTTTTCATATAAGTTGGGTGGATGGAGATAAGAGAAGTCAGATGTCAAAATAACGTAAGACGTGTGGATGCAATAAATGCCTCAAGCCTAAGGTACGAGGAGTGACTGTATCCAGTAATTTTCTTTTGGATCTAATACAGAACTATGCTTAAAGGGCTTAAATAGGTTTCACATAAAGGTAAATTAAATTTATTTATAAACAATTTTATTTTTATCTTCATATATAATTCAATAATCATTTAATTACTGAAGTTATCCTCTCAACTATTCAAAAATTTCATCAAATGTAATTATTTTACCCACACTAAAAATCACGTTATCCTCTAATCTACTTTAACAATAATACCTTTAATTAAAACCATTTTATTCTCTTAAATAATAATAAATATTTTTTACATTAAATACCGTGTAAATAATAAATATCCAGACGAATATGGAAAATAGGAAGTACTTTTATTTATTTATTTATTTAAATCACCTTTTAACCCCGTTGGAGTCGGGCATCCACGGGGTTTCTCATATATCGAGAAAAGATAAAGAGGATTGACGTCAAATTGTATCGTTTTCTTTATTTTTCTTTTTACATTCTTATTCATCTGTATTAGTTGAGGATGATTTCCGTTTCAGTCGGAGGATTTAGCATCACTTGACTTTGTATGTGATTGTCTCTGTAGATTGATAATGAATTTATTAAAAAAGGTTCTAAATCCTTTCATTAGATTAAATTTGGATTTGTTATTGTTAGTAGGCCCATCTGGCTAATTCAGCGAATTTGGGTCGAGGCCCAATTTATTTATTTTAAGTCTACGGAAGGTAGATGTTGCTTTGTGATTATTCAAAAGGGTCCGGTTATTCACACCCCCAACATTAGGAGATACACCCAAATTAATTCACTTCCCCTCCCAATTTTTTAGTCATTAGTAGATACGCATTGCCTAAGGTTCCTATTGTACCCGTGTTTTTTTTTTTTCAGCATAATTCACCCACACACAGTCCTAAAAAGAATTTCTTCTTTCCCTCACTCGTTAATTCAACACGTAATACATGTTAATAGCATTGCCCACCAAAATTTTCTAATTATATAAAATATTTTTATACTATAAATATAATTATTTACGAAAATATAAATTTGCCTATAAAATTATTTGTGTAGGTAAGTTTGCCTATGAAAATTACAAATGTGTTGGTAGATTGCTCGTATGTAATTTATTTGTCTGGAGAATTATTTCTGTGCGTATTTTTTTCAAAAAAATATTCTAAAAATTGGTAGGTAAATTGTGGGCAAACCCCACTTTTTAAGGACCAAATTATTTTTGTAGGAAAATTTCATAGCCATTTGAAAATTTTTGTAGGCAATTCTTCATTTTCTTGTAGTGTATGTCTTTTACGTAGATATCCCGAAAGAGGCACACTTGCATGAGACGGAGTATAATTTGGGCATTGACACTTTAACATTTTGGGAGGGTGGATGTTGATTTGTACTAGATTGTAACCCGTCTCATGCATAAGACCGTCACATATGAGTTTTTATCATCCCAAAAAATATATACTCAAATTAATTATTTATAATATTCTTTTGACAACTTAATTATTTTAATATTATAAGTAACGCCATAAATAATTATTCCCCATGATTTAATCCATACCCATTGTAGAACAATGATCATAAATTTGAAGAGCTTTCTCATCAATCTTATGCAACTCCTTATTGGTTCCACAAAACTTAGAATTCTTGATCTTATACAATGTTGCACTCAAAAAGCAATCTTTTCCAATGCCGTAATATATGGTATTACAACAACTATCATCTACAGCCTCATTTACTGGAACATCAATATCTTGACATACCTCAACATAAATCTGATTAATACACCCCAAACGGTAACCTGCTTCACATGGTTCTCCAAAGGGTAGATCTAGCAAGGTTAAAATCCTAATTATCGCTTTTGATTTAAGAAACATGACATAAGTTTTTAGGAAGTTTAATTTGGTGAAGACAAAGTCTACTATGAAAATTTGCATACATGAAAAAACTTTTATTTACAAACAAATTCTATATATGGTGGAGGTAAGACAAAGTCGAGTGATTCATGGTTCACTCGGCCCGAGTGGTTCATGGTTCACCAAGCCTGAATAGGTCATGATTTAGGGTTCATTATTTAGTATTTAGGGTGTAGATGGTTCACTCGACCTGAACATGAAAATTTTCACACATGACCTACTCTTTGCTGAAATATAGGTTATATATATCGTGAGTTATATATATCATGAGATCGATCTAGCACGATATATATGTATGAGTTTATTACAACTCATTTTAATTAATGACACCGAACTGAAACTTGCATCAACATTTATGTTGTCCTGACCTAATTAAGGAACTATGTTTAATATATATAGCATTAAAATGTGTGACTTTTAAATTAATAGTTTTTATCTTTTAAGTTTTAATTAATTGATTCTTTTTCTGCCTTTCACGTTTTTAATGATAGGAAAAAAAAATTAAGCCTCCAAATTAAATTTGTATTGAAATGCCAAATGTCAAAAAACCGTAAATTTATTTGCGCAATCGTTACATAGATCATAGATTGAGTCAAAAAAGAGTTTAGGGTTTGCTTGGTTGGGAGTAATGGAAGTGGGTAATGAGAATTACTTTTATTGACGTTGCTTGATAGGTTTGATACATCGGTAATGGGAATAGAAGTAAGCAATTGATTGTCCTCACATACTCAACTCACCTTACATGATACTCATTGTTGATGTTGTAACCAAGCAATAACAATGCAATCAATAACCCTTAGTGATTGACCCCTCAATGATACTCATTACCATTACCATTCTCTAGTCATACCAAGCGAACCCTTAATCTAATTAAAGTTTGCATCAAGAAAGAATTGCAGAACCATCAAGTTTCATAATTAATTAAAAGGAAATGATTTACGCTATAAAAAAATTATCATTTAACGAGCACGGATAACATTTCATAATTTTCTCCTGGCTAACGTTTAAAAAGGACATTCACGAACTCTCGATGTTAAAGAGGGAAATAAGGGCAGTTTTGCCCTCGCTAAACAAAAATTATAAAATTATGCAATGGCTATAATGTCCTCTTCTCACTTCTAATGTAAATGTAAATAAATAAAGTTGTCGTTGGGCTAGATTATTCGTTCATTAAATTCTCACTTCTAATATAAATATAAATAATTGAAAAATGAACATGGCCACCCAAGATTCGGGTTTCAACCCAAAACCTCTTGGGTGCAAGGCTCCAATGTGCTTTACAGTTGCCCAACTCTAATGTGCTCTGGAGTTACTGTTGGATGTGATCCATTCATTAGATTCTCACTCCTAAATAAGTATGTACTCCCTTAGTCTCTCACCATTTTGCTCCCCCACTTGTGCACACATTTTAAGAAAAAAATGATTTTTTGTGTTTTGTTGACTTTTCAAAAGGGATTGAGGGTAGAGATTGTGAGATTCATTTCTATTTTAAGAGTGTGCAAAATGGTAAGGGACGGAGAGAGTATTATATATTTTTTATTTTTAAATATAGTTAATTAAAAAGTAAACATTTCCTAGGGGAGCTGGGTTTTGAACCCAAACATGCCTCATTATGGGGGAGCTGGGTTTTGAACCTTGTTTTTGACGGGAAGGCATCATATATTAATTTGTAAACAGTGGCAAATGCCTTACATCCGCGTCAACAACAGAAATACAAGATGAGGGTACAGATCCCACCGGGTTTTGAACCCTCTTGTTTTGCCTCTAGACAAGATTCTTCAATATTCTTTTATTCTTAACTTTAATAAATATATATCATATGTTTTCTATATTTTTTAATGAGGGATCGGACTACGCCCTTGGTATTACCGAGAGAGCTATTAAGATATTTGTTAAAGTCCTAGATATTAAAGAGGAGAAATTTATTATTCATTAATGCCCTTGTTAGTAGAAAGAGTTCAGAAAATCCTCTTTAGTGACGAGGATTATCAAAACCCATTTTAAAATCCTTATTATTATAACGAATGCTTTTATAGCTCTCGTTAACGTCCTCATTAAAATGACGCTCTTTTTCGTAATGTTAGGGCATGCATTTTTACCAACCTTTTTTAGCACTATGTTATAGCAGTTTATTAAAGATTATAAGGCATGAAATCAACCAGAACTCTCATTTTTCAAAATTTCAGTTTAATATTTTTTCGTAGATTCACCATAGGCCATAGCATTGATATCTAATAAATCTGCATATTAATTTTTAGAATTTTAAACTTCACAAAAATGGATAAAAACATTGAAACCAAGGAAAAGAGCAGATCGGCGTGAGGAAGAGAACCTTAGAGGGAGAGAGTCCAAAGAAAGGAAAAAGGAGAAATAGTTAACAAAAAAATGAAAAATCTTGTTAAAATTGTTTTTTTTTTTTGTATAATATTAAATTAATTAATTAATAAATGTAATAGAGCCTGCCCACCACTTATATGTGTTAAAGATATAGGCATGCGTATTTGGTTTACTTTGAAACAGTATTACTTCAGTTTGTGAGTAATACTTTTCGCTATCTCTTTAGCTTGTTAGGTGTACAGGTTAGTGGTAAGTAATACTGTTTCAAAGTAAACCAAATACGCATGCCTATATCTTTAACAATATGACAATGCCACATCAATATTCATATTCTTGATATGAACTTTTGTCATCAAACTTGTAAATATGATTACCCAATGCTTGTTCCCTTCCTTTATTAATTATTATTCGATGAACTAATATTAAATAAAATTAAAGATATGATTAAAGCTAATTATTATTCGATGAACCAATGTTTAACGAAAATTTAAATGAAAGCTCCTGGTACAGAACCATATTTATGCAATATTAAAACTCAAGCATATATATCTAAGACTAAAAACCTACTCTAATCTAAAACGCAAGACAAGCGTGCATCTAAGACTCAAGACCTACTCTAATCTAAAACTCAAGACATTGAGTAAAATTCACTTTTGGTCCCGTAAATTTTTTTTCATACAATTTTGGTCCTTCTGTTACAGAATCTATCCTTTAAGTTTAATTTCACTTTTGGTCCCAAATCTTGTCATGTGGGACTAAAACTGAAGTTGACTTTAACGGAAAACATAATGATGAGACTAAAACTGCATGAAAAAAATGATTTTTGGATGAAAATCGTGAGGTATCACGTCATGTGAGACCAAAAATAGATTTTACTCTGAAGACATTGCTCTAGACATTAGAAAAAATCGCAAATTACCATTGTTGGGTATTTAAAACTAATATAAATCTCAAAATTTGAACTCATATATAATTGGTACTAATCTAAACGAATCTTCAAGAGAAGATTTTCCTATTTTATATGAAAATATATATCATTCAAGAATGTAGGGGTATACTAAAATATACTCAAAATACAAGAAAAAAATAAAATAGTATAAAGATTTTACTGATGGGCACAATATTTATGGTCGGGATCTCCTGTTACACAATAGTGTTACATCTTCGTTACATCCTTTAGATTTGCGCCACGTGTTAATCTCATAATATCTACAAATATAAGAATAATGTCCTAACATAATCCCTTTTTCTAATTAGGAAACTATATTTAATTTTAGCAAAAAATTAATTCATTCCAAATTTCATTCCAAAAATTTTAGTATAACATATTTATAATTAATTAATTTAAAGCATAAATATATGAATTAATCAATAATTATTAATTATTTAATTGGAGTGAGTATATATATTATAATCTTAATTTATCATATAAATTTAAAATTCAATAAAATATGAAAACTTACTAGAAAAAAATAACAAAACCCATCTTTATCGTTCATTTTTTTTTACAGTTATTAATTACATATAAATATAATATTAATCACATCAAATTTATTTGAGTGATGCTTGTGCAATTGGATTTACTTTTAATTTAGATGAACCATGAACCTTAAAACTAAACCCTAAGTCATGAACTCTAAACCCTAAACCATTAATTATTTGGGTCGGGTGAACCATGAACCACTTGTGCCGGGTTTGAATCGGGTTTGGTTGGGTCCGGACCGGGTGTTAAAAATATTGAAAAAAAACTATAAAAAAGAAAAACATAAACTCTAAACCATCAATCATTCGGATAATAGATTAAGATTATAATATACGTGTTTCAATTAAATAATTTAATAAATTTAATTATTAGTTAATTTATACTATATGTGTAGTTTAAATTAATTAATTATAAATATGTTTATAAGATTTTTTGGAATGAGATTTGGAAGGAATTAATTTTTTGCTAAAATTAAATATAGTTTCCTAATTAGATAAAAATGTTATGTTAAGATGTTATTCTTATATTTATAGATATTATGAAATCAACATATGACGCAAATCTAAATGATGTAATAGGAGATGTAACACTATTGTGTAACAGGAGATCCCGTGTGCAATATTTATGACCACTGACGGCTCTATATCATAAATAAAAGAAAAAAAGAAATCATTCCAACGTACTATTAAATGAAAAAACCCTAGCCGCTCCCAAAACAAAAACTCACTCCAACTTTCAACCACACTGCACAATCCACTATCCTTCGCCGTTCGAAGAGCTTCTTTAGCAATTCTGAGGTAATTAGCTTCTATATATCTTAATTGTAGAGTGTCGTGATATTAAAGATAGATTAAAGTGAAAAAATAAGTATTAAGGGGTAATCAATCTAATGTGTAAAGTGGGGAAACCCATTACTTGCGCTTAACCATACGTAGTCGAATTTGAATATTATGTAACAATAAAAAATTATACCTTAGTTTGGTAAAAAATATACCATACGTATTTTTTTCTAGTATTAAATGTAACTTAAGGAATTCCGTCATCTAAAAATCAAAACTTGTAGAGAGACGTGAAATTAATTCATTATATTATTCCCTTTAATTAACATTCCCCCTCATGAACAATTTAATATGGGCGGAGTTGATTTTAGCTGGAATCGAACCCGGCGAGCCTGAAGGCTCTAATACCATGAAGGAATTTTGTCTCATCTAAAATTTGGAACTTGTAACAGTAACTAGTTAGCCTGCATGGTTATTTATGAAAAGAAAAGAAGAAAAATGCGCATGAAACCATATATATATTTAGTGGCTTTATGCCAAAAGGTACATAAAAGAGTACAACCTTTCATTCATTCGGTGAAGTTTTTTATTTTTTTTCTTTTTCCTTAAAACTTTGGTTGAAACATTAATTGACATGTTGTGTCTCTCTCTTTCTCATATTCATTCAGCAATGGCAAATCAGGATATTCCCAAAAGTTTGGTAAATTGTGAAGGGAACAATGCGAATACTCTGAGCCGCTACTTGGACGCATCTACCAAGAAACGAATGGCGGAGCACAAGGTTGCGGAGTTGCAAAAAGAGGTCGCTTTGGGTGAGATGGAAACGGAGTTGCAAATAGCCTTGGAGGAAAGCCAGCAAGAAATCATTTTGTGTGAGCAAACAATGGTAACATAATTAAGGTGGTGGAGCGCAAAGATTATTGTCGACTCTGGACACACGGCTCCATTTTCGCACTGCCAATGCCACAAACCTGGAAACGTTGAACTCGAGGTCTTGAGCAAATTGGAACAACTGTGAGTCCAACTTGTTTTTGTCTATCAATGAATCCCGGTATATATTAGTATTCTATTTAAGATTGTGTTTTTAGGACATTAATTTTACCAACTTGAAAATATAGAACAATATGTTTTAAAATATTTAAATATAAGATAATATGATTTAAAATTTGTAAATGAAGGACAATCGATCCCGAATAAGCCCAAATCGGGCTGAAATGTCATTTGGGCTTGTTCAGGCTCGATTGTCTAACATTTATAGGATTTTAAAGAATATTGTCATATATTTACAAGTTTTAAAACATATTGTCCTATATTTACAAATTTTAATACATATTGTCCTATATTTAAAATTTTTAAAACATAATGTCTTATATTTCCAAACCCATAAAATTATTGTCCTTAAAACACAACTCTTAAGTTACTGTACTAGAAAAGCATTATTCCCCTCTCGGCTTGTAACCAAAATCTTGTTATCGATACATCTCCCAGACCATCAAAGCTCTATACCTTTCTCTTTGGCTCCTTTAAATTAACTGTTTTCTTTCTTTATCATACTAGCTAGTTTTCTTGCCTTTGCAACTGATTATCACAGACAGCCAATTCTTTATTTTCTTGTAACGATAGTTGCAGTCTCCATACAAGCAATATGATTTAAATATGGGATACAATCCAAAATAGTCTCATAATTTTTCATTTTTTTTTTAATATGGTCCCAAAAAAGTTTGACGTACGAAATTGGTCCAAATTTTAAGCGAATTGTACCATTTTCGTCCCAAATTCGTCGGAATTGACGAAACGATGTCGTTTTTGGTCATGTTTCTTACATGTGAGCATTCAATTTGAAGATTTTCGGCTGAAATACATGACAAAAAACGGCACCGTTTCATCAACTTCGGCGAATTTGGGACGAAAATGGTATAATTCGCGATTAATTGGGACCAATTTTGTATATCTAACTTTTTTAGTACTATTTTAAAAAAAGTTGAAAAGTGTGCTTAGTTTTGCTCCTTCTAGATTTAAAGAGTTGGTTTTTAATCTTTTTTGTTGTGATCATGCTCCAAGGTGACATTATATATGATACAAACGTAATTGCATTATGATTCATTTTTAACCTCATGCCAGCTTGCGGGAAAAGAAGAGGGAGATGGCAGTTTTAGACGTAATTAGTGTTTTAGGTATATTTCTAATCATTTTATTGCTTCTATTGCTTCTAATTTTTTTTTATTATTATTATTTTTTTTTTATCGGACAAAGTTAGTTGTTAGTAGTTAGTACACTAAGCACCCAAATATTCTACGAAATCTTCAATCTACCTTATAACTCCCATAACTCCAAATTCGTTTCCAAGAGGGAATCGAACCTGGGTCTCCCACTAAAATGAGGAGTCCACTTGGTTGATTATTGCTTCTATTTATTCGAGGCTGAAACCTTGATTAATTATTTATGGGCTGAGGTTGATTGAACAAAATGAATGAGAGGTGGATAAGGAGACTCTTTTGTTGATTGTATAGAAGCATCAACACTTTGATAGAATATATTGCAGTTTGATTATATATACTCGATGTTTTGACTTATTGTATTATTTACGTTTTATTTGATGTTTTGGCTTATATTTTCCTACACTGCCCTTATTTAATATTCTTTCTTTGCTTTCTTGGTTTACTCCCTATCATGTCATTAAAGATAATTTATCATTAAATAAGGCTAATTTTGGTATAATTTTTCTTTATTAATAAACTTGTAAAAGACTAAAATATTTTATATTTTGAATAGGAGGGAGTATAAGATTGCCTCAAATTAGAGAAAAAACTCTTTTTCTTTTTTTTTTTTTTTTTGGGCTATGTCAAGATATTAATATTCTAGTAAATGAGATGTTAGACTATACTTCTTGTAATGTTCTCTATTATGACATTCCAAAAGATTGCTTTCTGAATGCAACAGGTGCATGAGATTGATGCGATAGACCAAGAGAGGAAATCGCTATGTATGCTACTTACATATTATTATAATAATAAATTTGAGTATATATCTTTATTAAGGCATCTTCTCTACGTAAAAGACACAAAAATTAACATGTATTTGTATTACGTGTTGAATTAACGAGTAAAGGGTACTGTGAATAAAACATTGGATCGTCCAATGAATAAATTAAGAAATTTTAATATGGATTAATATATTATTGGTAACAATTTGATGGACTGTAAGTAGAATTATCTTGCATGAGGGTTTCACACATTTACGCGAGAGTTTGGCTATATCTTTTTTTTTAAGTAATCAATTATAATAATTCTCTTAAATAATCAATTATAATAATTCTTTCTACCATCGGGTATGGCAACATCATTTTATCTAGTTGTAGACTGGAACCGCAATCACCACAAGAGGGGGACCACCCGAAACCTCTGTTTTAAAAATTGGGTCCGACCGTGAACCGCCCCAAAGCGGCCCAATAGAGGTGTATAGAACCGCTATTGGACCGCCCCCCTCAAAATCGGAAAAACCGTTTGAAAATCGGGAACCGGTGAACCGCCGGCTTTCACCGGTTTTCAACAAAAAAACCAAAAAAAAAAAAGAAAAGAAAAAGGGCCGCCGTTCGCCGCTAGCCGTCGCCCGCGCTCGTCGCCTGACGCCACTCTCCAAGCCAGATCCGCTGCCACCAAAATCACCCCCACCAACAGATCCACCACCAACCGCCGCCACAAACCACCACGGTCTCGAGTCCGCCGCTCGCCGTCACCAAAATCACCACAGTCTCGAGTCCGCCGCCACCAAAATCACCCCCACCAACAGATCCACAACCAACCACCGCCACAAACCACCACGATCTCGAGTCCGCCACTCGCTGCTAGCCCTCGTCTCTGCCTTCACCCTCGTCGCCGCCGATTTATGTGTGTGTGTATATATCCGTGTGTATATATGTGTAGAGAGAGAGGGAGTTTATGTCATTATGTGTGTATAAATTTATGTGTGTGTATATATGAATATCCGTGTGTATATTAAATTATTAATATGTGTATAGAGAGAGAGAGAGAGAGTTTATGTGAGAGAATTTATGTGTGTATATATCCGTGTGTATATATGTATAGAGAGAGAGAGAGTTTATATGTGTATAATATATATATATATATATATATATATATATATATATATATATTATATAGTGTAATTGTATGTCTAATTGTTTATTTAAAGTCATTAATTCCTTTATATTCACTTATCATACTCTATATTTTGATTTTTTTTTTAAATTATGCATACTATATATATATATATTTATTATGACGTCACACCGGCTCAATCCGGCTTAATCTGGTCTAACCGATCCGACCCCGGTCCAACCTTTTTTTGGGGTCGTCCGGTTCAACTTCCGGTTCCGGTTTTTAAAACATAGCCCGAAATTGCAACTCGGAACCACAACCGTACAGCAACCGGAACCGCAACCCCACAAGAGGGGGACCATCACAAGAGGGAATAAATATTCCCTCTCCGTTCTGAATTTACCTACTTCTTTCGTCCCATGAAGAAAAAAATATTTTCTTTTTTTCATCCGTCCCGTAAAGATAGGCCAATTATTATATTTAAAATATTATTAAATATTTGTTTCTATTTTTTATTCCTACTTAATGTATTTTGTGATCAGTAATAGGCATAAGGTCAAAGTAAAAAAATAAAATAATAATTTAATATTTTAATTATAATAATTTTTATTTTTTAATTTGTGTGAAAATAATTATAGACCCCTCTATGTTGTTGGGTGAGGGAGTATTAGTTATGTCCTAAATTATGAATGTCACACACACATGGTGCGAACGAGGATTTTGGGCCCAATGAGTCATGCAGAAAAGATATTGTTCAGTTTTGATTCTTGCAAGATCCAAGATTTGGCAAGATATGCAAAATCCACAAAATTGTCCTAATTTTATTATTTAATTGTCTAGATTCATTTTTTATCCTTTAATTTCTTATTTATCGAGTTGTTAGATTTATTTGCTAGATTTTGTCCTTTTTAGGTTAGAAGTAATCATTTTTCTCTATAAATATGTAGTGAACGTTTTTTCTTTGGCATAAGGAATAAAATTAATTTTTCTTTGACAACTTTGTCAAAAACCAATCGATCTCTTGCCAGCCTGCGTTGGGGCGACGATTTTATCGTGTTTTCTATTCGTTCTCCTACTGGCATGTGCTAGGACGACGAATTTATCATGTCCTCAAATCGCGGTTCTCATCAAATTGGTGCTTTCATTGAGAGTATATGAGAATCGCGATCGTAAATTGCTACTTTGTCAAGAACCAACGGTGAACGGTGTTGAGATCAACACGAAATTAAAAGTGTGTTTCATTAATCTGAGCTCATAAGAGCTGAGTTACACTTTAAATAGACCTCACTAGATCACATGATGATCAGTTGAGGCACGTGCAAACTAACAGAAATCGTTACAAGAAGTTATACGGGGTGTGGCATATGCATATCCGCATGAATGCTAATGTATGCAGTGTGATTATCAGTGTAACAACTAAACAGTATTAGTATGAACATGTAAAGGTATTAGTTCATAACTCTAATATGCTCCCGTACAAAGTGGACCTCCCATGATGCCCAAACCAAGAAAAGTATGAAGCAGACGAAAACGAGCAGGTGCCAGAGCCTTGGTGAGGATATCTGTAGGTTGATCCTCAGTTGGGACATACCAGACGTCCAAGACACGAGACTGCACCTTTTCTCGCAATAAATGAACATCGATCTCTACATGCTTAGTCCGTGAGTGAAAAGCAGGACTAAAGGCAAGGGTTATGGCTCCCTGATTGTCACACCAGAGAACTGATGTGAGCACAGCGGAATACGAAGATCATGAAAAAGCATTTGAATCCAAAGAATGTCCGTAGTTGCCAGAGCAAGAGCTCGATACTCTGCCTCAGTACTGCTGCGAGCAACTACACTTTGCTTCTTGGAACACCACCAAACAAGATTGGGGCCAAGCTTGATGCAATAGCCAGACGTGCTGCGACGATCATCCAAGTTTGCCGCATAGTCACCCTCAATCTTGAAATAAAAAACCGGAGAGAATAGTAAACCATGTGTTAGAGTACCTTTAATGTAAAAAAATAAAATAAAAAATAAACACGTAAAAGGTCCTAGCATGCGAATTTTTTTAATTTTTCCAATATCAAATCAACCCAAAGTCCTTCTCCAAAGATTCCCTTAGTCCTTCGACGAAGGGATGCTCACAAACAAATTAAATAAACAGGAAACAAGAAAATATGTTGCACCACCTTTGTGGATTTTTTATTTTTCCAACACATGGAACTGTACTGGGGATGAAGGGATCACCCCTATTTATAATAGTAGGGGTGACCGATTTTTTTCTCTAAAAAAATAAGGAGAAAATATTTTTCTTAATCTCCAAGAAATCTTGAATATATCCCATATATTATTTTCTCCATAATTAAATTTTCCACAAAAATCCCACTTCTCTATTTTATGGCAAATTTAGAAAAATTAAGGAATGGAAAATCCAAGATTTGGATCTTCTTGAATTTATGAGATATTCTTGTATTCCAAAAATACATATCTTCCATAATATCTTTTCAAGAAAATCAACAAAATCTTTCTTTCCTTTATTTATCAAAATTTTCGAAAAATTCATAATAAATAGCTAAGTGGGAGATTTCTTGAATTTAATGAGATAATCTTGTATTCCAAAAATACTTATCTTCATTCCATAACAAAATTCAAAGAAAATCTTTCTCCCCTTAATTTATTATTTTTGAAAAAAAAACATGAAAATTATTTTAATCACCTCATTATTATTGGATATTATTGGGCTACTAGAGGGGCCTTTTGGAGAATTAAGATTGGACCTCCAATGAGCTTCTGAATATCAATATTGAGCCACAATATAATCCAGCCCATTAATATTAATAAATGCCACTATTAAATTAATATTGCACTATCCATCTTAATCCATATTACGATAATATGGGCTCCAAGTTATTATTTCTTGTGTTTAAGATTATTTAGTCCATTAATTAATTAAGCCACTGAAAAACTTTATATTAATTAATATCTTTATCCTTGAGTAAGGACAGCTCAACATTATTATCCATACCGGAAAATTAATTCCACTTGCAAGATTTGGTATGATAAAGGTTCTGAGCCCACCAAGGGGACAAATCATACAAGACTCTCCAAGCACACGATTCTCTGTATTAATTTAGTAATTTTCATGTAATTAATATTATTGCCCAAGATATAAGGTATCGAAGTCGCAATGATTCTCTTCCCATCATAAGTCAAAGCAATAATTATTAATCACACACAATCCTTATTAAGTGACAGAGATTAAGAAATCAACAACCACTGAGGTATAACTCTTCATCCCATAAGTCAGTACGGAAGAACTTATCCTCTCTGTAGGTCCGCTTCAGTTCAACGAATGCACTAGTGTAATATCTTGGTCAAGACAAGTCAATCTGAGCCTTACACATCTATCTAAGTTGTGAAACATGCACTCGTTTACAAGGGACTGTTAATGTGATCTTCCGTGATCTGGTATCACCACATTAACTACAATGTAACACGTGTTATTTTATGAACAGTTTGCAGTAGAATATATATAACATTCATTTATATTTAATGCAACAGTGATAAATAATTTATTTAAGTAAATAGGTGTTTAATACATAGGTTATACAAAGTAAAAACATAATTTCACGTATAACCCCAACAGACAAGGGGTGCTATGAAGAAGACCAGTCTTAGTGAGTAGATCTTTAGCATATTTAGTTTGAGTGGGAGTGATAGTGGATGAATTGACCAAAACTTCAATGCCAAGAAAGTAATCGACTAGTCCAAGATGTTTAAGAGAGAATTTGTGATGGAGAGCATCAATGAGGGATTGAATGGCCTGATTGTTACTACCTGTAATTAGGATGTCATCTACATACACCAGAATCAAGAGTGTGTAGGATGCAGTGTGAATGTAGAAGAGGTAATGATCAGCAGATGAGTGTGTTGGGGTTATACTGGTAAGTATGCTTTTACTTTGTATAACCAAACTGAATTTTTGTCTTATCTACTGAAATAAATTATTTATCACTGATGCTTTAAATATCATTGAATGTTACATATATTTACTACATAATTGTTCAATAAATAGTACGTGTTACATTGTAGTTAATTTAGTGATATCAGATCACAGAAGATTAAATTAACAGTCCTTTGTAACTAAAAGTACGCTGTTCACGACCTAGATGGAAATGAACAATCCATCGTGAAAGGTTGAAGTGTAAGGCTCAGATTGACTTGTCTTGACCAAGAGATTACACTAGTGCATGACTGATGCACTGAACATGACCTACAGGAGGATAAATTCTCCAAAGACCTCCGAACCGGAAGAATTAGACCTCAGTGGTTAGTTATTTCTTAATCCTCGTCCCTTAAATAGGATCGTGTGTGGTTAGTAATTATTGCTTTGACTTATGACGGGTAGAGAATCAATGAGATTCAATACTTTATATCTTGGGCAATATTACTGGTCACATGCGATTGCTAAGATTTAATACGAAAGAATCGTGTAATGCGAGCACGCTTGTTTGATTTGGTTTGGGAGGTTCATAAGATTTATCATATCAAATCTTGCAAGTGGAATTTGTTTCCTAATGGATAATAATGTTGAACCGCTCCTTGACCAAGGACAAAAGATATTAATTAATGGAAAGCTATTTCAAAGGGCTTGAATTAATTAATGGGCTAGATAATCTTAAACACGGAAAATAATAAACGGGAGCCATATTAATGAAAGAATATGTGTTAAGATGGATAGTGCAATATTAATTATGTAGTGGGATTAATTAATATTTATGGGCTTGAATAATATTGTGGCTCAATATTGGAAATTCAAATTCCATTAGAATGTCCAATCTTAATTCTCCTAAAGGCCCCTCAAGTAGCCCAAACATAATGTCCAATAACTGAAAAAGGTATTTAAAATAAAATAAATTATTGTTGCCTAATTTTTCATTTTTTTCGAAAATTATGAATAAAAGAGGGAGAAAGATTTTCTTTGAATTTTGTTATGGAATGAGGATAAGTATTCTTTGAATAAAAGATTATCTCATTAAATTCAAGAAATCTCCCACTTGGCTATTTGTAGTGAAATTTTTGAAAATTCCATAACATAAGGAGGAGGAGATTTTATTTGGGAGATATTTTGGGAAATAGAATATATTGGATATATTCAAGATTGTTTCTTGAGGAAGAAACAAGGAAATTTCTCAATCACCCAAAAGCCCTAATATTTTCGTCCACCTTAGTATTATAAATAGGGGATGAATTTTTCATCCCCAAGTGCAATTCCATGTGTTGGAAAAATTAGAAATCCACAAAGGTGGTGCAACATAATTTTATTTTTCCTTTTGTTAAATTGTTCGCGAGTTCCTTCCACCGGATTGTTAAACAAGGATAAGGGAATGCTTGAGAAGACCTTTTGGTGTGTTCGTGTGAACGGGATCCATCTTCTCAACGGTTGTCACTCCAAGAGGTTAGTTCACGTAAACCCGTAGTAATTCTGCATGCGTAGGTTTTATGTGAACTATTTACATGCATGATTGGTTGTTGAATTATTATTTGAATTAATATAGGATTAATTCATGCTAATAATAATTGTTAGAATTAAATTTGTATTTAAATATTCAACCCGAATAGATCCGCAAATAATTCCCCAACAATCGGGTATCGAGCCTCGGTTTTGACTCAATTTTAAATTATAATTTAATTCATTTTCATTAAATTTAAAATTAGATAGTAGAATTGCTTTAGATCTTTTTTTTTGGTATCCAATTGTAATAGAATTTAATGTGTTTATTTATGCATGCATATAAATTGTGGTTTTTAATTCGATTCGCTTCAATTCATTTTATAGGTCGTGAGAAAATCCACGAGTAGATTAGGATTTGTTTGATTTGATCAATGTAATAGACTAGTTCAGATCTAGGTTTATTTATTTTTTGTAAATAAATTGTAACCGGATCGAAACTATAGGCGAGACGAAGAATTAAAAGGATAGATCCTGAATCGCACGCTGATAACGCTGATCACGCTAAACATGCCAAGAGAGGCACACGCGCTGATGCGACGCCGCCATGCGGACGAAGCACGACGCCAAAGCGCCGGGCAGATCAACTCGATGCGCTACGGGGTTTATTTAAAAATGGGTTTGCAAGAATTGCGGGTAAAAACCCCACGCTGCACCGCGGCGCAGGAGGGCGAGGGGGCGGGGGCATTTAGGTCGGCCAAATGACGGGTATCGCCGGACCCTCCTATCGCTTTGCCGCCAGCGCTGGGGCTAGACCAACCGAGGGCGGGCGGGCGATGATGTCGCCGATGGCGCTGGCGGGCGATTTAGGTCGTCAAGGCCGCCAAAGGCCCACGGCCGGGCCAAGGGGCCGCCGGATCGGCGGATCCGGCTGCGAGCTACTTGGCGTGGCATTTCGAGATGGAGTTCTTTTCGAGACGATCGAGTTGGAGAAATTCAAGATGGCGTTTCTTCAAAAATCAAACCATGACAATTGGATAATGTGTGCCCAATATGTTTACTTTTCTGCTTTGCTTGATTTATTGTTGTGTTTTCTTGTGCTTTATTTAATTTGTTTAAATGTGTTTGCATGAGAATTGCCCAACGAAAAATCTCATCTTCGAAAAATTACTAAGTATGTTTAAACAATTAATTGACAATTTTATTCCGGATAATAAAATTGAATTAATTTTGACCTCCATGATTTATTTATTTGTGGATTCTTTTGGAGAAATTCCCTCCACGAGACGACCAAGAGATAGATTTCACATGAATAAATTCCGAATGGATGATTGTGGGTTATTATTAGTGATTTATTTATGACCCTCCCCACGAGGCTCGTTCAAAAGCGAAGTAATAATTCTCAGATTTAATCATGGTTATTACTTAGGTATAAAATTGATATGCATATACTTCCCCAAGTCCTCGCAATTTTATATTGGTCAAGTCAGAGCCAACTATTAATCTTGATATTAAAGGTTTATAACTGTTTCTTGTTTGTAACCTGCTTGAATGTGTTTAAATAATGATCCACCCCACGTGGCTTATTTAAACTGTTTTAAGATGTTGGCTGATGCATGTTCATATTTTTTTAGATTTTAATATGAAACATGTGATCGAACCTTGTGATATATTTGTGCTTATACAAATTGTTATTTATTTCGATTCAAAGATGTCGCAACCTTTTTAATCCAATCAGATTCTATACATAAAGATCATCGCTTAATCGGTGAAAACTACTTCGCTTGGAAAAAGGAAAATCATGATTGTTGCTAACCGCATAAAAATAGGAATGGGTGCTTGACACACCAAAACCCAAAAAAACTAAAGAAAGATAATTGGCATATGGGACGAGATGGAACATAGTGAATGAGAGTTGACTAATCAATTGGTGAAGGACACAATGTTGACAAATATGTCTGATTTGTTGAAACACTTTCATCAAGGATTTGAATCAGCTGCAGACATTATGCGGAATCTTGAAGAGATGTTTTCACATTCGGCCCATATGGCTATACAAAGCATAAGGCTTGAAATGGCCAAGATAATAATAGAAGAAGGAACGACCGCAAGGGAGCACGTTCTTAGGGTTATGGTTCTCTTTGAGGAGCTTGAGATTCTTGGCGAAAAATGCGATTTCAAAACTAAGGTTGATTTCATTCTCCGTACTCTACCAAAGAGCTATGATCATCCCTATCTAGAGTACCTATTGGAAGATCTAGATTTCACTGTGGACGATCTGGTAAATTCTCTTACATTGGTCGAAGAGGAAGAGTAGCGCAAGAAAAAGCACTTGGTCACAAAAGGGTCTTCTTTTCCTTCTAGGCCAATTGGTGGTAAGAAGGGTGAGAAAGAAAGGCTAAACCAAGTAGACCCAATGTCCATTAAGAGTGAAGGGTCAAACAAGAGGAAACATTTGGAGAGCGAAAGTTCGGGACAATGGAGGTCAACCTGTTCCAATCCTAATGGAAATGGAAAGAAAGGTAATTCTCACGCATTAGTTATTGAAACTTGTTTAGCGGCGTATGCCTCCCATTTATGGGTGGTGGATACGGGATCCACTGATCATGTTTGTTTCACTTTACAGGGGTTCAAGCGGACCCGACAACTTAGTGGGAGTGAGATCCTCATCACACTGGGCGATGCTACGAGAGTGGCAGCTGAAGCAGTGGGAGAAGTGCACCTGTATTTTGAAGACATAGTTTTAATTTTAAGAGATGTTCTTTACGTTCCTAGTTTTAGAAAGAATTTAATTTAGGTTTCTAAACTTTACCTTGATGGATATTCGTTTACTTTTGATAAAGTTGTTACCATTTCTCTTTATGATAAATTTATCTGTCATGGAACGTTGTTGAATAATCTCTATACAATTAACTATGCACACCACTCACGAAATGCATCCTATAACACATCAACTGTTTCCGATAAAAGAAAACGTTCATCAGACGTGAACGAGACACTTCTATGGCATCTTAGATTGGGACATATTAATCCAAAAAGTATTCAAAGGTTGGTAGAAGATAATTCATTGGAGTCTCTCCGGGTTGAACCAATCCCAACTTGCGAATCTTGCTGGAGGGTAAAATGACCAAGAGGGCATTCGGAGCCAAGGGGAATAGAGCCAAAGAAGTGTTAGAAATTGTTCACACGGGCGTATGTGGTCCAATGTAAATCAAAGAAAGAGGAGGTTATGAGTACTTCGTCACCTTTATTGATGATTACTCAAGGTACGTCTATATTTTCCTTATGAAGTATAAATCTGAGACCTTTGACAAATTCAAAGAATTTAAGGCTCAAGCAGAGAATCATAGGGAAAAATGTATCAACTCTCTATGATCTGATCGTGGAGGCGAGTACCTCAGCGATGAGTTTTTGAACTACTTGTCAGATGAAGGGATTGTATCCCAGCTAACTGCACCCGGAACCCCTCAACAAGTCGGGGTTGCAGAGCGAAGAAACATAACTCTTTTAGAAATGGTTATATCAATGATGAGTTATGCGGATCTACCCAAGTCTTTCTGGGGTCACGTCTTGGAAACAACGGCTTATATTCTGAACTTGGTGTCATCCAAGTCGGTTCCCAAAACTCCCAAAGAATTGTGGACCGGGCGCAAGCCCAGTTTGAGACACATGAGAATTTGGGGGTGTCCGGCCTACGTGTTGGACAAGGAAGCCAGAAAATTGGATCCACGATAAGAATTAAGGTTGTTTATAGGATACCCCGAGGGAACAAAAGGGTGTATGTTCTATGGTTCCGAAGATCAAAAGGTGGTAATAAGCACCCACTTTAGATTTTTGGAAGAAGACTATATGAACGAAAAAAAGCCCAGAAGTGAGATTACCTTAAATGATCTTAGAGGGCTAACCTCAGTGCCAACTGTACAAGATGACATACCAAACGACACACTTACACAACCAGAACCTCGATGTAGTGGGAGGGTTGTGAGACAACCCGAGAGATTCATGGGGATATGAGAGTGTTCGGACTTAGTCCCTGGTCAAGATGAATCAGACCCATGAACTTACGACAAGGCAATCCAAGATAATGATGCAGTTTCTTGGCAAACAGCAATGGAAGCCGAAATGGGTTCTATGAATCATAACAGAGTGTGGGAGCTAGTCGAACCACTCAATGGGGTCAAACCCATTGGCTTCAAGTGGGTATATAAGAGGAAAAGAGGACCGGACGGGAAGGTGGAAACCTTCAAGGCAAGGCTTGTGGCAAAAGGTTATACTCAGAAAAAAGGGATCGACTATGAGGAAACCTTTTCACCTGTAGCAATGCTCAAGTCCATCCGAATTCTCTTGTCGATTGCTGCGCATCTCGACTTTGAAATCTGGCAGATGGATGTCAAGACGGCTTTCCTTAACGGAAGTCTTGAAGAAGAATTCTATATGCAACAACCCCAAGACTTCATTGAAAAAGGCCAAGAACACCTAGTTTGTAAGCTCAAGAAGTCCATTTACGGACTCAAACAGGCATCCAGAGCTTGGAACCAATATTTTGATCAAGTAATAAAGTCTTATGGGTTTGATCAAAATGAATACGAAAGTTGTGTGTACAAGAAGCGTGTTGGAACTGCATTGGTATTCTTAGTACTATACGTAGATGATATTCTGCTCATCGGAGATGATGTAAAGGTATTGTCAGACGTAAGGGCATGGCTTTCAAAATAGTTTGATATGAAGGACTTAGGGGAAGCCGGACACGTCCTTGGGATCAAGATCACTCGAGATCGCAAGAAAATGATGATAGGCTTATCGCAAGCTTCATATATAGACACTGTCTTGAAGCGATTCAGCATGCAAGATTCCAAGAAAGGCTTCGTACCTTTCAGACATGGAATCCATCTATCCAAGGATATGTGCCCTAAGACACAAAAAGAGATAGATGACATGAAGGGCATTCCTTATGCTTCGGCTGTCGAAAGCCTTATGTATGCAATATTGTGCACGAGACCGAATATCTGCTTTGTCGTTGGCATGGTGGCAAGATATCAAAGTAACCCGGGAAAAGAGCATTGGATGACAGTTAAAAACATTCTGAAGTATCTGAAAAAAACTCGGGATAAAATGTTAGTTTATCAGTCAGATAGTCTAATCCCCATATGGTTACACGGACTCGGATTTCCAATCAGACTTAGATTCCAGAAAATCTACCTCCGGTAGTGTGTTTTGCATGGGGGGAGGAGCCATGACATGGAGAAGCGTTAAGCAGAAATGCATCGCCGATTCTACCATGGAAGCCAAATACGTAGCTGCTTTGAGGGCGAAAAAGAAGTTTGGCTCAAGAACTTCCTAGTGGACTTGGATGTAATTTCGAATTTGCCCAACACAATCACTATTTACTGTGATAATGCCGGAGCAGTTGCAAATTCAAGGGAACCAAGAGCCCACAAGGCCAGCAAACACATTAAAATGAAATACCATCTTAATACGAGAAATCGTTAAGAGATGAGATATAGAGGTGGCAAAGATCGCGTCAGAAGACAACCTAGCAGATCCATTCACAAAGGGTCTGCCTCAGAATACATTCGAGAGACATGTGGAAGGAATGGGTATCAAGACCGTTGTCAATCTGCTTTGAGTATAAGTGGGAGATTTATTAGGTTCATGTAGGTGACATTAGATGTCACGTATTAGGAACTACACAAGATGTGCTGTAGTATACTTAAAAGCAGACTTTGAGTATAAGTGGGAGATTGTTGGGGTTATACTGGAAAGTATGCTTTTACTTTGTATAACCAAACCGAATTTATGTCTTATCTACTGAAATAAATAATTTATCACCGATGTTTTAAATATCATTGAATGTTACATATATTTACTGCATAATTGTTCAATAAATAGTATGTGTTACATTGTAGTTAATTTAGTGATACCAGATCACAAAAAATTAAATTAATGAATCCCTTGTAACTAAAAAAGTACATTTTGTTCACGACCTAGATGGAAATGAACAATCCATCGTGAAAGGTTGAAGTGTAATGCTTTCATTGGCTTGTCTTGACCAAGAGATTACACTAGTGCATGACCGATGCCTTTGAAACAAGACTCCTCTGGGAGGATAAATTCTTCAAAGACCGAACCGGAAAGAATTAGACCTCAGTGGTTAGTTATTTCTTAATCCTCGTCCCTTAAATAAGATCGTGTGTGGTTAGTAATTATTGTTTTGACTTATGACGGGTAGAGAATCAATGAGATTCAATACTTTATATCTTGGGCAATATTACTGGTCACATGCGATTGCTAAGATTTAATACGAAGAATCGTGTGCGAGTACGCTTGTTTGATTTGCCCCCTTGGGAGGTTCATAAGTTTTATCATATCAAATCTTGCAAGTGGAATTTGTTTCCGGTATGGATAATAATGTTGAACCGTTCCTTGACCAAGGACAAAACATATTAATTAATGGAAAGCTATTTCAGTGGCTTGAATTAATTAATGGGCTAGATAATCTTAAACATGGGAAATTATAATCGGGAGCCATATTAACAGTAATATGGGTTAAGATGGATAGTGCAATATTAATTATGTAGTGGGATTAATTAATATTTATGGGCTTGAATAATATTGTGGCTCAATATTGGAAATTCAAGATCCATTAGAAGGTTTCAATCTTAATTCTCCTAAAGGCCCCTCAAGTAGCCCAAACATAATGTCCAATAACTGAAAAAGGTGTTTAAAATAAAATAAATTATTGTTGCCTAATTTTTCATTTTTTTTTTTATCAAAATTATGAATAAAAAGAGGAGATTTTTTTTTGAATTTTGTTATGGAATGAGGATAAGTATTCTTGGAATACAAGATTATCTCATTAAATTCAAGAAATCTCCCACTTGGCTATTTGTAGTGAAATTTTTGAAAATTCCATAACATAAGGAGGAGGAGATTTTATTTGGGAGATATTTTGGGAAATAGAATATATTGGATATATTCAAGATTGTTTATTGAGGAAGAAGCAAGGAAATTTCCCAATCACCCAAAAGCCCTAATATTTTCGTCCACCTTAGTATTATAAATATGAGATGAATTTTTCATCCCCAAGTGCAATTCCATGTGTTGGAAAAATTAGAAATCCACAAAGGTGATGCAACATAATTTTATTTTTCCTTTTGTTAAATTGTTCGCGAGTTCCTTCCACCGGTTTGTTGAACAAGGATAAGGTAATACTTGAGAAGACCTTTTGGTGTGTTCGTTTGAACGAGATCCATCTTCTCAACGGTTGTCACTCCAAGTGGTTAGTTCACGTAAACCCGTAGTAATTACGCATGCGTAGGTTTTATGTGAACTATTTATATGCATGATTGGTTGTTGAATTATTATTTGAATTAATATAGGATTAATTCATGCTAGTAATAATTGTTAGAATTAAATTTGTATTTAAATATTCAACCCGAATAGATCCGGGCAAATAATTCCCCAACAGAGTGAGTGAAACCATATCCAACAAGAAAGCTCTTCAACTTATCATACCAAGCCTTTGGAGCTTGCTTTAGACCATATAATGCCTTCTCTAATTTACAGACATGAGATGGATGTGAAGTATCAACAAAACCCTCAGGCTGCTTAATGTAAACCACTTCATTCAATTCTCCATGAAGAAATGCATTATTAATGTCCACCTGCTGAATAGACCACTTCTTGGACACAACAATGGTGAATAAGATTCTCAAAGTCAGTGGCTTAATGACAGGACTGAATGTGTTGAAGTAATCAACCCCAGCTGTCTGTTGGAAACCCCTGGCCACCAACCTGGCCTTGTACCTCTCCACTGAACCATCTTTGGCATACTTCACCCTAAAAGCCACTTGCAAGTGAGGAGATTCATATCAGCAGTAGAGGGTGTTGGAAAATTAGGGGTGCCCGGATCTATTCGAGTTGAATTTAAATACATATTTAAATTAATCTATTAATTACTAACATGAATTAATCCTAAATCAATTCAACATAATAATTAATAAGCAAATAAACATCATGCGTACACGTAATTCACGTAAATCCTAAGCATGCGGAATCTAGGAATTATGTAAATACTAACCTCTCGTAGAGACAACTGTTGAGACGATGAATCAACCCAAAGTACCTTCTCAAATATGTCCCACGTCCACGAACGTAATCCGGTGGGAGGATTATCAACGAACGATTTTAATCTCAAAGGAGAAAATAAAATATTTGGCCACCACCTTTGTGGATTTTAAATTTTTCCAACACATGGAATTGCACTTGGGATGAAAAATTCATCCCCTATTTATAGGACTAAGGGGGACAAAAATTTGACCTAGTTGGGCATTGGGAAATTTACTTGCTTCTTCCTCAAGATACAATCTAGAATATATCCAATATATTCTATTTCCCAAAATATCTCCCAACAAAATTTCCTCCTCATTTCTTGTCCATTATTTTTGAAAATTTCATATCAAATAGGAAGAAATAAGATCTTTTTCCTTTCTTGAATTTATGGGATAAACTTGTATTCCAAGAATATTTATTCCATAAGATCTTTCCAAGGAAATCAAGAAAAAATCTTTTCTCTCTCCTACACATATTTTTCGAAAATAATTAGGAAAAATTGGCTAAATATTTTCTTCTCCTTTTCATTAATTGGACTTTAATTTGGGCTATTTGAGGGGTCTTTAGGAGAATTAAGATTGGACCTCCAATGGGCTATGAAGCTTTAATATTTAGCCAAAATATTATTCAAGCCCATTAATATTAATTTACTCCACTATAAAATTAATATTGAACTAATTATCTTAACCCACATTACGACTTCACAATAATATGGCTCCCGGTCATCATTTCCCGCGTTTAAGATTATCTTAGTCCATTAATTAATTAAGCCACTGAACAGACTTTGTATTAATTAATATCTTTGTCCTTGGAGTAAAGACAGCTCAACATTATTATCCATACCGGAAATAAATTTCCACTTGCAAGATTTGGTATGATAAAGATTCTGAGCCCACCAATCAAGGGACAAATCAAGCAATCGCAAGTCGTTAATAATTGCACACAAGGATTCTCACATTGATTCTCTTTGTTGGGATTAAATCTTAGCAATCGTCATCTAATTAATAATATTGCCCAAGATACAAGGTATCGAATCGCATTGATTCTATTTGTTGGGATTATACTGGAAAGTATGCTTTTACTTTGTATAATCAAAACTAATCGAATTTTTTTACTTATTTATTTGAAATAAATTGTTTATCAATCGATGCTTTAAATATCATTGAATGTTACATATATTTATTGCATAACTGTTCAATAAATAAGACGTGTTACATTGTAGTTAATTTAGTGATACCGATCACGTAAGATTAAATTAGCAGGTCCCTTGTAACCAAAAAAGTACACCATTCACGACCTAGATGGAAATGAACAATCCATCGTGAAAGGTTGAAGTGTAAGGCTCAGATTGGGTTTGTCTTGACCAAGAGATTACACTAGTGCATGACCGATGCACCGAATAGGACCTCTGAGGAGGACAAATTCTTGAAATCGAACAAGGAAGAATTAGACCTCGGTGGTTCGTTATTTCTTAATCTTCGCCCTTAAATAGAATCACGTGTGGTTGGTAACTATTGCTTTGACTTATCATGGGTAGAGAATCAACGAGATTCAATACTTTTTATCTTGGGAAATATTATTGGTCACATGTGATTGCTAAGATTTAATACTTTGAGAATCGTGTGCAAGTATCGCACTTTTCGATTTTGCCCCCTTGGGAGGTTCATAAGTTTTATCATACCAAATCTTGCAAGTGAACTAGTTTCCGTATGGATAATAATGTTGAACCGCTCCTTAACCAAGGACAAAAAGATATTAATTAATGGAAAGCTATTTCAAAGGCTTGAATTAATTAATGGGCTAGATAATCTTAAACACGGAAATAATAACCGGAGTCATATTGACTGTAATATGGGTAAAGATGGATAGTGCAATATTAATTATGTAGTGGGATTAATTAATATTTATGGGCTTGAATAATATTGTGGCTCAATATTGATAATTCAAGATCCATTGGAAGGTCCAATCTTAATTCTCCTAAAGGCCCCTAAGTAGCCCAACATAAAGTCCAATAACTGAAAAAGGTGTTTAAAATAAAATAAATATTGTTGCCTTATTTTTCCTCATAATTTCGAAAATTATGGATTAAAAGGGGAGAAAGATTTTCTTTGAATTTTGTTATGGAATGAAGATATGTATTCTTGGAATACAAGATTATCTCATTAAATTCAAGAAATCTCCCACTTGGTTATCCATATAGTATTTTCAAAAATTTTGAATATAAAGGGCAAGAAAGATTTTCTTGATTTTCTTGAAAAGATATTATGAAAGATATGTATTTCTTGAAATACAAGAATATCTCATAAATTCAAGAAGATCCAAATCTTGGATTCTTGTTCCCTAATATTTTTGAAATTTCCATAACAAAGAGGAGTTGGGATTTTTGTGGAATATTTTAATTATGGAGAAAAGAATATATGAGATATATTCAAGATTTCTTGGAGATCAAGAAAAAGATTTTCCCATATTATTTCATCCCAAATTTTCGACCAACACCCTCTATAAATAGGGGATGAGTGTTTCATTCCCAAGTACAATTCCATGTGCTGGAAAAATTAGTAAATTCACAAAGGTGGTGCAACAAAGTTTATTTTCCTTTTGTTAATTGTTCGCGAGCATCCTACCACCGGATTGTCGAGCAAGGATTAAGGGAATACTTGGGAAGGTTTTTCGGTGTGTTTAATCAACGAGACCATTACCATTCCAAGAGGTATGTTTACGTAAACTCGTAGTAATTCCGCATGCGTAGGATTTACGTGAACTAATTATATACATGATTTGTTGTTAAATTATTATTTGAATTAATATAGGATTAATTCATGCTAGTAATAATTATAAGAATTGAATTTGTATTTAAATATTTATCCCGAATAGATCCGTGCAACTTATTCCCCAACACTCTTCCCATCATAAGTCAAAGCAATAGTTATTAATTTCATACGATCCTATTTAAGGGACGAAGATTAAGAAATAACGAACCACTGAGGTCTAATTCTTGTATATTCAGTACCGAAGAATTTATCCTCATGTAGGTCCTATTCAGCGCATCATAATGCACTAGTGTAATCCCTTGGTCAAGACAAGTCAATCCGAGCCTTACACTTCAACCTTTCATGATGGGTTGTTCATTTTCATCTGGGTCATGAATTTGTGCTTAGTCACGAGGAACTGTTAATTTGATCTTCTGTGATCTGGTATCACCAAATTAACTACAACGTAACACATACTGACTTATCGAACGGGTATGCAATAAATATATATAACATTCATTCATATTTAATGCAACATGTGATAAATAATTTATTTCAGTAAAATAAATAAGAAAATCAGTTTGGTTATACAAAGTAAAAGCATACTTTTCAGTATAACCCCAATAGAGGGAACCAACTTCCAGGTCTTATTAGCTAATAAGGCATCATATTCAGATTGCATGGCCTTCTTCCACTTAGGAATTAGTAAGGCCTCAGATATTGTGCCAGGCTCAGGAATTGGAGGATTGAGAATGGCAGAGAAGAGTTTTGGTTTAGAGATACCAGATTTTGATCTGGTTTGCATATGATGCAGATGAGTAGGTTGTATGGGTGATGGAGGTGGAGGGTTGGCAGCAGAAGAGGGTGAAGAAGATGAAGAGTGCATTTGAGATGAATCAGATGAAGATGATTGAATTGGAGAGTGATCAGATGAAGTATGATCTGAAAATCTATCTAAAGAGCTGATAGGAATAGAGGGAAGTGTAGGTGTTTGAGTAGTAGGAATGAAGAGCTGAGAACAAGTAGGATGAGAAGTGTGTGAGGGAAAAATAGTAGAGTAAGGGAATTCCTGCTCATTGAATGAAACAGTAGAGGCTACATACACCCTCCCAGAAGGATGAAGACATAGATACCCTTTATGAGAGGTATTGTTCTTGGGATAACATATGCCAGGATCTATCGGGATGACCTCATAAACACAAATTTAAATTAACAATTATTACTAGCATGAATTTACCTAAGTGAATTCAAATAATAATTAATCCAACAACAACATGCAAATAATATTTCACGTAAAAGATCCTAACATGCGAAATTTCTAGGAGTTTACGTAAACGTACCCGTTGGAGAGACGATCTGAGACAGACATGATCAAGTATCTGGATACCCACCAAAAGTCCTTCTCAAGTATTCCCAAGTCCTCGTCCAATAACCCCGGTGGAAGGTTCTCCGATGAACGATTTATAAAACAAAGGAAAATAAAAAATTATTGCACCACCTTTGTGGATTTCTAATATTTCCAACACATGGAACACTAGGGGATGAAAAGAATTCATCCCCTTATTTATAGAGGGGTTTGGACGAAAAAAAAAGAACCAAAATAGGGCTAGGAAATATCTTTTCTTGAACTCCAAGAAATCTTGAATATATCTTATATATTCTTCTTTCCATGTGTATTTTTTCACAAAAATCTCACACCCTTATTTAGCCTATTTTTCGAAAATAATAGGGAATATTTCAAGATTGGATCTTTCTTGAATTTATGAGATATTCTTGTATTCCTAGAATACATATATTTTTCCATAAAATCTTTTCAAGAAAATCCTTCTTCCTATTATTTCTCTATATATTTCAAAAATTACCATTAAAGAAACCAAGTGGGAGATTTCTTGAATTTATGGGATAATCTTGTATTCAATGAATACTTATCTCCTTTCCATAAAGATCTTTTAAAGAAAATTCTTCTCCCTCTTTTTCTTCAATATTTTCGAAAAAAATAAGGAAATATAATGCAACAATAATTTATTTTATTTTTAAGCACCTTTTATTTATTGGACTTTAATTGGGCTAATTGATGGGCCTTTAGGAGAATTAAGATGGACCTTCCAATGAACTTCTGAATTCCAATATTGAGCCACAATATAATTCAGCCCATTAATGTTAATTAATGCCACTATATAATTAATATTGCACTATCGAACTTAACCCATATTACGGTAATATGGCTCCCGGTCATTATTTCTCGTGTTTAAGATTATTTAGTCCATTAATTAATTAAGCCACTGAAAAGCTTTATATTAATTAATATCTTTATCCTTGGAGTAAGGACATCCCAACTTTATTATCCATACCGGAAAATTAATTTCACTTGCAAGATTTGGTAAGATAAATGTTCCGGACCCACCAAGGGGACCAATCAAGCAAGACATTGCAAGCACACGATTCTCTGTATTAATTTAGCAACTGTCGTGCAATTAATGTTATTGCCCAAGATATAGGGTATCGAAGTCGCAATGATTCTCTTCTTATTTATAAGTCAAAGCAATAACTACTAATCACACACAGTCCTTATTAAGTGACAGAGATTAAGAAATCAACAACCACTGAGGTCTAACTCTTCATCCCTTAAGTCAGTGCGAATGAGTTTATCCTCTCTGCAGGTCCGCTTCAGCGCATCGAATGCACTAGTGTAATCTCTTGGTCAAGACAAGTCAATCTGAGCCTTACACATCAACTTCTACCAATAGATTGTTCGGATCTATCTAAGTTGTGAAACACGCACTCGTTTACAAGGCACTGTTAACGTGATCTTATGTGATCTGGTATCACCACGTTAATTACAATGTAACGCGTGCTATGAACAGTTTGCAATAAATATATATAACATTCAATCATATTTAAAGCAATGGTGATAAACAATTTATTTCAGTAAATAAGTGTTTAATACATAGGTTATACAAAATAAAAACATACTTTCACGTATAACCCCAACAGTTGTAACCTATGAAAACACATTTAGTGGATTTGAACTGCAGCTTAGAGTTGTTATAAGGCCTCAGAAATGGAAAACAGGCACACCCAAACACCCTGAGATCAATATAAGAGGGAGATGTATGATGAAGAAGTGTGTGTGGAGATACATGTTGAGTAGTGGGAGAGGAAAGAATATTTATAAGATGTACAACAGTGGCAAAAGCACTACACTAGAAAGACATAGGCATGTTATTGTGAGTTGTGACTAAGCATTGCCAAGCCAAGTTCAATGTGTGTTGATGTTTCCTCTCAACTAAACCATTATGTTGATGAGTGTGTGGACAAAAGTGTCTCATGGAGATGCCTGTAGAGATGCAAAAACCTCTAAGAGCAATAAACTCCCCACCCATATCACTCTAAAACATCTTAACTTTTGTGTTAAAACTGTCTTTTCACCTTAAGAACAAAGTTATGAATAATACCAGCAACATCAGATTTAAGCACCAAAGGAAAAATCCAAGTGTATCTTGTATAATCATCAACTATCACAAGATAATATTTGTAACCCTCAGTGGAGAAAACAAATGCAGGACCCCACACATCCATATGCAGTAATTCAAGAGGAGCAGTAGTGGTATGATTCACAGAAACAAAAGACTTTTGATGCATTTTTCCTAGTTTGCAATCATCACAGAAATTATCAGACTTTATTACAGATGGAATGTTCATAGAATGAAGCACATATTTCAAAGAAGCATCACAGGGATGGCCTAGTCTACTGTGCCATAGTCTGATGTGTGAGTTTACAGGTGCAGAAACTATATTACATTCAAAAGCAGAAGTATTAGTGGACTTATTCCTCCAAGCTCCAATGTCCAGTTGATATAAGCCATTCTTAAGCACTCCTGTCAGCAGAGTCTTGTTTGTTCTCACATCCTTAATCAAACAGCCATCAACATGAAACTCAATAATTGTTGCATTATCTTTAAGAAACTGAGAGATGCTAAGTAAATTCTTAGTAATGTCTGGTACATGTAGCACATTTCTAAGAACAACTGATTGAGTAGGCAAATTGCTTGGTATAGTAAGTGCACCAACATGTTTAATGGAAATAGACTGACCATTGCCCACAGTAAGATGAGAAGTACCTTTATAGGGAGAAGAGAGCTGCAGATTTCCAAGTTGAGATGTGATGTGGTGAGTGGCTCCACTATCAACATACCACTCTGAGCCTGAGTTAGAGTGAGAAGTAGAGGCATCAATATTATTAGAATAAGTGTGAGAGGGAGAATACTCATACTGAGGGGATGATGATCTGCTATGATGTTGAGCTAGATGAGCCTGAAACTGATTTGAAGCATGTCCAGGCATGGATGAGCCATGCTGAGATCCAGAGAAAGAGGATGGACTCTGAGATGACTGATTATGAAATTCCAAGCCATGAATTGAGGTATCAAACCTCTTGAAGTACTTAGCAGCAATGTGGTTATTCTTGCCACACAGTTGGCAAATCACCTTAGGTTTGTTTCCAAAACGAGATTTCCCTTTGAAATTACCAGCACGTTTTCCCTTTCCATCTTTAGTGGCCACATTTATCATAGGATTGACAGATCCAGACTGAGATTGAGAGAGAGCTGGAACACCAGTTAAATATTGAAGTCTCATCTCATGAGTGTGAAGGATGTATTGCACCTCATTAACAGAGGGCACTTCACAACGAGTTGTCAGATTTACCACCACAACATCAAAATCTGAACCTAAACCATCAAAATCATCACTTAGCACATGACCAGCAGCCGCAATCCATCAGCTAAAATGTGCATTTGTAACACATATTCATCAATAGAGAGACTTCATTTCTTTCTTAAGAGTTTGTAGTTGAAACCTCAAAATCATAGCTAGAGCTTTTGACTGAGATTGGAACAAATCATCGAACACCTTCTACATCTCAAAAGCATGAGAGCAATGACTAACATAGCCAAGCATCGACTCAGAGATCGAGCTAAACATCCAGCTCATGAGGAACTGATCACGGCGATTCTAGTGCACGTCAATGTCATCAGTGGAATCAATGGCCGGAATAGAGTCTGCACCACATAGCAGAACATCCTCATAACCATGTGTTGGGGAATTAATTGTCTGGATCTATTCGGGATGAATATTTAAATACAAATTTAATTCTAACAATTATTACTAGCATGAATTAATCATATATTAATTCAAATAATAATTCAACAACAAATCATGCATATAAACAATTCACATAAATCCAGATGAAGATTCAAAGAAAATGCATGAATTTACACAGAACTAACCTCTTGAGATAGCAATGGTCTCGATTTGAAAAGTCCGACTACGATAAGAACACACCAAAAATGTGTTCCCAAATCTTCCCATAAGTCCTTGAGTTACACTTTAAATCCACTAAGATCACATGTTGATCAGTTGAGGCACGTGAAACTAACAGAAACCGTAACAAAGGGAAAATAAAAATTTGTTAACCACCAATGTTAGTGGATTTATTAATTTTTCCAAAACATAAACAGTATTATTATGAATATGTAAATCATCCCCATATTTATAAAGGGTGGTGGAGATTTTTTTCACATGGAATAGGGAGGAAAAATGCGTTATCGATCTCAAAGAAATGAAGCGCAAGCTATATCTCATATATTCTTTTCTCCATAATTAAAATATTCCATAAAAAAATCACCTTCTCTTGTTATTGTTATTTTTTAAAAAATAAAGATAAAGATTCCGTCAGATTTGGATCTTCTTGAATTTATAGAGTCATATACCCGCCGTACCCCAGAATACATATCTTCCATAATATCTTTTCAAGAAAAACCAAGAAAATTATTTATGATTTTTTTTATTAATTCAAAATTTTCGTAAACTTCACATAAATAAATCAATATATTAAATTTATTTTTTAATTTCGATAATCTTTATATTTCAAAATACATATTTTTCATTCCATAATAAAATTCAAAGAAAATCTTTCTCCCATTTTATTCATAATTTTCAAAAAATGAATTCCCAATAGCAACAAATATTTATTTTATTTTTAAAAATCTTTTTTCCTATTAATTCACTTTTTATAAAAAACAAAAATAGGGGCATTTAGGAGAATTAAGATTGGGCCTTCCAATGGATTTTGAAATATCAATATTGAGCCACAATATTATTCAAGCCCATAAATATTAATTAATCTCACTACAAATTAATATTTTACTATCCATCTTAACACATATTTTAGTCAATATGAATCATAAAAATTATTTTATAATTTAAGATTATCTATAATAATTAATTAATTCAAATACAATTAAAATATGTTTTCCATTAATTAATATATTTTATCCTTTGTGTAAAGAATATTAAACATTATTATTCATACCAAAAAAAACTAGTTATTTTGTGGGGTTTAGTATTTTGTATATAAAACTTATGAACCTCTCAAGCAAATTCAAGCCAAATCATGTCGGCGATGCATTTTTCCTAGCACAATCGATTCTCCGTGAAGGAAATGGTAGCAATCACATTTTAAGCACCAATAGTATTGCCCAAGATATAAAGTATTGAATCTACAGGTTGATTCTACCCGTAAACAAAGCAATAATTACTAACCACACAGCAGATCCTATTTAAGGGACAAAGATTAAGAAATAACAAACCATTGAGGTCTAATTTTTTAGTAGTTGGTACACCTTTCAAAGAATTTGTCCTAACTCATAGCCAGGCACCTCTTCAAAAGCACTAGACATGTTTAACTAGTGTCATCTCTTGGTCAAGACAAGTCAATTTCTCTCTCGATGTTGCCTAACAACATACCACTCTAACCTTTCACGATGGATTGTTCATTTCCATCTAGGTTGGGAATGGTGTACTTTTTGTTACAAGGGATTAATTTAATTTGATTTCTCGGAGATATCACTAAATTAACTTGAATGTAACACGTACTATTTATTGAACAGTTATGCAAAGAAATATATGTAACATTCTATGAAATTTACAATATATTTCGATGATAAACAATTTAATTCAAGAATAAGTCCGAAATTCAGTTTGATTATACAAAGTAAAAGCATATTTTTACAAAACATCAAAATCTGATAATCCCAACACCATGAGCATCAATAGACATTGATTTTTTTCTTAAGAGTTTGTAGTGATCGCCAAAATGGATAGTTCGAACGATCAAGACGAATATGGAGATTGATGAACATAGGAAGTTTGGATCGAGTAGGAGTGGAATTAAAATCCATGAGCAGAAGAATAATAGCAGAGAAGATTCGAAGAGGACCGAAGAGTGTATGATGAAGATTCAAAGAAAGGGAGATGAAGATTCAAAGGAAGGCAGATGAAGATTCAAAGAAAATGCATGAATATACACAGAAACCGTTTTTGATCGATTTGTAACCGACTCGTGATACCATGTTGAGATCAACACGAAATTAAAAATGTATTTCATTAATCTGAGCTCATAAGAGCTGAGTTACACTTTAAATAGACCTCACTAGATCACATGTTGATCAGTTGAGGCACGTGCAAACTAACAAACTAACAGAAACCGTTACAAGAAGTTATACGGGGTGTGGCATATGCATAACCACATGAATGTTAGTGTATGCAGTGTGAGTATCAGTGTAACAACTAAACAGTATTATTATGAATATGTAAAGGTATTAGTTCATAACTCTGATAAACGGATTGAGATATTGGAAACGCAAGTGGCCAATATCGACGTCAAGCTTGATGCGTTAATCGTGAAAGTAGAGAAGATGAAGCGCAAGCTGGCAAAGACAGTTCGCACCTCTTCGTCCGAACGGCTTCACCAACATTCTACGTCAGAAAAATCCCAGCGCTTGTCCCCGTTTTTACCGGAGAAGATAGCCTCACTGCGTCACAGCCTAACCACCTGCCACATCCGCTAGAGTCACCACCACGAACCGCCGTCCCCCAGTCAACGCTGGGCTGCAGTGTGTTGCGGATGAAAACCATTAAAATTATGTATGATTTTTTTTTATTAATATCACTAAATACATTCATACGGATTTAAATTCAAATCCGATATATTAATTTTTTTTTTTTAAATTTCGACAATCTTTTATGTTATCAAAATAGGTCATTTTCTAATATACTATATAATATTATCAATAAGAATTCAAAAATCGGAAATTCTTCAAATTAAATTCAAACAATTAATTCCCACCTTTAATAACTACTTCCCCTATTTTTGCTCCCCTAAAAAAACTACTTCTCCTATTAATTCACCTTTGAAATAAAAAACAAAAATTCTGCTCTCTGTCTCAGCCTCTTGATCAGGTATATGTATGTTTCTTATTTACAAATAACTAGAATTTCTCCCGTGCGTCGCACGATTAGTGTATTAATTAGACTTTTTTAAAAATATATATATTTTAGTTGTAACTTGTAACACGCGAAATGAACTTTTCAAAATTATTAATATAAAAGAATTTTATAATTTACAGAAACAATAATAATTTATAATAAATACAATTAATTATATGTTTATACATAATAAATCTTTTTAAATTTGTGTAAAGTAATATTAAATATTTTAAAAAATAATTATTTAATTATTTTTGTGGGGTTTAGTAGTCTAGTGTGTATATATATATGATAGGCCCCGGTGGAAAAACCATTTTGCGCGTGCGGAAGCAAAACATGTCGAGCGATGCATATAAAAACAGGGGTGAAGGAATGGTGATTCCAGATTTTTACTTTTTTTAAGCTCATGTGTTGTGTTTTGCTTATGATCGAATGCATATGACAAGATAAGAACGTAAAGCGGTAAACAACACAACAATGTATAGTGGTTCGGAGACTCAAGCTCCTACATTCACTCTCCCTGTTCCTAGGGAAATTCCTTCAAACACTTCCTAAGGCTTTCTGACTACCTCTGTAGTTTACTAACTCAAACTGGACTTATCACCCTCTCGGACTCGCCTCTAGATGTTTAACGAGTTCACACTCCAATCGGGACTTATCACCCTCTCTCGGGATTGCCTAACAACTACCTCACTTCACCACTAGTTATCTCTTACGAGAATGGGGTTTGGGTTTGGTGTTGTCTCCAACTATGGTGAGATTTTCCCTTACAATTTGTTTAGCCTCAATGCTAAGGTTGGGAAAATCTCTCTAAGCTTATGATACATCGTGGGTTGCTTAGGTTGGGTTCTAGAACACTCTTTGAATATATTTGTATATCTACAGACTTGTGTTCTATGGTGGGAAAGTTTGAGTATAAGGCTTTTAGCTCTGTAGCATCGTTGCTATCTTTTTCGCACTTCCACACATAATAATGTAGGAAGAACTTGTATTTATAGTGTGGATTTGAATGTTACCGTTGGAGAGAATCACATTAAAATCCATACTATTCTTTATAAGTTCTGCAGTTTTTTCAGGCTGGTTGTCTTCCTCTCATTGGTCCACGTCAGCTGGATTCCAACGGCTATATTCCCGGCTTCTTAAACTTGCGGAACATTCAAAATATCTTGAGCATTGATACATTCTTGAAGTCTTGATGTCTCGCGTGCCTTGATATCCTTTGTCTTCGATCTTGATATCTTGATCTTGAGTCATCGGTGTCTTGTCTTACGAGTCTTGAGAGATATCTTGAGTCTTCATCTTTGAGTCTTGATTCTCGGTCTCACTGAGTCTTGATTCTCGATCTCATCTTTGAGTCTTGATTCTCGATTTCATCTTGAGTCTTGAAACTTCAGTTTCATACTGAAACTTCAGTTTCTTGAAATCTATTAATCTTGAGAATCTATCCTGATCTATATCTGTTGACTTTGTGCAGATAACATCCTGAACACTCTAAAACTGAATCCTGACTCATCTATCAAGATCATCCTGAACATGTCATACTTAGGGGTTTTGGGATCTAATCAAAATCTTCTTTATTAAATTCATTTCCCAACAATATATATAAAGATAGTATTCGCGAATGATAGTGTTCTTTTGAAAAAAAATTCTTTGAATTATTTTTTATAATAAAATAAAAATAAATTACTCACAAATAAAATATTTAAAATGTTATTAGAATTAAGTTATTTTTATAAATTTATTATTTTTCAAGCAATGAAAATTGTTAATAATCAACTTTTAAATAATTGTTTAAGTATAATTAAATTTGGGCTTATAAATTAATTTTGGACTTATGCAATTCACTACAAAAATAACCTGATTTAACGAGTGTATTTAAAAAGGGATTGAAAACCCTCGTTAATTAACGAGGGTTTTAACGAGGGATTTGATTTACGAGGGTTTTTACGAGAGTGCGTTTACCAAGGGTTTAAAACCCTCAGTATTTTCCACACGCCATTTATCGAGGGGCATGCGCCCTCGCCATTTTCCACACGCTGTTTAACGAGGGGCGCGGGCCCTCATTAATTTCAAAAAGCCCTCGGAAATATGAAGTTGTGACGTCTCTCTTCAATATTATTTTCCAGAACCTCTCTAAACTCTTCTGGCATTTAATTAACCAAAATAAAAAAATGCAATTTCTCAGCCTTATTAATACCTTCAAATCGCTGGTGCTTCCTATTAGCGAACTATATACATAAATTAATTCATCACCTCTCTACAAGCTTGAGCTTTTAGATGAGACAAAATTCTTATATGGTATCAGAGCCTCCAGGCTCACGCTCTCGTCCTGGGTTCAAACCCCGCTGACAGAAAAAAAAATTCTACCCACATTTATACACTTGTTGGGCATCCTCTTCCTCCCAATGATGGAGTTGACAGCCCAAGGGATAACCCAGTCCACAAATGAAGAAGAATATTAAAAAATTATATACATGAATTAATTCCTCACCACTCTAAAAGCTTGAGCTTTTAGATGAGACGAAATTCTTACACTTCCTTCCACAATCCCACAAAAGACAGATACCCAAATCCCCCCTTCAAAAAAAAAACCTTCAAATCCCTCTTTCACAAACCAAATACCAAATAGCAGCAAAAAAATCCCAAGTCATCAACTTCTCACAAGTTTATAAATCAAGTTTCTGGTAATCAGAGATAGACAATGTCATTTATTCCCTGAGTTTTCAACCCATTCTCCTTCGATCTGCGCGATCCGTTCCGCGATCTCAGCAGCTCCGGCGGCGACGAGGCGGCGCATTCGGCGCAGCGCGAATCAACTGGAAGGAGACGGCGGAGGCGCACGTATTCAAGGCGGGCGTGCCCGGGCTAAAGAAGAGGAGGTGAAGGTGGAGATCGAGGACGGAGACGTCCTATAGATCAGCGGCGAACGCAGTTGCGAAAAGGAGGAGAACAACGACATATGGCACCGCGTCGAGAGGAGCTCCGGAAAGTTCCGCCGTCGATTCCGCCTACCGGAGAACGCGAAGCTGGATCAGTGACATTTCAAGATGAGGAATTTCGATTTGATTTTCAGTGTGATTTGTAATTTTGTTACGGTGGGTGTATAATGTAGGTTGAATTTGGGTGTGATTAAAATTGTAATTATAATAAAAGAAGTGGAATGAAGTGAGTTGTTTGATTATTAATTAATACTGGTGTGACTTTTAATTGGCGAGGGGGTGACCGCCCTCATTAATTATTAACGAGGGATTCCTAACCTTGGTAATTTAACATATGTCAAAGATCTATTAAATCTGTTGAGTTTTTTTTGCGGGTTCTTTTTTTGTCCCTAGATTAAATAATTAAAACGATCATTTTAAAGATGGATTATTTCACTCGTTAAAATTCTTTCTAAAATCCTCTTTAAATGATCCTTATTTTGTAGTGATTATTTAAGAGTGAATTGTGGAAAGTGGGAAGAAAAAAGAGGAGAGAGAGAGTTAAAGAAAATTGGCGGAAACAATTTTTTCACAAACTTTGTTATTTTTATGTATGTATAGATTTGCGCAGTTCTTGTTTGTTTATATTTTGGGGCATAGTTTAATTTGAGGTGAATCTGGAAAATATCATAATCGTTTAATTAAAGTGACAAGTTATGCTTAAGTGGATACATTTCTGTTATGAATTTAATTTAGAGAAAATGACTCATAGGTACCAAATCTACAACAATATTACTATAAGATACACAAAAAATAAGGTGTGACTTTAAGGTACAAAAGAAGACATTTATACCCTTAATTCTTTCTATTATTATATTATATACCCATTCAATATCTCTCGGCACCATATTAAAACTGAGCCCACATTTACCTCTCTCCCCCTCTCTCCCCCCTCTCTCCTCTCTCCCTATCAAAAACCGAATCACTCTTCTCTCTTCATTATCTGCCTACCAAAATCAAAATCCCCAAATTTGCTCTCAAATACCAAAAAATCAAAATACACAAAATCAAAATTTCCAAATCTGCTCTCTTGCATCCGAATCACTCATCTCTCTCTGCATTTATCTGCTTACCAAAATCAAAATCCCCAAATCTGCTCTCAAATCGGTCGTTTCGGTGGCGTGGGGGGTGGCGGAGGTTGTGGGATGCGATTAATGGAGGGGGTGGTGTTTTTAGGGTTTTGGCGAAGGCGACGACAGTTAGGTGAAGGTTGGGTGACGGCGACGGTTGAGGCGGTGGTTGTGGGCGATGGCGAAGGTTGGGCGACGACGAAATCCACAAAAAGCCGCGGCGGTTGAGGAGGTGGTTTAGGCTCCACCCCACCAACAAAAATAATTTATTTTCTCTATTTTCTCAAATGAAGAATTTGTTGCAGAAAGAAAAGACGGTTGAGGTGGTGTTGTGGTGTTCGGTGGTGGTTGGTCCTGGTGGTGAGAGGGCGGCGGCGGCGGTCTATGGTTGATCTTGCAGATCTTGTTGAGACGACGTCAGATCTGGGCGCATTAACGCCTCCGTTTTCGACCTGAGAACGGCGACGACGGTGTCGGATCTGAGAATCACGAAGACGATGAGGGTTGCGTGGATCTGAGGTAATTTTGTGGTGACTATGAGATTTTTTTGCTGTTAATTTGCTGAAATCTGAACATTAATTGCTGAAATCAAATGAGGTTTTTTTGCTGTTAAATTGTTGCAGATGAATTGATTTTGGTGATGAGTTTGGTCGAAGCCGCCGGTGATTTTTTGTAATGTTTGTGTAATTTTTGTAATTTTTTCTTTTTAATTCGTGTAATTTTTTGGATCTGTGATGTATTTAGGGTTTGATGTACCTAGGATTTACTGTAGTATGCTGGTTTTTTTTTTTTTGTAATTTTATGTTTTTCTTTCTGTATTATGCAGGTTGTTTTTGCTTCTGCAGTATTTTTAGGATGTACAATTTTTGTAGATTGATGTTGCATATTTTTTGTTTTTAGGATTCAGATTTGCATATTTTTTATTTTATAGGGAAAATATAATTTTTTTATAGGAAAAATATAATTTTTTTTATAGAAAAAATATAATTTTAAAAGAAAATGCACTCTAAAATTGGTCCAGAAATATAATTTTTTATAGGTAAAGTATAATTTTTTATAGGAAAAATACAATTTAAAAAAAAATGTACTTCAAAATTGGTCTGAAAATGCAATTTTTTATAGGAGAAGAACAATTTTTTATAGGGAAAATATAATTTTTTTAAAATCAGTCTAGAATATAATATTTTTATGTAAAATTTAGGGATGTATAATTTTTTATAGGAAAAATATAATTTAAAAAAAAATGTATTCTAAAATTAGTTCGGAAGTGTATAAATTTAAAAAAATACATTCTAAAAATTAAAAAAAATACACTTCAAAAATTATCTAGAAGTACATAAAATACAAAAAAATGTACTTTAAAATTGATTCACAAGTGTATAAATATTATTTAAAAATTAATTAATATGCACTTTTTTGAATTTTATCAAAGATACAATTTAAAAAAAATGCACTAAAAAATCGGCCCAACAAAATCTATATTTTAGTTTAATAATTTCAATATTTGGGTAAATGGATCCGGAAAAAAAATAAAGAAATAAGAAAAATGGTGGAAAAGTGGTCCACAAATTCAAAATGAAAAATGGGGGAAATGAATGGAGGGTGGTGTCGTGTTGTGCATGCAAATTGGGTGGGGAATGGGGACCGCATGAAAAGGAAAAAATGGCAGGCAGGTGGGGTCCGAAAATGGAGGGGAAAAAGGAGTTGAAGGTTAATATAGACTTTTTAACTATTTTTTTTTATACCATGAGTCACTTTTTTTTTTTTGTATTGTATCTAGAGTCATTTACTATTTGACTTTGCACCTTAGAGCTTTCCACCCTTTAATTTATACATTCGGCATTAGTCTCATTGCAATTATATTGGCTTGTCTAATTTTCTATATGAGCCAACTTTGCTCATATATTGACTGAACTATATATTGCTTGAATAATTGTTTTTTGCATGAGTTAATCGATTAATTGAATTTTTTAATCCTTTTTAGGAAATTTACAGTTTGATATAATGGCAGAGTGAATAATAATCCTTTTGAGGAGGAGAGTTTGTTTACTAGTCTTGCAATGTCAATGGTGGTAAATTGAGTTCGCTTGTAATTTTTCATATCGAGTCTGATCATGTAAGCCATCCACTTGGCCAAAGACAGGGGGTCACTGGCCCCGGCCCCATTTGAACTTTATATATATATATATATATGTATATATATATATATATATATGTATATATATATATATATATAAGTAAGATCTGCGTAGCCTCATATAAGAGGCGAAGATAAGTTATTTATAACGCTTTAATATTTTGGAAGGATGAGTGTTATTTGTGTTAGGTTGTGCACTATCTTATGTAAAAAACTGTCTCATATGAGTGTTTGTCACCTTTAGACAAATTATTATGTGCATCATGTTCACCATACGCCACTATTAAAAATACTTGTAAAAATCAACACTCTATAAATAAAATGTTGATATTTAGGTGAGAAAAGGGTAGCGAAATAGAGAAAGAAATATGTATAATTCATATTTTAAATATATATATAAATGTATTCGACTCCGTTAATACAAAGATATTTAATCCAAATAGTTCTCGAAAATATATAAAAACTCGAAAGTGCATTTAGCTATACTATGTTATAAATTGAGTCCCCATCGATAAAATTTCTGAGTCCGTCCTTGCACTTGGCAAATACTTAAATGTTTGATAATTTACTTGTTAAGTTATTGGAGGGTTTAAATGCAAAAGTGGTTCCGCAAGAAAAATGTTCATTGCAAAACTATTTGTTTTGTTAATAATAATCCTTCAAATGTAAAAAGCGATCTTGTCCCATAAACGGGAATTTTGTTTGTTGATTCAATGCTTTGCTATACTTGAGATTTCAGTTACTTGATTTTCATCACTATAATAATCAGTATTTGTTGATTCAATGATTTGGCGTGAGTTTGTGCTTATAATAATGTGTTTTTGGTTTGGATATTGTGTTTGATTATTGAGATCGAGTGTGTGATAATAAGTGGTGTTTCTGAAGAATTTTATGATGTTTCGACCTAAGTTACTTTTATTGATGCTCGGCTAATTGACTCCATTGATCTAAAGGAGAACATTCAGTTGTTAATCAAATTTCAATTTTCTAGGACTTGGTATATTCTAGCTGTGTTTAATTGTTGAATAAAGATTTGCTCCTATGATTCTCCTACGTTTTTTTGGTGATAGTGACTATTTTAGATCATCCAATAGCCTTGTAAGAGTTTGCTGCTTCCGCAAAGCTACTGATTTAACCCTGTGGACAACTCTATAGTTCAAATTTGAAATAAAATATAAATCTAGAACTTTATTTCATGGTATTATCCTTTTTTTACAACAGATACCTAATCTACAAATTCCCTGATAGTAGTTGATTTATTGAGTTTAAATGGAAGTGATGGAAGAAGATAAATCAGATAATGTTTCTCATACTCCTACCATGTTTCTTTATATAACATGACAAAGGACAGTTTTCTTTTTTCACGTTTTACATGTTGAAACGTAAGCCTAAAATACTATTATGCTTTTCTGGCCAGAGCATAATAGATATGAAACCCATTAGTAGTTATTTAGTTAAATTAAATTCTACATTTCCAGGGTATCCATTTAATATTTCGATTGCATCATATATTTCCTCCCTGTGGGACCTGTGTCGGGAATAAGTTTAGAGTTTTATCTTCATTGAAAGCTTTTTGAGTTTGCTTTGTCTGGGTCCCTCAGGATTATTCTAGATGAGATTCCCTTTTTTTGTTTAATATGGAGAAGTTAGATTGTTGTTGGTTTCCATTTATTGCGTTGCTCTTACTGATACTTATATGCTGATGGAAACGAAATGGCTTCACAGTTTCATTTAAATTTACAGATATATTTTCTATTACCTTTGTGAAGACATACATGATATCTTTTCTAGAAGCTAGATACTTGAAGTGAATTTTATATTACTTGATACATTTCTTGATGACTGTGGCCATTTCCTTAATTCCTTCTCTGTTGTTTTGACCTCTTAGGAATGGAGCCTTAATGTGGATGTTTCACATTGGTTTTTCAGTCCTACTAGCTAGCAGCAAGATGTGGAATTGTGCATCCAGTTTTATAACTGGAACTGTATGGCTGAAGAATGATGTTAGGAAACATGCACAAGATTCAATGGATTGCTCAGACGATGAAGCTTCTTCCGTCACTAGCAGAGAGGAGGGCCTCGAATGCCCAATATGCTGGGAATCGTTTAACCCATACCCTATGTTTTGTGGTGTGGACACACATTATGTAAGAACTGCATCCAAATTTCCAACTTTACCCGTCCAACTCCCTCTCTTCATATCCTGCCCCTGGTGCAATCTCTCCCCTTAAAAACTTCTTCCTTCTTTGGATGCTCGAGAGCATGAACGGTGATAGAGTGAAATCTCATTCCACCGTCTGTGGGGACCACGAGACAGTCAGTCCATCAAGCACGAAAACACCTGGAATCTTTACGGCAGGAGGGGGCAATACAGTCATCATTCTGAACCGTCGGATTTGAATCGTGATGGTAATAATCATATAATCATCACCTCAACACTTTTCATATTATCGAGAGACTACATATGTCCATCAGGAATTCCCTCGTTTTCTTCGTTCATCTGACAGCTAAGTTCCCATTGGTCATAATGTTTCCTGTGCAACCATCTTGGCCTTGTACATACTCATTACAATTGTCTTTGCTCTTCCATCGTTCCTCATTTTATACTTTGCATACCCGAGCTTGGATTGGCTAGTGAGGGAGATTATCGCATGATTTTGAGTGTGTTTTCAAACTGCACAAACAACTTCCTAATCATTTTTTTCAAAAGCTGTGAGAGGCAGCATTCATAAAAAAGTGATTCTGCCTCACTTTGTAGAGTTTGCAAACACCACATTTGTCGTATCCGCTTCGTAGTTGCACTGTGAATACGATCTTTGAAACACTGTATTGTTGGAGAATGGTTTCACGATGGAAGAACTCTTCTGACCGTTCTGCTGTTTCGTCACAGAAATTTCAAGGTGAACATTCAAATATTTGTATTTGTTAATTTTGCATTTGTCTGATATATAAGGTAGCTATTTGGGTGTGCATTTTATTACATTGAGTACACCACATTTTAGCAAGAATATTGAATATTGTATATTGGTTGCATGTGGGTTTGAATTTAACTGTACCCCACCATGCTGCTATCACTATGAATTATTTGAAGTACTTCATACATGTTTCTTTTTCCATGTAAATATAATTACAAGAATTTACCTTCCATGTGCATAAATGTTTAGATTTTGTATTTTGTGGCTGGTCTACTTCTTTTGTATCACCTCTGATGAAATATGTGCCTGTCATGGTTGTAAATGGAAAGGGTATGATTGTATGTCAATTAGCTTGAAAATCAAACTAAATATTTGGCCAATTATTATGTGACTTAATATAGATTACTTGTATAATACTTTTCAACTTTTTATTCGTTAACTAAATACTCCCTCTGTCCCAAACTAAATGATAATTTGACTGTTCATAAGGATTTAGTGGAATAGTGATAAAGTGGTGGGGTATAAAGAGTTGTTTATTAGTATTTTATATGATAAAGTGATAAAGTGATGTGTAATTAGGGGTAGAAAGAATTATTTATTAATATTTTATGCAGGGATGACAATTTGCCCCGTCCCCGCGGTGATCCGCCCCGGCGCCGCCTCGATCGGGGCAGTTATTTTGAATATTTTTGGGTTTCAGTTCGGTTTCGGGGAAAATTGATAAAATTTAAATCGGGGATGGGGCGGGGACGGTATTTATATACCCCGCCCCGTGCCCCGATACATATTATATTAATATTTTTTATATTTATATATGTATATATCACTATATATATTTAAATATTTATTTGATTATTTATATTTTGTTCTTTTAAGTTAATTTATAAAAAATAATTTTATAAGCTCTCCATTATTTTTAGGGAGATAAAATAATTATGATAATAAAAAAAATAAAAATTAAATATGTTAGTCGGTTTTTGGGTAGGGTTCGGGGATACCCGAAAATGTTAGGGGTGGGGATGGGGACCAAAAAAAAAAATTTCCGTCGAGGTTCGGGTCGGTTTCGGGGACAAAAATTCCCCTTCGGGGCCGGGATCGGAGGAGGTATAAACCGGCCCCGCCCCGCCCCGTTGTCACTTCTAATTTTATGTGATAAAGTGGATAAGTAATTTTACCATTAAGTTTGGGACAAAAATAATAGGTACTTTACCATTAAGTTTGGGACGGAGGGAGTATAACACACACACACACAAAACTTGTGCAAATTCAATTCTATATTACAAGCTTAAGTAGCACTTTTCAACTAAGAAGTACTCCCTTCGTCCTATAATTTATGGTAAAGTTGTCATTATTTTTTTCCTATAATTTATGGTAAAATTATTTTCTCACTTTATCACATAAAATATTAATAAATAATTCTTTTTACCCCAATTACCCATCACTTTATCACATAAAATACTAATAAACAACTATTTTTACTCCAACACTTTTTCACAAAATCCTTATGAACAGTAAAAAAATCATAAACTATGGGATGGATGGAGTAACTTATTTTACATGAAAAATGAAAAGTATATCTTTATTCCCATGATAGGAACATATTCTATATCATACAAAACTTTACCGCAATTTAAATGTTAAAACATATGTATTCATATCATGTTTTTTAAAAAAAAAGTAGGTCTCCAATTAAAATTATTCATAGTATAAAATTTATTAATTTATAAGAGCAGTGGTATCAGTTTATAAGTGTAATAATATCAATTTTTTATTTTTAGTATGAACAAGAAAAATTGTATTAAAAAAACGCTTGTTATACGTTTTATTAATCATCAATCAATTCAATAGTACATTTTTTATTTAGAATTTTGCAAAAATATAAAAACAAATTTGCAAGTCCCGGATTTTTATTTCCAATTTAAAATAGTAATGAATAAAAAGCCGATGCATTCCCTCTAGAGGTGAGCATTCGGTAAAAACCGAATCGAACCGAATTAACCGAATCAATTAATCGAATTTCACACCATAATACACCGAAACCGAATCATTTAAGCCTAAAATCGATTGAAATCGAACCGAATTTTTTCGGTTCGGTTTTCGGGTTTAAAACCTAAAAAACCGAAATTTTAACATTATTGAATTAAGCCATTTAATAACACAAAAATTCGGATATATATATATATAATATATATTAAATATATATATTAAATAAATATATATATATATATATATTAAATATATTATATATATTAAGTAAATATTTCGGTTCGGTTCGCTATATTTACCGAAAAAACCGAACCGAAATCCGAACACCAATTTTTTTAAAATGCAAAACCGATCCCAAACCAAAAACTAATTTAATCGAACCGAATTTATATTTCGATTCGGTTCGATTCGATTTTTCAATTTTTACCATATTCTGCTCACCCCTAATTCCCTCTCACATATATTCTCTTGAAAATTCGTTCCTCTTTCATCCCCTTTGTGGTGAAGCAGCAAAAGGGATTTAGGGGCACCAAAACACAATTTGGGAAAAGGTTGTGCCTACTTTCGCAGCTTTCTTTATACATTTCGTTAAATTGCATTCAGAATTCCGTTTTTTGTTTTTCTATGTATTAGGTTTGGATTTGCATTGGTTCTGATGTTTGATTAATTCTATTTACATGCGGCCGAATCCGAATTTTCATGAAAGAAATTTGTGATTTCATGTGTTTTAAATGTTTGGTTTTCCTGGTGGCGATTTTATGATCCTTGGTTGACTCTGTTTTGGTGGATTTTTTCCTCGGGGATCATCCGTCGATTGTGTTGTGTTTGATAGGCATTACTTTCTTTAGGTCAAAATGTAGGGTCTCGGATTTTCAATAATGCTTCGTTTTGTGTTTTAATGGTGTTAGCATTGATTGATGGATGATAGAAAAGATGGTGATTGTAAATGATTTGAATGTTAATACTTTTGGATATATTTTGGAAGCAGAATTGTTATCTTTAAGCAGCTTGAATAATTTGCTGTTATATAGTATCATATAGTATGTAATATGTAAATTGAAATTTTATTGTCTTTGAATTTGATTGAAATCACTTCCTGTAATCCTGTTTGTATCATCACACTCGCAAAATCATATCTTCAACTTTGTGTAATAATTATCTGAAGGAAAAAACTCATCATCATTCATCTCACACACATTTCTGTTGTAGTCTAAATCTCTCTCTCTTAGTGGTTGAATCTTGTTTACTCAATGCACATGATACGATGATTCGTATCTCGTTTCTTTGCAGGATATAGGTCTTCCAATTTTCTTTCATGATCCATTTCCAGGGCAGGACAAGGTAATGGTTCCATAGTAACTCCTGAGAAAAAAGAGTTCAGTAGTAAGAATATGAACAAAACTGCTGCTGAAACTCGGGGATCTTTGAATAGTGGAAGCATTACTCGTAGTAAATCAACTGGTTCGTTTGACAATGGGGACAATTCAACAAGAAATTCCAGTGCAAAAACAGATTCTGCAAATGTTAATCAACGAAAAATCCCCATTTATCTCCGAGCTCCAACCGGTTCTTGCCATGATATCTGTAAATATGGAAGAGGGCATGCATTTGAAGATAAGCCAAAGATACCTCTAAGAAAAAGAATCGCTAAACCTTCATTCAATGAGGATGCCTTTATAGAGATATTAGTCCCGAGTGAGCAAAAGAAGGAGAAGGTGGATTCCAAAAAAAACTCACAAAAGCCTTCTTCCGATTCTCATTCCCAAAGGCCAAATGCTTTGTCTAGTGGTAAGACTCGTTCGCCAAAACCCCCAGAAATTAAAAAAACATTGCCTCAAGATTCTATTGATGATGATAAAATGTCAAGAACAGATCACAGGACATTTGCTCAAGTTGTGAAGCATCCCTCTTCCGTCAAGTCAAAACCGCTAGTTAGGGTTAAATCTTTAGATGGTGTACATGGAATGGGACGAAAAGACGGTGATGTCCAAACGGGGGGAAAGGTGAGGGCATCTTTGTCTGTGAATAAATCTGCAACCGTGCCTTTGGTCCCTAAAAGTTCACCCAGCAAGACAGCATCCAATAAAGCAAGACAATTGGGAAGGGTGGAATCGTCATTTCCTGGGAAGGATCAACGTAGGATCGAAACTGAGGTATCCAACGGTCAGGTTTCTGAGAAAACATTACATGTTATCAAGATTGAAATGGGAAACAGCCCGTTGTTGGAATCCGCCCCTGAGAATGTGTCTTTGTCTCAAGAAAATCCATCTACAGTTGATGAAGTTAATGAAACAGATGAATTTGCCTCTGAAAACAAGACTATAACAATGGAAATAGAGAGAAACATATTCGACTCGATTCTTGATAGCCATGTTACTCGACCATCATCTAAGTCTTCATCTCACCATAGATCTTCATCACCATCCTCCAAGTTTTCGTCTCACAGAAGATCTCCGTCATCATCCGAGTTTTCGTCTCACAGAAGATCTCCATCATCATCCAAATTTTCGTCTCACAGAAGATATCCATCATCGTCATCATCATCATCATCCAAGTCTTCATCTCACAGAAGATCTCCATCATCATCTTCATCTAAGTTGTCGTCTCACAGTAGGTCTCCATCAATGTCGTTTCTTGAAGAAGAAATCAAGGAAATTGTCAAGGAAACAAATAAACTTAGCTCTGTCAAAAAAACAACTCCGAATGATAATAGCAAGGCAGCACTTGCAAAAGGGAATCTCAACAAGAATCAGAGAATGACAAGGGTGATAAGTTCTGATGACAAACACAATAGACCTGTTAAGTTGAAGTTCAGAAGTGGAAAAGTAATGGATCTGCGTCAAGATACCAATACCAACAACATTCCCAGACGACTCACGTTTAGGCGAATGCGATTAGATGGAAATAAAGCAGAGACCTCTGTTTTTCACAGCAATAAGTCACCGGAAATTAGCAGCATTCAACCTTATAGCAAGTTTTTAAGAAAGAGTAGTAGGGTGGTTGTTTCCGAATATAAACGCCGCTCCCCAATGAGGTTTTTCGGGAGTGGGGCCCAGGCCGATAACAACATGCCCTTCAGGCTGCGATTTAGGAGGGGACGAATTATTGGGGCTGATGAAGTAAAGGGTTACTCAAAACGGAATATTAGAAACGGTGGAGTACAGGATGCTGCAAATTTAAATATCAAGCTGAAGCACCAAGATTTGAAAGGGAAAGATGCTCAATGCTTGTTTAATAATGTGATTGAAGAAAGGGCAACTAAATTGGTCGAAAGCAGGAAAAGTAAGGTTAAAGCGTTGGTGGGAGCATTCGAAACTGTGATCTTTCTCCAAGAGCGTAAGCCTTCGTTGCGCACATGAATGAAGGAATAACACTTGTAAGTTTCTAATTATGGAAATACTATGTATAGTATGTTCTTGAGCTCAACTTCTAACTTATGTATTATACTCATAATAATCTGATGGTGTTTGGCCTTACCTATCTGTTAGAGGGTATGCTTCTTCTTCCTTAACTTTATAATTCAAGGGAAGAGAACGAAAATATATGTACGATCTTATAAAGTTTTCGTGTTTCATATGAATGCTTGTTTTGGGATGTAGATTGTATATGCATGAACATAACATGCATGCTGTGATATTTGTTGTGAAAAATGACAGATATGGTTCGATTATTGTCTCATATGTTGGCATTTCTTGAAATTCCAAAGCTTTGATGGATTTCCTTTTGCAATAGTATTAAGAACTTGAAACAAAAAATTGATGGCTTTTTAATTATTTTCTGTTTATTACAAACAACCGAAATCCTATGTTTACAAACATCATCAATGAGAGCTCTGCAATTTGATTTTTATTTGTACTTCATTTTCCGTTAACTTTGCAAAGTCTTGTATAAATCAGTTATATTATATAGTTGGTTCACGTTTTGTGTAATATTTTTAATAGTATATATTAATTGTTTTCATTAAAATGTGAAGTATTAATTTGTGATTAGTTGTTTCATTCTGAAATATTAATTGTTTATTGTAACGTGATAATCATAAATCAATTGTACAATAAGGTACAAAAGTAAAAAAAAAAAAAAAAGAGGAGTTGAAAATATAAGGGGCGAACTTTAATAGAACAAAGAATGTAGGGTGCCGTGTGCAAATAAAGCACGGAGGGCATACAGTATAAATTTAAGTGGTAATGACCAAGGACAAAGAAAAAAGGCAAACATGCATTTTCGTGAATATATAATTGTGTTTTGTTATGTCTTAAAATGCTAACAAAGATAAAATAAAATAGTTTTTGCAGTCAATATAAAAATAATAATTTTCTTGTTATTAGTATTAACTAAAAATAATGAATGGAAACCACCAAGTGAGAAAATAAACCACCAAATCCAATTGTTCATTAAAACAAGATCAATTAATTTCACCAAATCCCGAACTATCAAAGTGGTCGTTTTACTCGAAATAAAAATGAGTGGTCAATTACGCAAATTGCAAGTTGCAACGTAAACTTCCAAATTTCCACAAGAAGATTTGGAGATACTCTTTCATCAAAATTCATTAATTGATACTCAAATGGGCCATAACTATATTTGCTAAACAATAATCCCTCCTTCACTGGATTACCTGCACATGTAAAGTAGATATGTTAAATGGGTTAAGGCTTGTAAGACTGATCCATTTTAATCGAAAAAAATTAAAATTTAGAGATAAATTTTTTTAAATCCGTTTATCATGAATCGGTAAAACCTTAGACCGTTTAGACCGAAGTCCTACAGGGTTAAATCCTGTACTTGTAGGTTATGGTCAACCCATCAGCTCGTTTAATATTTATTTTTAATATAATTTTATGATATTTTTATTTTTTACATATTTTAGATGAAATTAGTTAAAAGACAACATTTAAATCAAATAAAAATAAAAATATTAAATAATAGCGATGTTTAGTAATAAATAGTGTCATATTTTCAAAATTGCTTATTTTTTAAAAAAGTTGGTTGATGTAATTGAATATAATTAGCAACACATTTAATATGTTATTCTCCTTTAATTTTATATGTTAAATTTAAATTACACCATATTATATTATAGATACTTTGAATTTTAATTTATTTTTTAAAATTTTATTTTGTAGCCCGTTAGTGGTCCGTTTAGACCGCGAACCGCTAGGGCTAGGATTAAGTCTCAACTCTTAACTATTAGTAGTTCGTTTATCGTGAACTAATAAGGCTTTGAACCGTTTAGGCCCGTGGCCATATAGGGCTGGTCATATTAACATTTTTGTATGTAAGTGGACACATATATTAAGAAAGTGAAATAACGAATATGAATTTCAGGGGTAATTTTATAAATTTTTATGCAAAAAAAAAGAGTTAAATTATTTATATGTATGGATTCAAAAGTAATGATATTTTATGTAAATATGTGAATATTGTGAATGATGTAGTTTATGAAAGGTTTTGTTTTTTTAGAGTGTGCAAGTAATATTGGGATATCGCAATAAGACGAGTTTGCAAGTAATTGCGGGATGAGGAAAGTACTACCTAAGGAAAGCAATCTTTTGAGTGTATTACTAGCAAGTAAATAGTTAGTCTCATGTACGTGCACCAGACGCACCATGTAATTCACTTGTATTTTTTAAATATTCTCTTGTTATACTAAAACATGTCATTTGTATTATATATGTATAAATAATTTGCATATTTTAGTGAAACAAATCGCATGTTTCAAAAATATACTAAATTGCGCAGTACACTTGATGCATTGTTTAGGCAAACAAGTAATATTGTTAGCCCAAATTATTAATGTTCCACAGAAATTGTTAATTACTCGTAAGGTTTTTAAGTCTATCTAAAATTATTTTTGATAAAAATTTGTGTGAATTCGAGTACAGTAAACTCTATTTTTTTTAAAAAAATCACTGTTATGTATAACAATTATAACTGTTATGCATAAAAATTATTATTGTAACATTGATAATTTTTTTTGCACATTAATGATATAATTTATGTATAGATCTAATTTATAAGAGTGATACTCCAATATTTTTTGTAAAATTATATGGCTTGATATTTCGATATTATAATATGACTTGTTCTTAGCAAATTGGGTCTGCAAATATTTATGTAGTCTAATCTGATCTAATTGTTGGCCCGAAATTGTTAATGTCCCACGGGAATTAGGAAATTGTTAATGACCTGCGGGGTTTTTTTATCTATATTTTTGGTAAGTTTATATGCCCTGATTTTTCAATATTATGACTTGTTCTAAACCAATAAAGACCTGCAAATATTTATGTAGCCTTTTCTAATTAATTTTCATCATGCAAATTCCATAAGAGATCAATTTTAGAACAATACCATTTTTTCTTCTTTTTTAAACCAAATGTATCAATATATTAATCTACATTCTGCTATTATTTATAACCACAATATCAAAAGTACCATTTTGAGATGGGTAAGTCTTCTGTATCCAATTTAATTTCATGTTTAATTGATGCACAATAAATATTATTCAATACAAATAATTAATATTGCAATAGTAACAATTAATGTTGACAAATATTGAGTAAAAATAATTAATACCATTTAAAAATACACCTTTAATTGTACTATACACTTGATACATATATTATTTTATTTTATCACTAGGAGAATGACACATTGACCAATAATAAAATCAAAATAGTGTAATTTTATATGAAGATAATAAAATTGTTATGGAGTTGCGTGACAGAAAGGTGGTTTTAACATTTATACCAAGCATTTATTTAAATATTTCGTGTTCAAGATATGCTACTCCAAACCCCTTCGCTTTACTCCATAATAATTATTTTACTCTGCAAAATCTCAAAATCTCCGGCCTCAAATTTTTTTTATTTCTTCTTGTATGGGCCAAAACTAGTTCTAGAAATCGGTAAAATCCCAGCACCCACTCTATTAGGTGTTTCCCCAATTTTGTAAGCTTCAAGATTTGCTTTTGCAAATCCCTAAAATCTTGTTTTTTCTTGTTCATGTTTCTGGGTTTGGGACATATGCTGAAAAGGAGCTGCATTAGGACTGAGGTTAGGATTTTCCCATTTTAATTTCAAGTTTGATTTGTTTGTTTTTTTCATTTGTCGCTTTTCGTGGAAATGGAGCTCTTTGTTCTTAATTATTGGTATTTAGTTGATTTAGGTTTTTAATTTTCTGAATTGTTAGGATTATTCATTTATAGATGACACAGATTTCGTAATTCATAATGATTATGTGAATTTTCGACCCTGTGATGGTGGGTTTGTGAGTTCGTTGCTATCAATGTAGGTTGTATTGACCACTGCATGCCAACTTAATTGGATGAATTTCTTGCTTCTTTGGATGTTTGAGATTTCCATTTCAGTATTGTTTCATGTCTGTACTTTCCATTTTGCATTTTTTATTTAATATATGTTATTATTTAAGGACTCCTCATATGGGGTTATTTCAATTTTCATTTATCTGTTTTGCTTGTTTGTCATTTCTGTTTTAACCATATAGCTACATTAAGTTCCAACATAGATTTTCTCAACCTGAAATCTTAGTTTTGTCTTTGAGTACAATTGGTATTTTGTAAATGTTGGTCTGTTTGCTTACACATATTTGCATATTGTTGTATGGGGCACACTTGCATGAGATGGTCTCACAGTGAGACGGGGCATAATTTGGGCATTTGCACTTTAACACTTTGGGAAGGGTGGGTGTGATTTGTGCTAGATTTTAGCCCTTTTCATGTATGAGACCGTTTCATATGAGTTTTTGTCTTGTTTGTATAGTTCTTTCTCTTCTTCTACTATTTCTTGTGGGAGTGAGTAGGTTTGTAACTAATAACCTCTACAAATTAGTCGCTTTGGTGTGACTACGGTTATAATAAACATCCATGTCATTGAATTGCTAAGTGGGTTTGAAACTTTCAGTTGCTCTTATATCCTCTTGTTTATTTTTAGCTGTTCTTTTGTAATGATATAAGTAAACTGCAAAATAATAAAATAGACTGATGTGAACCTTATAATACCTTTATTAGAAATTTAGTACTAATGCTTAGAAAAACATTTTAGCTAACTCATAAATCTGATTCTTGGGACCTATGACATTGGGCTCTTCCTATAGATAATTAGATATATATTCGAATTTTGTGCATCAGGAGAAGCAAACATACACTCCCTTTCTGTTTGAAAGTTTGTAGCATAATTTAGTACTAATTACAATCGATATCTTTTCATGTATTCATTCCATTATTTTATTTTATTTTTATATGCTTCATCAAACTTGTTTACTTTGTAAAAAAATTCAAGCATAAAACAGGGTATTTACTATAATTTCTCGTTCTTTTCCAGGTTTGAGAAATGATCCTCACAAAGCAACACTGTTGTATCCACTCACAAAGCTGTGTTTGTACAAAAGGCCACCTAAGTGAAGAAATCATATTCTTAGTCTTCAATAATTTGAATTGGAACCCGAAATTGATTGCCACACTTTCTTGTGCATGCAAATGGTTCGATGATCTTGCCAAACGAGTCCTTTGGAAAGAATTCTGCAAAACACGAGCTCCTAAGATGATGCTCGATCTTCAATCTAATGGAAGTCACAGCGTAGATGGGAACTGGAGAGCCCTCAGTAAGATGCTCATATATTGTTCGGGATCTCGTAAAGACGGGCTGTTCAGCAGTAGCCACATTCCGGGTCATTTTGTCTTTAGGACACGATTTTCAAGAACATCAGGAAAGAGCTTTCTGTTACCTCAATGCAGAACGGATATTTTATACGTGTCTGATCCTTGTGAGCATCTTGACCAAGGGGACGATGGTGATGTTGGGTTTTTTCGGGGGATATTTAAGTCATTTGCTAATTCAAAAGTGAGAAAATTGCTGATAAAGAGACGGGCACCTTTGCATCCAACGGAGTTGTGCCCATATTGTAAAGCGAAGCTATGGAACATGCTTGCTGCAAAGATGGTACCTTCGAGTGCCAGCTGTCGTTTGGGTGCTTACGAAGATTGCATTGAGTACTATGTGTGTCTTAATGGCCACGTGCTCGGGATTTGTACGCTTTTGCCCTTGTCTGATACTGATGAAGCTTCGGAAGAGTGATGGTTGTTATAAACCGGGTATATGCATCTTCTCAACTTTGGTTTTGTGATTCTTGGTTTTCACTTTGTCTTACTTTGTTATAATTTCTTGTTTCCTAAATACAGCAGTAGCAAGTATGAATGATCTATGCACTGTGGTGGATGGTACGGGACAGGATTGACGTTACAGGTGTTACATCGCATAGATGGAATAGTGTTGGGCAGAAACATAATCGGCGTATGTAGAATTTTGTCTGCTACAGAATCTCTTCTTGCTATTTGCACATGCTAGCGAGGTGCATTGACCAATTTGGTTCTTGCGGTGTTCTGATAAACAATGAATCCTTTTTGGTACAATGTATGCCATAACATAACTGATTCGGTCTGAAGATTTGTAATATAAGATTGGGTTGACAATTCGTGTTTCCATATTATGTTTTTGTGTTGACAGTTGACACGATAATTATATGATACAATAAGCCTAAACTCGAACACAAAGGTGATGTTTGTCTTGTTTTAAGTGAATTTATTAACCAGTTTCTGAAATTTAGTGGGCTTCAATGATTTCTTACACTTCAAATAAAACAAGCAGAATTGCACACGAACCAACAAAATTTATTACTGTAGAATTGGTATGCGCATTAGGGGTTAAAAACACTTTTGAACAAATATTACATAATGATGTATACTCTCTTTCTTGCTAAAACCTTAAGCTGAGCAAAACCAAACTGTAGCAGTAAGCATGGGAGCACAAACATATGATCATTGTATCGGTGAAAACGATGCTTCTTGGTTTTTGGAGTCGACACCTGATCCCGATTCTGACTTTCTGAAGACGAGCTTCTGCTGAGGCAGCTGACCATTGCCAAATGCCATGACTTCGGTGTCTATAATGATGGTGTCCTCATCACTGAAATCTCCTCTCAAGATTCCCTTAGCCAGCTCGTTTTCAACATATTGCTGAATCACCCGCTTCACTGGCCTCGCTCCGTAGTTTGGATCGTACCCAAGACTACCCAGATGTTGGATTGCAGCATCGCTCACCTCCAGTTTCATCTTCCGATCTGCTATCCTCTTTTGCACTCTGTCCAACTGTCGAATCGTATAAGAAAGATCAGTAAAAGTTCATCCAATTTGAAATTTTAATAGGCATGCATAATAAGAGATGGACATAATAGTCAAAATAAAAAATTCAAATCTTTATGATATTTACACTTTATTCCAAATTTAAAGTTACCAATTTGGTTATGATTGGAAAATGGCCAAGTTTGTGAGTGCACAAAATTGGATGATGATAGATACTCCCTCCGGTTTTTATGTTTTAGGATAGAATTCTTGTTTTTAATTATTTCTTTTTCACTATTTTTCCCCTTAAACCCCTATCTTGATACCAAAAAACTCTCATAATCCCTAAAATTTCCATAATTTTGAACTTTTTTTTTTTTTTGTCATTATGCCATCATCTTAAATTTCATCAACAATTCCTAAAACATCAAATGTTAAAAAACTGAGGTAGTATGATTTTAAGAGTTTAGATTCCATCATCTCAAAAGGACTCAAGTTAAATTAAAATTCCCATTCTATGTGTCTACCACATCATTTCACATCACCTAATTTTGCGAAATGTTAAGAGATATCTACTTGTTATATACCACTAGATGTTAAGAGTAGAGTGTAAGAAAAGCCCTTAAATTTTCATCACCAGAGAAACTACTAACCTGTAACTTAACGATCCTGCTAATCTGATCACGATCAAGAGGCTGGAACACTATGTACTCATCCACGCGATTCATGAACTCAGGACGGAATACAGATCTAGCAGCATCCAAAACTCTTCGTTTAATAGTTTCATATGCCGTCTCCTTAGGTGCATCATCATCATCCGTGTTTAATATATACTGTGACCCCACATTCGATGTCATGATAATTACAGTATTGGTGAAGCTAACAGTACGTCCCTGCGAGTCAGTCACTCTACCATCATCGAGAATTTGAAGAAATACGTTGAATACATCAGAATGAGCCTTTTCAATCTCATCAAACAAAATAACCGCATAAGGCCTCCGACGAACAGTCTCCGTCAATTGCCCCCCTTCTTCATATCCAATGTAACCAGGAGGAGCTCCTAATAACCTTGAGACTGCATGCTTCTCCATATACTCGCTCATATCAATTCTTACTAAAGATTCTTCCGTGTTAAACAAATAGGAAGCAAGAGCTTTAGCTAGCTCCGTCTTTCCAACACCTGTGGGACCCATGAACATAAAGCTAGCAATGGGACGATGAGGATCTGAGAGGCCTGCCCTCGATCTTTGTATCGCCTCAGCTACTGCTGTTACTGCAGGATTTTGTCCTACTACACGTCTGTGCAACTCTTCCTCCAAATGTAACAACTTCTCTCTCTCTGATTGTTGTAGTTTGGAAATGGGAATTCCGGTCCATTTACTAACAATCTCGGCGATGTCGTCCCCAGTAACTTCCTCTCTAAGCATGGATTTTCCGGACTTCATATACTCGTCTAGTTCCTTCTCTGCAGTTTCGAGCTGACGTTGCAGAGAATTTAAGCTGCCGTATTTTAATTCAGCGGCACGATTGAGATCGTACTCCCGCTCAGCCTGCTGGATCTCTAGATTTACTCTGTCAATCTGTCAAAGCTTAGTCAGTTAACATGAATGGATAAGTTCATTTTAAATGGTATTAGTTGTTTTACTGAAAGGTAAAAGTTTTCATAGAACAGTACCCAAGTGTTACTCTTTTAACAATGTACCAACTCGTAAAGTGCCAAACTATTCTGAATAATTAAGCAGTTACCTCTTCTTTGATAGATTGCAAGCGAGTCATGACGGATTTTTCATGTTCCCACTGCTCAGTCAGCTGCTCTTGTCTCTGCTTTAACATGGACAACTCCACCTCAAGACGACTCAACCTATCTTTAGTTGCTTTGTCAGTATCATTTTTCAGAGAGAGCCTTTCCATCTCAAGTTTGAGAACTGCACGATCAATTTCATCCAGAGCTGTTGGCTTTGAGGTGATCTCCATTTTAAGTTTAGCAGCTGCTTCGTCGACCAGGTCAATAGCTGTGATGCAATAGCAAAATTTGATGAGAAGCTTGAATTTGAAAGAAATGAACTGTAGATGACTGGATTGAGTTCATACCTTTGTCAGGAAGAAAACGCTCAGCGATATAACGATCGGATAAGATTGCAGCTTCAACGAGAGCACTGTCTGAAATACGCACTCCATGGTGCAGCTCGTATCTTTCACGCAGTCCACGAAGAATTGAGATAGTGTCTTGTACAGTAGGTTGATCGACATAAACTTGCTGGAACCGACGCTCCAAGGCTGGATCTTTTTCAATGTATTTACGATACTCGTCTAAGGTTGTTGCACCAATGCATCGGAGCTCTCCTCGACCAAGCATGGGTTTTAAGAGGTTTCCCGCATCCATTGCTCCATTTGTAGCACCTGCAATACATGAAATCGATATAAAACCTAAAATTGGAAAAAACATCCTCAAAAAGAAAAACCAAACATAAGAGTGTTCTGCAAATTTTGCCTGCACCAACTACTGTATGAATCTCATCAATGAAAAGGACTACTTGGCCATCTGAATCGGTAACTTCCTTAAGTACAGCTTTCAGCCTATCTTCGAATTCTCCACGGAACTTTGCACCAGCAATGAGAGCTCCCATGTCAAGGGATATCAACTGCATCAAGAAAGAGGAATCTGCTTCAGAATCAAGGAAAAAACAAGAAAAGCAGAGCATAAATGTATAAAAGAGCACGGTAGCATGCCAATTTGGAACATACAACCTTATATGTCATATAAGTATATTACCCACCCTTCGATTCATCAAAGCCTGAGGAACATCTCCTTGCACAATTCTCTGGGCCAGCCTGTCATTCATAGTGCTATTAGAGCCATGAATTTGAGACAGATATAAAGAAATGTGAAGCAGAATTGAGAGAAAACACTCTTTGTTTCTAATGAATTATATTTCACATTCTTGTTTAATATTCATTCAATTTTCCAAATGGTTTCTCTTCCTAATACTACTATCATCTTGCACTATATGCAGTTTTGTTACATTACAATGATATGCACCTCTGCCCGGTGTGTACTGTATACTTAATTCAACGCTTCAGTTTTACGGATGAATAAGGGTTGAAGAAATTTTGTGCATACAACAAAGACTGCTAATTGGCTGTCATGTGCCGCTATAAGTAAGACAAGATAGAAACAAGTGTGTGGCTCACCCTTCAGAAATTGCAGTTTTCCCAACTCCAGGCTCACCAATTAGAACAGGATTATTCTTGGTTCTCCTCGAAAGAATTTGTATGCATCTACGTATTTCATCATCTCTTCCTATAACAGGGTCCAGCTTTCCTGCTCTTGCCATGGCTGTTAAATCTTTTCCGTATCTTTCTAATACTTCGTATTTTCCTTCAGGAACTGTGGGAATGTTAAAGATAAAATTTGCTTGTTATTAGCATATCAACAAAACCATCACACGTGAATCATAATTTGTTAAAAAGATGCCTTTAATCAAAGTGCATTAATCGGTAGCTAAGTCCAGAGAAAACTAGGACAAGCCACAATATATAACATAATATAACTGTATAAAAACAAAAAGGGGAAATCAATACCTTGGTCGACTACTCTTTGGCGTCCTCTTACAGACTGAATGGCATCTCTCAGTGTTTTCTCGGAAATTTTAAAATCCTTATACAATTGCTTTCCGAACCGGTTATCTTCTGAAAAACCTAGAAGTAAATGCTCGACTGAGACAAATGAATCATCAAACTCTTTCTTGAACTTCCTGGCTCGCTGTATCAGATTTTCCAGGTCCCGTCCTAACATTGATCCAGCTGAGTCACCAAGAACCTGATTTTTTTGCAACAAAGAATCAACTCATATGCTATTGCCTATTAGATCAACAGAATTTATAATGCCCAAAATGTTAACATCGGTCTTGGTATACACAATAAGATGACTTTTTTTAGTATGAGTATACAGTTTCCACTCAGATGTGGAAACACCACCTAAACTGATGCTGCTAAAATGTGAAACAAAATCTGCTGCCATAATGCCCAGAACATTTGCGTTGATAACTGATGATGACTTAAACGTGTATTAATATATTCTCTGATTACGAAAGCCATTGTGACTTCAGTCTCTGACAAAAATCATTCACACATTCATCAACGTCTTAAAAAAAAAAAAAATTCTCTTAGTGATCCATTCACACAGACCAACATAGAGCAATGTGCGCAATTTACAAGGAAGAAAAGAAAAGTTCCTTTTAGAATTAAACCCAGATATAAAAGGAAAATGAACAATGCAGAATTATTAATCTTGATCCTCAGAACAACTTCTGCATAACGCACGCCAGTTAGGGGAATTACTGATGCAAGAAGGTCTCCTTTAAATGAATCAGATGTAGTGCTTCTCCAATACAAGCAGCCATGGGAAAAAAATGAACATTCGAAGATGTAGTGATTATAGAATAAAATCAGAGGAAGAGGGCAAAGAAGGTTCTTAAAAAGAATTCACCAGGGAAAGTAATTGAAGACTCTAAAGCCCAAATTCTAGACTGGAAACGAACACTAATTGACAAATTCAGTTATAAACTACCTTTGGTTGGCGCTGAATGTACTTATCCGTAGCATCAAGCAGCCGAGTATTATCCACACCAGCTTTGGAAAATATCCGACGAGCAAGTCCATTCTTCTGCTCCAACAGAGCCTTCATCAAATGCTCAGTCTCCACAATCTGATGCTTATTCTCCTTCGCAATTTCCGGCGACGACACAATTGATTGCCACGCCATTTCGGTGAATTCCTCCTGCGTAATCTGCTAAAACAAACATAAAATCAAAGCAATTAATAATGCAAATTCACTCGACCAAAACAGAAAAGGAATAACAAAAACGAACGATCAAATCAACTTACTCTTCCACTTCCACTTGAAGAGCCATCACATCGAACAGAGAATGAGCGCGAATTCCTCTCAAATTTATCCAGTTTTCTAGTAAACGAGACATTATTGCTCCTAAATTTCAACGATTTGAGGCCTTTTAGGGCTCCTGGTTTGGCTGAAAAGTTTACGGATACGAGCGGGCGAGGGAACGACGCAGGTCTGGTGGCGTTACCGGACGGCGGCACGTGAAGTTGAGCGACGGCGGCGGCGACGGACGCCGTAGAAGCCATTAAAGACAGTCCAGTTAGAGGGTTTTGAGATTTTTCGGCGAAATTTTGGGGAGAGATTTTATAAAGGAGATAGGGTGGAGTGGCGGAGGATTTTTATAGTGGGGGAAAAGAGGAGTCTGGGATGTTCGAGGGAAAACATGTGTGAAGCAGCTAAATTAGAGCGTTCGCGATCAAGGGTTTTGCTAAACTTACAGGGGAGTGCACAGACAGACTGGTGCTACCTGGCTGCATATTGTACATACACGTGGATATGCGTGATTGGCTCTTCTCCTAGATTCTGTACATGAATTTTTTTTTTTTTTTAAGCTGTCCCTCGCAATTTTTATAAGTGTTTTTCACTATTTAATATTGATTGCAAACACACCCATAGAAATGCATATTTAGTGCAACTGCAATATACTTTTAAAACATGCAACTTATTTACACCAAAATATACAATTTGTATCAATATATATAATTTATATATTTCAACATGAATAAATAGCATGTTTTAATTAAATAAATTACATATTAAAAAATACACTAAAGTTACATAAAAAACTTTGATCATAAATTTCAAGTTAGTAAATTTATTGTGAAATAAATACGCTAGTACGTTGTACGAAATATGTTTAAATATAAATAATTAAAGTTTAAACGAGTAAATAAGAAAAATTGTGGATCAGTGTAAGATAAAGGACTGAAAATATACTAATCTTTATTTTTTTGAAAGGCTAAAAAATTGTAAAATATTTTACAGGATCAATGATTTTGAGCGAGATTTTTTAAAATCTTTCAATCATATACAGACTCATCAAGATCAGTGGATCTGAACTAAATTAGGAGTACTTAGTTACTAATTAGAATTTTAAAAAATCAAAATATTTCTTTACAGATTTAAAAAGAATCTTAAATTTATAAAAGCTCAACTTATGCCCCGTCTCACCGTGAGACCGTCTCATGCAAGTGTGCCCTCATTTTTATTTTTATTTTTTAGGAGAGTGTCTAAAAGAATTATTTCAAATTTATTAACTTTAAAAATAAAACCTTACACACAAATATACAAGATTTCGTTTCGTTGTTTATAAAATTCAAGACTATCACTATGAAGATGGAAATGAGAACTCATATGAAATCCTTCCACAAATAGTAGTGCCACTGTTTTTTAAAATCTTTTGCAGTTTCATCAATTTTTATTGGAATCTGCATTTCTTCAAATCAAGGAGAAGGATCTTTAAAGGAACTTTAATTTAATCGTCGCATATAAATCGATATAATCTACTCATCTTATCAATTACCCGAAAACAAAGAAGGCCCCACTTTTTATCATTGCAAGAAAACATTTGAATTTTACTTCAATGTTTTTTCATCTTTTGATCTGAATACACAAACTCTATTTTTTTCTGTCAAAAAAAAAAAAACTCTATTTTCATGTATTTTCTCGTACTTGACATGCATATTAGATATTTCGTCCCTAAAGAAGTCATATAAATCATACGTATTGTCCACCAAGTATTTCATCTTGTGTTTCGTTGTCAAGATGTGTAACATTGCTTGATTCATTCGGGTTAAAATGAGAGAATCTATTCTAAGTGTCTAAACAAAGCAACATCTTTTTTTCAAGAAGAAGATATTGAGCCTTGAACCAAATTAAGATTATTCTATCTTCACTTTGAATGTATCCCAAGAAAAAGAGTTTCTTGATTTTAAACTCTTTTCTTCTTTATCTTGTGAGAGACCATCTCTCGTGAAATAGACCATAAGAATATCGAATAATCATAAAGAAAAATTCAAATTGGATTACTGAACAAATTGGCAAAGATAACATTACACAGCGTCACACAAGAATCTATCTATAAATATATCACATTTTAAGTATAGATTGGAGGTCCCTAAACCTCTTTTCCATTTCAAGGAGAAAAATAGAAATTTGCAACATATACACAAACAACGAATATGAACCATCACCATCATTATCCACGAGAGCAGTTATCCCACAAGTAATTAAATAAACCGCCCATGTAAATGATTTTATTCCATAACAAGATTACAGCAATATAATCTGAAAAACCGAAACAAAGTCACTCCACATGGTAGTGAAAATGAACGAAATGTGCAAGTCTGGAAGCAAGGTATGATTTATGAAAATACTGCAAATTTCACCCAAATCCAAGCACTTCATCTGTGCATTGGATCACAAAACTAGTATCAACTTCATTTTCAACACGAATAGATTCGAATCACGAATCCACTAACCTGCCCATAATCGGGAATGCATCTCATAAAATAACACATCCACACTTGTTCTGCTTCGGATCATTGAGCACCTTCTTCTCTGTTACATGTAAAAGAAGAAAAGATTGATGATTTATGCAATATAATCAAATATAATGTTCGTTGTAATTTAATATAAAAAAAGGACAAAGGTTACTTTTAGTCCTGAAGGTTTGCCCATTTTTATTTCACACATCCCGCTTTCCCAAATTGAATTTTGTCCTATTAAATTCAGATTCATCTTTTTAGTCCTTTGACCAGCCTACATCAGGTTAGCAGCCAATTTTGAGCTGATGTGGCATTTTTTTATAATTTATGCTTTTTTGAATTTCATCCCCGTTGTAGCAGGTCAAAGGACTAGAAAATTAAATTCTGAAAGTTAACAGGACGAAATCCAATTCGGGAAAATGGACTGTCTAAAAGATAAAATGGACAAACTTACAGGACTATAAAGCATTTTCCACTAAAAAAAAGTAATAACAAAGTCTGTTAGAAGGATTGTCGAACCTTTCTCCATAGGTGGTGGCTGAACAACTACATGCATGGTTGTGACTCCTCCTGGAATATCACACAATGGGCTCTTACATTCGCCCACAGTTCTGTTGTTCTCTAATATTCTCCCTCCGCTAATTAACTTGATGTCTTTCACTGTACGAGGACCATTTTGTTTCTCTGTTTCAAAAACGTTTATTAGGAATAAGCCCAATCAATAATTAAAAAGCAATTAGATAAGAAACATTGATAACTATTTTGTTCGTAAAATTATTCCGAGGCTCAGTGAATGCAGAAGATATGAGAGTGTGAAACAGTAGACTATATGGAAATTAATGCTACTTTCACTTAAGTAGTCCAGTTTATCCATGCTTGTACAATTTGATGTTTCAGTGCCACTAACTGCAAAAGCAATCAATGACATAATTATGACAACACTATCAGATGCAACAGAGTAAGATGAATGAGTATATAAGGTATTCAACCGATATGAATTTGATATAGCTGTATCCTCAGTTGATACAATAATATCTTAATTATGTGCTCATATTGGAGCTGTAATAACTAGACTCATAAAAAAGGCATAATTTAGCACTGGATACAAGATGACTCCCCCCACACACACCACAAACCCCCCCCAAACCAAAAAAAAAAAAAAAAAAGTTCTCAGACACATTGCAATTTAATACTAAGTCCTCAAAAAAATTAGATGGGGGTTCAAACTTATTGGATAAAAATTATATATCCCTTTTTTATTCTGGTCATTGAATGAATAAAATGTTGACAAATAATGAACTGATTTCGTTTCTTTCAGTCATTCAATATCCACACTGGTCTATTAATGACCAGACAGATTTTTTCAATGTATAAAATAAAAATTCCAACAGCTTTGGCTACTACATAGAACATGACAAGTAACAAGATGCATCGTCTCACATTCAATTATGAACACTTTGGGAATCCTAATTACAGCTGAGAGTGTAAGCCCCCTAACCTATATCTAGGATCACAAAATCAGAAGATCGAGGTCCTAAAGTATAGCAACACATGTCAGCATATGACACGCCACCTTTACCAAAATACGAGAAAAGGACAAACAAGATATTCTCTAAGTGCATACTAGGAAAATTGATTACTACACAACTCGATCACATTCACTAGTATATTATGGCTGAGAAAGAACACTGCTATACTTCACCTCTGTCCACATAACTGAAGCAGAAAATTAAAGTTCTGATCTTTTTTTATCTAACTAATACCATACCATTTCTCTAGTCAAATCAACAAATGATAATTCAAGAAGTGCAGGATACCAACTCAAATCATAGGTGTTATGAAAATGCAAACTTTTTATCCCAAAACATTATTGAATCCCGTGGATCTAACTCCAATATTCATATTTTTCTCAAGTCGTCAGAGGAGAATATGAAGTAATTTACTTCAAACAAAGACTAATTTGGGAAGAATTTGTAAACCAAATTCTCACATGCATCAAAAGGGCTCGCGTAAGCTGAATTATAACTTCAAACAGAACCGAAAACAAATTGAAATTAAAAGTATGTGCTTTATGTCCATCATGAGTGCATCATGGCTACCCATTTCGTTGCATCAATCTCTTAAAAACTAATTAAAAACATAGAGAAATCAGAAATGTATCTAATTGAAAGCTTTATTTAACCTTTAGGCCATTGAGCTATGATATTCTCCTTCAAGGTTGCGACGCTCGTGGCCACAGGATAGTTTTTCGGGCCAATATCCGATCCATCAATCAGCCTAAACTTGATGTCCAACTGTTCTTGTGCTCCAGACATCTCCAAATTTCGGTGCCCAGAATTATAATTGAAGGGAATATCAAGAATCTTCACTTGACACTTCTAATTATAGTATTTTTTGCAAAATCAAGAACACACTCAATTATAGAAAATTGCCTCTCATGCTGATTCACTATGACCATCCCTTCTCCATTTCTGGGCATCTGAGTGAGATGTGATTCAGATTAACCGCAGCCTTCCAATCACCTATTTACAGAAACATCATCAACACACAATCATATAAATTCTTAAATTCATCAGTATAAAATAAGGCGAGAAAATCTCCAGAAACTGATTCAATAACACGGATTCATATAAAGATGATGGAAGACGACAGCAGAATCTAAACCGCTGATTCTAGAAACCCTATTTCGAGATTTAACAGAAATCATTCAAATCTTTCCTAATTCCACTTCAAAATTAATCAAAAAGTCAAAAAACGACAAACAATCAAGAAATTCACTAAATCCTAGTCTGTTACAAAAATTCAGAAAAAAAAATTCCCCAAATTCTACCTCGGGGATGAAAAATCTTTCGAGATTAAACGCGGTTGATCTGTGATCGTCTTCCTTATTTCCTTTTCGCGAATTTCCGATTTTGAAGAAACAATAATTTGAAGAAAACGAAAAAGAAGACGAGAAACAAGAACAAGTGGGAAGTAGCGGCTAAGAAATGAAATGCAAATGAAAAAGAAAATGGAAAAAGATAACTAAATGCTGATTAATTACTAGTACTAATAATTAGCGAAAGTCAAAACAAAATTTACGTAAAAGGCAAAAGATGAGGCTGTTTCGGAGTTTCCAAAATCTTGAATCTTGATAATAGAAATTTTTAAAATTATTAGTACATAAATATCTTATTTCAATTATAAAAAGTCGAATCCTTTTATGTTCTAACCGGCTGTATTTAGATTAATTTTACGCTTTTTAGCTTTAATTTTCCTTCATCTTTTTTTCTCACATTTGATCTCTTTTCGAATAGTGTGTAAGGTATTGTGGTTTTCTATTCCATATGAATAAATTTATGTAATTTAAGGCACCGTTTGCAAACTCAATGGCAAAAGTAATTTTTTTTTTTAAATAAGCACTTAAAACCTATTTGTAATTACTTCTTTAAGTAACTAAAGCATCACTATCTATACTATAAAATCATAAGTCAAATTATCATTCGATCCATTTCAAATTATTGTATTATTAGGAATTCAATAATTGATGTGTACGTACCTCATAGCACACCACCCTCTATTTTCTTATGTGAACTGTGAGATGAACCTTATGTTCATATAAAATGTCATTGTTTAAAAAATAAATAATAATATTTTATATACATAATATTAAAATTAAAAAATAGAGTTCATGTAAAATTCGGTTTAGAGAAGACAAAGATAAGATCTCATTTACTGAATAAGCTAAAGAACATAAACAAAGTGCTAACATACATGTACAAGCGAAATGCGATTAATAATGAAAAAATTAAAACACAATTGCTTAATAGAGAAAAAGGTGTTTCAATAAAAAAATAAAAAAAAAAGGAATAAGGAAACTTTGCGGCATGAGGTCAGTCTATGGTAAAATTTATTCGAGGTATAAAATTGAGATAAGTCTTGTATGTCTTCAGATTGTGTATTTATAGTGCATTTTAAAATAATGCAACTTATTCTATTGAAAGGTATAATTTATTTACACTGAATTATGCAATTATTTTTTTCATATTAATAATTGCACGGTTCAATGTGAACAAGTTGCATCTTTCAGTATAACAAATTGCACGATTATAAAATGCAATATGAGTGCACAGTGCACCTGGATGCACATGAGGCTCACTCATAAAATTGATATCATTACACTTATAAATTAATATTATAATAATTATTAATTGATATCATTACATTTAACATTTATGCGAATTTGATCATATGCTCGCAGGTAGGCACAAACTTATATGTTCACCGCTTATATGGCGCACCACATATGCAAAATCTCCACCGTCATGTAGTTAGTTTCTTTAATTAATTAAATCTCCTCATTTATATATATATTCCATATTTTACCCAATTTCAATAATTATATTATTATTTTTTTACCCGACTCGGACCCAACCTGACTTGAACCCGAACGCGGCCTGAGTGGTCCATGGTTCATCCGGGCCGAATGGTTCATGGTTTAGGGTTTATGGTTTAGTGTTAGGTCTATATAATTAATGAAATTTGGTAAAATATGAAATATATACAAATGAAAATATTAAATTAATTAAATGATGGTGGGAACCTTGCATACGTGACGCGCCACATAAATGGTGAACATATAGGTTTGTGTTCACATGCGGACATATGATCAAATCCGAACATTTATGTATGCATTTGTTACTGTATTAAAAAGCAATGTGTATTAAAAAGCAATGATATCAGTGAATGTTATGATATTAGTGTGTATTCAGTTTTATATTGCGAATAAATTTCATACGAGATGTCGCATGACAAATTCAATCTCACTAGTAATCCATCACATGCTTAATTTCCCGATGTTTTATATACTTATATTTGATTTTTTAATCATTTTTCAGCATGGATAACGCATTATTCTAACAACTATATCCCATAATATAACAATAAGAAAATTATTTTCAATAATGATATTTTCATTTTCCTGTAAAATTAGAAAAGAAATCTACTCCGAAAATACGTTATAGAATTAATTCAAAATAGAACATTCAAACATATTTCCGCTCACTTTTCTGAATTTCCACCATCAACATACTATTCAATAATAGTTGGAACGTGGAGCCTGAAACAGTGAAGCCACACATAAAATCAGCTTTTGTAAAATATCTCATGTCACGTTCCATTATTTTTTATCATCTCCAACCCCATAACTTGAATGTTCGTGGTGAGCTTACTCCAAATGGATTTCGACTTTGTTACAAAGTGTGCAGCAATGCTTTAACGTGCTGTACCATGTAATGTAATAATGTTGTATAGTACAACGCATTAAAACACTGAAGAATAGTACAACATAATTTTTATCAACTGCAGCATCCATCACACATCATTTTCATCAGATGTGTGATTCATTTTCGAGAGGAAACTTCCACAGTTGGTAATTTAAACATAGAATGGTATATGCAATATCTGTAAATTTCGAAGTTTGTTTCGTAATTTGACCAAACACCCAAGAGAGGTAGATACAGTCCACTAAAACATAGTAATGAATACAACATGATTTTAGTTAAATGTATCACTATCATCCAATACCTATTCACATGGCATCTAAGCTTGCCAAACTACACATCCTACACCACAACAATCAAAGAATCCTTACATCACAACATATTATACCAAATTTGTAGGTATATTGTAGCATATACTACACAATTGAAGCTCAATAAATGCGATAAGATGACCGATAGAGCTTTAAAAAAATTAGTAGGGAGGAACCAAAACTTAAGACCAAATTGTAAAATTTGATAAAAAGAATAATATCTAGAATGTGTAGCACAAATAATACAGAAGAGATACCGACATGTAATCTATGTTCCCTAAATTAGGTTCCTGTAATACAACTACAGAAGGGAAAGATATAATATCAGAAAAATGAAAATGAAGAAAAATTTTGGGAGAAAATACAGCAAGAAAATCTGAACAAGATGACAACAAAGTAGATGGAAAAAGAAAAAAATTATCTGTATGGCCAATGTGGCCGGAGTGGGAGCCTTACAATGGACCAGAATCATCTGCCGTCCCATTTACACACATGTATATATCATTATTCCCCTCCAAGCTCTAAGAATTAGGCCTGACCCCCTCCGGGAGTTCAAAAAATAATAATGTGTCCTTAATCCAACCATATTTTAGATGAACTGCTACTTTACATACTGAAAGAATGATTCGCATGCCCATAGAGATCCTTTTTTGTCAAGAAATTGGGCAAAATCGGGATTTTGTATTGTATCATATGAGCAGGTCACGAGATTCTCATATCGACAAATTTCTATACCACCTTAAGAGACACTATTGTGCGTAGTATTTCCATCCTTTGTCCCATCGTTTCACGGGGGGGTTAACTGGTAATTAACTACTCCAAGACATGGCAATTTCGTATAAAATCATTAGAGTAGTTAACGTACTTGGTCCAAAATGGGCGGAGATGCTCGAACCCAATCTCCAACCAAGGTTTCGACTGGCCATTGTAGTGAATCACCGCCGCGTTTTTCACATCTTCGATTTTGGTCTTATTTTGATAGCCCAATCCAAGCAAATGCCAGGAGGGATCGATTGGTTGAATGTGACCCTTAAATGCAATCAAAGCAGGAGGGAGAGTTCCAAGTTTCCATAATGTCAGGTTTGACTTCAGATTCTGCAAAAATTAGTGATTGTGAGAAAAATTGTTTAATAGAAAAAGTGATAGTGTTTGCAAAGTTTATGAGAAAAAGATGATAGTGTTTGATAAAAATTTGAATAGAGTAAAATATTAGCGAGAAACTAGAATCAGGTAGATGCATACCCCTAGATTATGGATTCTAGATGATTAACTCAAGTAGAAGCATTCAAATGGAAAGAGTTCAAATTTACTTCTACACACAATTCTGGATGATTATAATCACTAATAATTTTTAGAACAACCCCTAAGAAGAATAAAAACATAAAGAGGTAATGCGGAAAAGCAGACGTGTTAACACTGGCCTCATCAACAATGACAGCATCCTAAGCAGTTTTATAAGATCAAATGCATAGTTATTAATGGCGCAAGGCGCCACAAGGCGAGAAGCAGCGCCTAGCGCCTTAGGCGAGACTGGCGCCTTAGGCGCTCGCCTTGCATCCCTGGAAAAAACAACATAAGACCTTGATAATTTCTTAGTAAACCTAACCATGGCTTCTGTAGCAATACCCCAAGTCAAATTTTCACCTTGGTGAACCAACTCATCGTCATCTTCCATTAGACCAACCACCCACTCATTGCTTTCATCTATATCCCTCAAAGAGATACGCACGATTATACTTGATAAAAAGTGAATCTTGAAACCCTAGATGTGATTCACTTAAATATTAAGACTTAAGAGATAGTATTTTTTATTATTCTGATGTTATTTGACAAATATTTTTTTTTTTTTAATTTCAAACCCTAGATGTACGCAAGGCACGCCTTAGGCGCGCCTTTTGCCGAGTCAAGGCGCCCCCAGGCGAGCGCCCAGAAAATCCCAACCGCCTGGGCCTATGGCAGGCGCGATGGCTGGCGCCCCGAGTGCCTGGCGCCTTAGGCGCGCCTCAGGCGCGCCTTTAATAACTATGATCAAATGGCACAAGGATATTACACATACCAAAGAATAACTAGCAATTGTAAAGTTCAAGAGACAATGTGAAATTTAGTGGAGCCCCAAGAAGTACTTCAGAAAATTATATTTTTGCCCAAATGTGGGCTTCATGTGTAGTATACATGACCAATTTCATCTAATTGGGACATTAAAGTCCATATATTCTGTAGGCACGGAAAAGTTTAAATGACTCTCTTAAATTGTCGGTCCAAGTATATAATAAATGCCATATTTCTCATAAATATGAAATACATCAGACGACTGACTGAATATGCTGGAAGGAAAGAATATCATACCTCCTTAAGCCAGGCATGATAAGTATCTCTTATATTTGTCTCTCTCCATTTGTGCAAATCAAAGACATTCATCCCATATGCCCATGCACATTCATCTGGATTCAAGTTTTTTGCTACAAGGGGATGTGAGAAGTTGAAATAGTTCCTAAACCGCTTAGACATAACCCACTCGTCTTCACCTTTACAAGTTTCAACAGCTCCATTAACTTTTCCATTTAGATCGATTTCCCATAGAGGACTCAAATCTCGTTGTATTACAATGTCATCGTCCAAGAAAACCACCTTGTCAAGGTTTGGGAATAGCTGAAGAACATAACAAACTATTAACTCGTCTTGATTTAGAAAAAAGACAGATGGGAGGGAAAATAAAAAATATCAGAGAACATATTTTTGGAGCCAATATCAATACTTTGAGGAAAGATTCTACTCTTTAGACAGAGGAAAGCAAATTCTATTTATTCGACAAGTTATTACTCATAGATCATTCAGTCAATCAAATTCGTTATTCAGATTAACAGGAAAAGTGCTCTTACTTAAGAACTTGCAAGTTCAAGATGAAAATTAACAAACAAAAGCCTCGGGAGAACTTCTGACAAATAAAATTAAATTTTATAAGTCCAAAGAGTAAATTTATGATGGCTGAAAATGAAATCAGATTGCAGTTTGAGCAATGACGAATGCACAATTTTATCTTCGATGGTTGAATAATGTATACCATTCTAAGCTATCAGAGATCCATTTAAAGAAAAACATTTACTCAAGGGAAGTGTTTTTGTAATGGTAACTGCTGATTACCTCTGGAAGGTATATTCGAAGATGATTGAGCAACGAGATATACTTTGGACTTCGTGCCTGTAACTTTGAGGCAAACGATCGCGGGGTTGTATCGCTAAGATTGGCCCCAGCAATGTGATTTCCATGGTAGTAATTTCGTATTCCGTTGTGGTTCTCCACAGCTTCAAGAACTGGGATATTCTCTCTTGTTAACCAATCAAATTGATGCATACCTTTTACTTCAACTATAGCAGGATACATAGGGTTTAGTGCAAACCATGAATGCATGCCTGCATATGTTTTCTTGTCGGTTATGACATGGAAAACTATCTTTTCAGGGATTAAAGATGACTGGACAGCAGATGCTACAACTACTGAAGCAGCAAGAATGTTGTCTGTTGATAACACAAAATGATGGTACAAGTTGTCAGAAAGCAAAGGGAGTAACTCTGGGGTAGGTAACTGTCTGCGTGCATAAGCATTGGAAGAATATTCATCAGTCAGTCTCAATGAGAGACAGTGAATGGACTTAGGAATCGCACTAGCTGCAAAATGTTTATTCATTAGCTCAGCAAACTTGGACTCTCTGATCTCCCTTTCAAACCTCTCCATCTGTTGAGCCAAAAAGTTTCAAACTATGAGAATCACTTGTAAGACAAAGCTAGCTTAAGAGATCCAAAAAGATTGTCAATGTGTGAATGTGGACATATAATATAGCTTTCTTGGTAAGATAGACATGTTACTAATGTTAATAGTAATTGTCCCAGCAATTCTTTCAAATAAGGGCTTTCTTCCTAAGCCATCAAAACATTTTGCCATGAAGAACCACATCTATTACATTTGACAAAAGATTAACTTGTCAACAGCAAAATATATTTTATGTCTCATCATTAGAAGTTATTTTATGTCAACAGCAAACATAAACTATCAGCATCATCAAAATGGTAGAGAACTCTTTAAGTGCAAGTAATTTAGTTATAACTGGAGCAGTGTAAAATTTAGGGACACTTTTTTGTGCCCCTGCAAAACCTTAGATATACTCGAGAGTACAGAGGATGGTAAAGTGCCAAGTATGGAAAATAACTATTTATTGATTTATCAATAAGCACCTAATGTCTAACACTGACACGAGAGTTTTTCCATCCAATATAAAAAAGGGGTCTCATTATTATTATTATTATTAAAAAAGAAATTTTATTGATTTAAATATGTTAAGACTGTATAAAGGGATGAGAGTCCCCGAGGATATAATAGTGCTAATGCGCTATCAATAGTACAATGATCTAATCTCGAGAGATATCAGATACAAAAATATTTGGAAATCTTTGTGGATTGAAACCCACCTTGCAATCCTAAACATAACCCCATCACGAACCTCATCTAAGGATCCTCAATATCTTTAAAAACTCTCTTATTACTTTCGAGCCATAGGGACCAACATAAAGGCTTGAACAATGACTCCCCAGAGCACTTTACCCCTTTTTGCTTATGAAACAAAAGGGGTCGCATTATCTAGTTAGTCCATCAAATATATATGCTTTTTCATAAGAAATCAACTTGAAAACTGGCAGCCAAACAATGGAATACCCTACTGTCATCAACCAGGCATGGATTTAGGAGTCAAGGAGATCAAAAGAACAAAGATGAACAGATTTCAGCATTTCTCTCAAAAACAACATATGTTAAATCAAGCTAAAATAACACTGGACTCAAGGCTGGTGGAATAATTATAGCAACAAATAAGTGAGTTAACAAAGAGACAACAGAGGAAGTGGGCAGTGATCAGGGACTTACCATTCCTTTCAAAACTAAAGCAAACTCCTTTGAACTGTACTTGCCGCTTTTCACTTCAGTAAGAAGTAGATTATAAGAATCTGGCAGCTTCAGATTATCAGGGACTATCTCAGAGTTAACTTGATTCAAGATTTTAATGAAGTCCTTGAGCAACTTCTGTCATATTAACAAGAAGAAAAAAGTTTCAGTATATTTTTTTTATATCAGACTGTCAATGTAAGTAACTGTCTTGGTACTGCACTAGAATGTCATCAAGTCAATACAATAAAAATGCTAAAGCAACAGAAGTTTACCCCAGAATCATCAGTTCTACCAAGAAGTTTTGGCCCCAAGCGTCGCCCTAAGCAATCTGAAATTAATGGAAAGTCAAAATTGAAACCAAAGAAAATAAGTATTTAAATTAAACTAATAGATATTGAAGGAACTATATAACTTGACATTTAGATGAAGAAAAAAGGGAAGATTCAAGATAAATAAAAAGCACATAAAATGGTAAGATCCAAGACTGACTTGCAAAACACTTCAGCAATATATCAAAAATAAAATGAAAAAACTGGATCAATACTAAGGTAAATTAAGCACTGGAGATGGAAATTTATCATTAATAATAAGGGATTAGAAACGGTTCTTGTCACAATGACTTGCATAAGACAGAGTAATAAACTGAAAAAAAAAAAAAAGCAAAACAATGTTCTTGAAAGCTTTTGAAGAAATATAGCCCAAGATATTTCAGTTTAAGAGCTGCAGACGAGAAAGTGAAACCGGAAACAGAACATAGACTCAGTGCCTTCTAGTCTCACTCTAGCCCCATGCCCTAAATTAGATATGTTGATTTACAGTCTTTTAATAGAAGAAGTCAAATCTAATGCCTGAATCCATTAGCAAGAGCTTTACTCCCCAGTACAGGCAAAACAAGATGGGTAGCTGACATCCAAAATCAAACTCCAGAATTCTTCATCAGTTTTTCATCTCGAATATCTAATCAATTCATTGAGTAATTCCTGTAAAACTATTTCAGCTCACCAGTTATCAAGGAAAGCATAAGAAAACCAACTTTTCATCTCGAACATCTATTCACATCAACAATAGTTTCTCTACAAGTATTTCAGCTCGCCAATTGGCCAAATCCAGTATTAACAGAAGAGATATGAAATCAGATCCCAAACCAATACAAACTTCAAATGCCGAAGTCCTATAATATATAATCCATTCACCTAAAACCATCCCAACCTACATAAAACTAACAGTACATGATTTAAATTACATCAAAACCAATCATGAAAGAAGATAGCAAGCAAAGATCAAAGAGAGGAAGTACCGAATGAGGAACACTTGTTGACACCTTCGAGTGTGACGAGAGCGGTGAGAATGAACACAAACGGCAACAAAAAAGCAAGTATCAAAATGGTGTGAAAAAGAGTGCGATACGAAATGTGACGAGCTGCGACCTTGATCTTCATCAAATCTCCGCCTCCTCCATTTACATTTCCTCCGCTGCTGCTTGAAGATATTGTTATACTTCTCATGCTAGGTGAGAAGTGCAGCTGCATCTTCCTCCTACGCCACGATTCTCCTCTTTCCTCCGCCTACAAATCAATAAACCGCCAACGCCGCCGCTGCCGGCAATATCACGAATGCTAATCCCCTTCAAATTCCTCTTAACCACCAACAAACTCTTCACCATCAGATCCACCGCCAAAGCTATTCAACGATCCCGATTCTCCTCCTCGGTAGTGACTTCCACCGCATCGACGCCATTCCTACGCCCATTCCACTACCCTAGGGCTTCCGATTGTTCATCCATTCCTACACCAATACACATGCATAATAATACCTTTATGCCAATGAGTTTCGCGAATCTGCAGATTAGATTAACACACCAATCGAATCATCACGGCGGAGCAAGCCGAATTCTCGCCTGCCGTTCTCTCTGGCTGAAATTTGTGCAGGCTTCCGTTGATCGAAGAGCTGATGATTGAATTTCTCTCTCTGGACGGTAGTCGGAGGAGTGGAATGTGGAGAGAGAAAGTATTTCGTGTAAATTTCCTGATTGGCTGATCCATCCCGATCTATAATATTATTGCCTTTAATTCACTTTTTCACATAATAATTAAGTAAAAATTGAACGTCTCGCACATATTTAGTTATCATCATCGAATAATATAATTGAAAATGATGCATACATATTACCTACCTTCATAACAAAAAAATCTTTACTATAGAAAAATAACCATAATACTCTTGTTTAAAAAAAAAAACGTTACTCGCATAACACACCGCTACTTAAAAATTAAATTTAAAGAAATGGAATTTGATTCCCTTCTTTATCATGCATCTACTTTTTATTTTTGGGAAAATTTATAATGAATTTAATTTCTCAATATAATTTCACCCTTCGGCTTCTCATTATAATTACTCCACTTTTTACTTCTTTGCACAATAATTTTCTCTAGATATGTACGAACATATGAGTTACTGTTTTTTTTTATAAATAATTGATGGGGACGAGATTGCGGAAAAAAAAAAAAAAAAAAAAGAGTTGAAGATATTCATGTATTATTAGATTAATTATATTGTTGATCTTCATTGAATCTTAATTTTTGGTTGATACTTAGCACAATATATTGTTCTCTTCTTGTTTAGTTATTTTCGTTGCATGCACATTGACTTTTTCTACATTTATCGACAGGGACTGACCCAAGAATTGAGCGGAGGGGTTCAATTTATAATACAGTATATTGTAGTAATTAAATGTTCTTTTGATTTTTTTATATATTTTTTAAAATTATTTGGACTAAATATCTTTATATTAACATAATCAAATACATATAATATACCTATTTAAAATGTGAATTATACATATATCTTTCACTTTTTCGCTCCCTCTTCCTCACCTATATAGTAATAAGAAAATTTGCATGAAAAAAAGACACTTTAGAATTAGTCAAAACTTATAATCTCATCAAATTAAAAACAAATAAATATAAATATATATAAAAATTAAGTGTCAAATTAAAAATAAATAAAAAATATATATATATATATATATATATAAAAATTAAGAGTGGACAGGGGCTCAGTGACCCTTGGCCACAACATGGGTCCGTCTACGTTTATCAATATGTGATATGTTGTGGCTTACATTTACTCTCTACAGGGTGATATTCTTTTTTAAAAAATTAAGTCACTTATAAGTTATAAATTACTTAATGAATTTTAACGAACTCACATGAAATAATCTCACAAGAAAACATTTCTTGTAAAATTATGTTAACAACAATTTCATGATTGATGATGTTGGAATTGGTATTCAGAATTTGAAAAAAAAAAAAAAAAAAAAAAAAGTGGACTTATGTCCTTGCATTAAAATAATTTAAATTAAAATCTTTTATTTGTGTTTAATGTTGATTGTGTCTTAGATGTTATTTCATAATTTATTCATAATTTGAAAAAAAAAATTATTGTTTTATCCACAATTGTAAACCAATTACGGATGTCAGGCCCGGGGTAAGTTTGACCAATTTCAATGCATTCTTTGAACCCAGTCTAGCCGGATGCAATCCATCTCGCACCGCTTATTTTTTATATTATTTTTAGTTAATTTTAAAATATATAATAATTTTATTTTAACATCAAATATTTTGAATTAAAATGTATAATTGTTGACTTTAAAAATGACATATGCTCCCCCCTTTCAAAATATAAGTCATTTTGGATCAATGCAGACATATTAAAAAAATTATTGACTTTCTATATTATTCTTAATTTATTGCATTAAACTAAGTTTTTTTAAATAATTTTAAGGATAAATTAGGAATAGACACAATTTATTAACATTGAAAAGTGAAAAATATCATTTAAATTGCAAATAAAATAAACAGTCAAAACGCCATTTAATTTGAATAATAAAGTGTATTATATAGACGCATACAAACATAAAGACATTAATTTGAATAAAATTTATATTAAATATATTTATATTTATATTTAAATAAATAGAGAGGGTCTTAAAATAGATTTGCAGATTTTATAAAAAAAAATCATGAACCATTTGAACCCACCTCGACCAGGAAAGGGAAAGGGTTCGATGCGGGCACGAGATCATCCCTTTAATTAACGTTATATGCTCGACAATAAATCTAAAAACTGCTAGTATAATTTAATTAAAAAAATGTCCAGATTGTATGGACTCAAATTAATATACCACCACTCGGTTACATCGATCCCCAGTCTGAGAGTAAACATTTGAAATTACCAGATTGTATGATGAATTTTATTTTAATTTTAAATTGTTTAAAAAAAACAAGATTTTTATTTATTTAAAATCCACAACAGCTGTGGTCTGTGGACGTAGATTTGAACCAAAATTGCAGCAATATTTAAAGACAAAAAAAATGCATTGAATAAACTCATTCATACAGCATAAATGGTTTGGATAAGTTGAATCTGTTGCTCTTTTCAGAAATAGGAAAACTCAAATGCATGTGAATTGACCATCAAAGTGTTTTATGAATGTTGAGCAACACAAAAAGACCTATCATCATTCATCACTAGAATACAGATCGAAATATGGATACAAAAAGGTCCCCTTTGATTGTAAGTATTTAATAGTATACCTGGATGTGTGATACACTTCACTATGTACATATTTTGTTTACTTACAAATAAATCAAACTCAACTTTTAGGTGATTACATAACAATACTTCGGTTTGGTATTAAGTAGTAAGTACTAGTCCACAATTCAATTTATTTTGAAATAATCTAAGTATCCTAATTTTGAATTAATCTAAGTATACTTTTAGGTGATTATAAGATGTTTAAAAGAAGCTTAGCCAAACGGGCTCTTAATTTGACCTAGTTATCAACCAGTCAAGCTCCAAACATGAACCTAACAAGCTTGAACAACGATGTTTCAATTCAATTTGACTTGAGATACAATTATAAGCTCTATGATGCAAAGAAATTGTGGCAATCCATCCGGAGAAGAAAGAGAGCGGTTTCCAGTCAACTTCAAAGTGGATCTAAATTGTAATGATTTTACGCGAAATTGATGCTCCAACATCATAATCTCTCTTCATAGTATAACACTGATGCAGACTAGTGAACTATTCCCTCCTTCGTTCCGAATTATCTGTTTGATTAGTCACTTTGCTAATATAAAAAATATAAAAAAAATTACCCTTATTTCCACCAACACCCCTAATAAATACTAACCATTTTCTTGATGGCCTTTTGCTATCTAAACTAATGAGGGTATAAAAGTCTTTCAATATCCTAATTAACGAAAAATGTGCGTGTGTGATAAAATCAGACGGATAAATAGGAAAGGAAGCAGTATTAAATGTTTGGAAACAAGAACATGCCATATTTCAGAAGTAAAACAACAGTTGTTCAGCAAGACAATGCAATCAACTAAGCTAATGTCATAGAAACATTGTCGAGAAACACACTACTGATACATATTTCGGAGAATTTGATGCTCAAACATTGTAATCTCTCTACACAGTCTTACAATGATGCAAACCAACAAACCATTAATTGTTAGGAAACAAGTACATCCAGAAGTCATAAAACAGTATTGCAAGCAAACACATTAGGCAAATGCTAGCTACTACCAAAGTCACAATGTCAAGCAGTACGCTGATGATACAGTATGAGGGTGTTTGGCTGAACTTATAAGCTCCTTAAAACAACTTATAAGATGTTAGAACTTATAAGATGTTTAAAACAAAGTCAGCCAAACGAGCCCTAGATATTATTGAATTTCTTCCTCTTGTCAATTAAGTTACCTCTTGTTTCCATCTTTACGGGCAAAGGCGCAGAGAAGATGAATTCATCGTTGTCATCTTGATCTTGCATTGTTGTTTCGAATTTGCCTTCACTTGTAGAATAACGTCTCGTTTCCTTTTCACCATCACTACTTAGCAAAGAAGCCTCTTCATCCTCCTCGTCATCCCCCTTCTGAGATACCCCAATTTCTCCAATTTCTCGACAAAGATCATCCTCAAGCTCCTTCTCATCACAATTGAGTAAATCGTCCCTATCAATGCTACCATTGCTACATTCTTCAAGATACGGGTCACTACGTCTCCTCAGTACCCTGTAAACCTTTCCATCCTCCACAAAGCTCACATTTTTCTTCACTTTGGGCTGAACCCCACCATGGTTCTTCAACAAACCCCGAGTTCGATTAGGTGAAACGTCGAGATTTCTTATCATAAATTCATTAACAGGGTTGTTTATTTCCCCACTTTCCTCCTCATCAATCTCCTCAGCTAACCTATCAATTCTTTCAACTAGGCCCCTTAATTTCTCCACATTAACTCTTTTCAAACTCCCAGATTCCACATTCCCAATTTCCCTATCACCATTCAAAACCATAGATTTCACATTATTGCTAGTCTGCCGCACTTTTGAAAGAGCCCTACTTTGAACAAAATCCCCTTCAAGAAAATCCAGAAATCTATTCAATTCTCTGCTCAAAGAACTTTTCCCATTTCTAATCATTGGATCACCACCCTTCAATGCACAAATAAGGCAAATCAAAATCAGATCTGATACACATTCTCAAAATAACAATAAACTGCAAAATGAAAATTTGAGCAAGAATGAAGAATCTCTGTTCTTACTTGAATGGAGTCGAGTTTGAGAAGCAAGTTCGCAGCTTTATGATACACAGCCTCATAATCGAAGTGGGTTCTTTCAGAAACTGAAGATTTGAGAACCCCGAGGGTTGATTTAATGGAAGCAAGGTCTTTAAGCTGCCTGAGTGTGATTGATCTGTGCAATAAAAAGGCTCTGAAGTGAGATTGAATTGTGCGGGCCGCAGCGTCGCGGAGGGACTGAGGAGGGGGCGCGTGGGATGCACGGCGGCGGCTGAGGGCGGATTCGAGGGTGGCGATGCGGCGGAGAAGGGAGGATATTGTCGGATGGGGTTGTGTTTCTTCACGGAAATAGTGTCCTTGAAAATGGGTCGGGTATTGGGGCAAATTTGGGAGGTGGGGTTGGGGTGGATAGAAATGGGGCTGATTTGGAGGGTGGTGGAGGTGGGAATCCGGCGGCGGCGGCGGAGGGTGGTGGTGGTGGCATGGAGTGTAGGTGGGATAGCAGCAGTGGGAATAGCAGGGGCCGGGGTTGGGGGCGGCGGCGGCGGGGTGGTGGCAGTGGTGGTGGTGATGGTGAGATGCCATTTGCTTTGTGGTTCGAATCTTGATTTTGGTTAGGATTTAGGGCTTTTGGTTGTTTTGGTGCTGGCGTACTGATCTATTTTAAGTATAATTTCTTTCTAGTTTTTGGGTTACTTTTAATTAATTAAATTGTGTGCACTCGAATGTTGGACAATCGAGTTGGACTCAAAATTTACCGCAGTTCAAAAGAAAGAAAATTATATTAAGAAAATAATTATAAAAAAGAGCCAAAAATAATTATGGGACAATTTCATTAACGGTGAATCAACGAGTGAGATAATTTAATGAAGATATGATGAGAATGTCTTAAAAGTTGGAGTATATTTTGTGCGCATCATATTACTCAAATACAATTTATTTTCTTGAAATGTTCAACTTATTTACAATAATAAATGTTTCGGTGTAAATAAATTAAATGTTTCAAAAAATAAGATGTATTTTTAAAAAATGCACTTGAATTATGCTGTGCACTTGGTGCATTAAAGATTTTGTCATAAAGTTATATTAATGTGATATAATGATTATGTGATATTTTTTGTACGTAGAAAACTTTATCATTTGGCTCGTAAATTTGTTGTGACGTTTGGATCGTTCTCAAACTCTTATTATTAGGGTGAGCCTCTAATTTCTGTGAATAATTTTCTTGATAGTTGTTGTCCTTGCATTTAAATTATAATATTTTTTGTTTCAAGAATAAAATAAAATTATGACGACCCAACCAAATTAAATTTTAAAAATGAGTATGTCTTAAATATTAAAGTGGAGTTCCACTTCCTTTATGAAACTAATAACTTGAAAATAAGCCAGAATAATTTACTCGAATATTTGGCTGGGACTTAGGAGTGACATTTCACCTGTTAGAACAAAGGTTAGTGTTTCATGAACTAAATATCAATTGTATGGAGTCGTTTCAATTTCATCCAAGATTTTCAACGTTAGATGTAATATTGCCAAAGATTACTGCTAGCTAAGATGGTTGTTCTTTCTGTCAAAAAAAAGATGGTTGTTCTTATGTATATAGGTTTTAAATACCGCACATAATTTATCTCCGAAAGTGTCCAATCTTCATTCTTCCAAATTTCATGTGAATTTTTTTTCTTTTATGTATCATATTTATACCTACGCACCTATGCATATACACTACTATATTCAAAATATCAAGCATTGTTCGAGCTCAATACTACTCGACTCGACTTGTTTACACTCCTAGCCGAAGCATGGTCTCAGTTACCTAGGTAGCATTGTTCAAGACTGGGGCGGTTATAAGTTTAGGGGTGTTTTTTAATATTACTATATATCTAAAAACTAAATTGTTTATATTCATTTCACCAAGACCTCACTTTTTCCAGGAGCCCCTTTTCAGGAACAAAGAGGGCATACAATCCAAATTTAGTCCACGTTTCGGACTCATTTGTAGCCCATTATTGGGTTTAAAAAAATTAAAATCATAAATCGATCTTGATATATCAACCACGACAAAAAAATCTTCAATTCTTTAATAATTCTCATCCTTAATTTTCTCAACCTCCATTAATCTTACATCAATTTCTATTTTCCAATAAAATTCATCCTTAATTTTCTCAACCTCTATTAATTTTCCATCATTTCTATTTTCCAATAAAATTACCGCTGATCTTCGTCGGGACGGTTTGTGATATAAATATGTATCCCAAATTAGAAAATAACTTCAATATCATGTTTAGGGGGTGTTTTTTTTTTATTCTTATATTCTATTGTTTAAAAATTCTATTTCTTGGGCGCTTTGACCTCACTTTGGCGCCGTTTGAGTAGTTCAAGACTGCGCCAACAAATTCTCCCAAACGGCCCTGTTCAAGACATTCTGGAGCTTGCCCGAGAATTTGACAATGTATGCTTTTCATGAACAAAGAGGGCATACAATTTTGTGGTTCGCGAGTCGCGTGCTTGTTCTTTTCTTTTTTTTTTCTCTAATTTTGCATTGTTTGTAGTCCACGTTTCGGACTCATTTGTAGCTTCCGTTGAAGGGTTTCGTCGATGTTGGGGGGCAGGGCAGTGCTTTTTGACATGTGTTAAAATTGGTCCCACAATTTGTTTTAATAATAGTTTTTTTTTATATATTTACCTTGTTATTTTTTATGTCTAGTTTTTTTTATACATTTTTTTATATTTTATATTTTTTTTTTTTTTTTTGGGTCACATAATTATCACATGTTGTCTGCATCATCGTTTAAATGTGTATTTTAAAATTATGTAACTTGTTTATGGAGTATTAATTCTTGCAATTTATTTTTCATATTAATAATTGCACGATGCAGTGTAAATAAATTGTATATTTTAATATTACATGTTGCATATTTTTAAAATACACTATAAAGTGCACGGTACACCTGGTGTATACAAAATTTAGTTTTTTTGTTTAATTAAGACATTAGTATTTTAATAACCTTTTTTATTTTTTATATTTTTTAACAATTTTAATACAATTCTAAACATATAGTAACTTAATACTTTAACATATCGAAAAATTTTGTTCAAATTGAATTTTATTACTACCATTGTACAATTTTATGATTGAATTTTAATATACAAAACCTTATAAATATTAAAATTATTTTTCAATTAATACTATTTTAGAATAGTAATGAAATTGTTAAAAAATTATATAAAAAAAGAATTTATTAAAATACTATGACTTAATTAAGAAAAAGATAAAAAAAGAAAATAAATTATTAAAGAAATAAACAAAAAAACAAACATTTAAATTAAAATAAATATAAAAGATGAAGTGGGGGCCACTGGGGATGCCGGGCACTGTCCAACCCCAGCATAGACAACCCGTTGAAGCAGATTTATGGGCACTTTAATGCAATTTTGCCTTAAAAAAATCATAATTATATCAATTTATTATTAGATAATAATAATTCATTATCAATATATTATGGCTAGGTCCAAGATATCTTGGTTGAATTCACAAATCACCGTCAAGACTCATCATAAGTCGTTTTAAAGATCAATTTGTTATCTTTGAAAAGTCGACTTTATTCTGTAAAAAGTCTTTGTTAAATATGGGAATATAGTTCGCACGCTTCGTTTGGAATAGTTTCAAGTTTACATTTTTGTATAGTTGCACACTTCTATAATAACGACTATTAAGATGCGGTCTTGTTAAATTCTTGCGAGATCATTCATATATTATTGAGATTTTTATTTTTTTTAACCTCAATCCTGTTATGAAATAATGTGTGAATGTCATTTGAGGTTACAAAAGTATTTCAATAGGAGTTACAAGCAATGATGTAGGACTCTTTATTTTTCTTTTAGTTATCCTAATAAATTGTCATTATGTACATTCATGCATGAGTCCCCTATAAATAGGGGTCATGACACCTTCATTTATACAAGAAAAGTATATTGAAATCATTTTCGGGCATTTTCTTGCAGGGCGTAGTCATCATTTAATTGAGTTAACAAACGTTGCATTCTTTTATACTTTCTCTACTCTCTCAATACTCAATATTTCCATTAGTTTTATAATAAATCCATCTTAATTGCAATTAACGTACTCAAAACTCAATTTATTATTAATATGTCTCAATCCATTATATTAATATAAATTTATTGAGTACTTATCTTAATTTTGTTAATAAGTAATGAATACTTATCTCAATTTTATTATTAAATTATACTACTTCATTATTATATATTATTGCTTTCTCATCTCAATCCATCTTAAGTATTAAATAATAATTAACATACTCAATCAAGTAGCGATCTATTATAATTTCATTGTTTTGCAGTAAAATGTGAATATTGTGTGTCTAGTGTCAAGACTCACGAGGGATTTTAATAAAGATAAAAACTCATGCGAGACTGTATCACGAAGACTTCCACTTTTTCTTTTTTTTTTGACAGAAAAGAAAAATGTATTCATCTATTGAATGTTAGGCTCGCGCCTTACATCGTTGGCCACAATGTCCTTACAAAAATCCGGGACATCGCCCACCCACAAAAAATCATCGCCCTCATTTGGGCAAAAGTGAGAAAGAAAGTGTGCAACATGATTTGCATTTCTCCTAACAAAAGAATAAGAGATGTTACCCATCCTTTGTGCAACGTCCAAAATATCATCAACAATGAGTCTCGTCTGCACATCCGGGTCATGACCTCCATTGATGGTTTGAATAAGGTTACTTGAGTCGGACTCCAAAATGATGTTCCTTAAGTCCGAGTTCATAGCCTTCTGAATTCCGAATCTGAGTGCAAGTGCTTCAACTATGGTGTTGTTATGAGTAGGGGCTCTGCATCGCCTTGCCCCCGACAGTTTAACCTCTCCCTTCGTGTCACGAATCACGAATCCCAGACCCACTGTGCCATCTGAAAATACACCCGCGTCGACATTCATCTTGAGCCGTCCTCTCGGAGATTGTTTCCATTTCTCCGCAGATTCGTTTGTGTGTCGATTCCTTGGTCGCGCCTTAATCTTATCGCCCATCTCCCGAACCAGATTCATAGCACTATGGTATATCAGGTCCGGTTCCTGCCGGCGATTCTCATGGACAAGAGCATTCCGTGCTTTCCAAATATTCCAAGCCACCGCCGCAAAAATCACGATCCCGTTCTCAGGAAGGTCATGGAGCAAATCCCAAAAAAAATGTTCTGAACTGAGTTGTTTGGCAGGCCAGAGGAAGAATCCGAATAGGGCTCCTGCCCCAAGTAAACATGGCCACCGGGCACTGGAAAAGAATATGAGAGAGAGTTTCTGTTACTAACCCACAAGAGGGACACATAGGGTCAACCTGGATACCTCGGTGAAGGAGGCCATACGGGTTGGCAGCGCTTCGTTACATGCCCTCCACAAAAATGATTGACGGTAGGAGGGAGCTTACATTGCCAAAGCTTCTTCCAGGAGTTGTGGCTCGCACTAGTTGATGGAAGATTGTTGCCGAACTTCGAGTAGAGATCGGTGGCCAAGTGGTAGGCCGAGCTAACCGTGAATTTCCCATTCCGGGTGTGATTCCAGATGATCCTATCATCCGGCTTGCGATCGCTAATAGGGATTTTAAGGATATTTGTAGCATCATCCTCTGTAAACCATTGAAGAATTTTCCCTCGATCCCAATCCCTCCCATCGCTGGAGAAGAGCTCGATCACTCGAAGATCCGGACTGACCCCAGCATCCTCACGAAGGACTGGAGTGTATCTGATGCCCTCCCCAACCCAACTGTGTTTGAAACAAAGAGTAGATGCTCCATCGCCAATTCTCCAAGCACTCCCCGCTTGGATAAGGTCTCTAGCTTTCAGAATGCTTCTCCACAGGTAGCTAGGTTGATATCCAATGGTTGTCGTTCCAATATCGCCTCTTGGGTAGTATCTTGCTTTCAAAATTTGAGAGGCAAGGGAGTCTCCGTTATGCAAGAGTTTCCAATATTGTTTCGCAACCATGGCAAGAATAAAGTAGAACATCTCCCGAAAGCCCAAGCCCCCCCGTTCCTTCGATCTAGAAATCTTTTCCCAACTAAGCCAATGTATTTTCCTGTCATCCGGGGTGGCTCCCCAATAGAAACGAGCCACCAATCTTTCAATATCCTCGCACAATGAAATTGGAAAGAGGAAGCAACTCATTGTGTAGTTGGGTATTGCTTGGACCACTGTCTTCAACAGAATTTCCCTACCGGATTTTGTCAGAGATTTCTCCTTCCAGCCTTTGAGACGATTAATAATCCTCTCCACCACAGTTTAGAACACTTCCTTTTTTCCTCTCCCTATGATCGTCGGGAGGCCGAGGTACTTAGTATATTGAGTAACCGACTTTGCTCCCAATTGTCCTCCCAGTTCTTCCCTTCTCGTATCGGATACATTTCCACTGGTAGTGATTTCGGACTTATCCAAGTTGATTCGCTTCTGCCCCGAAACCCTTTCGTACTTAGAGATGATTTCTTTGATTTTATCCACCTCCCCGTTAATGGCTCTGAAGAACAGGATGCTATCATCCGCAAAAAAGAGATGCGATACTGGGGGGGCCCCCCGCGCCACTTTGATACCGGTAATCTCTCCTCTTTTCTCCGCCTGCTTAATTAGGGAAGAAAAACCCTCTCTGCCATAAAGAAAAAGATATGGTGGCGGGTCCCCTCGACGAAATTTTAATATACAAAACCGATAAATATTAAAGTGAAACTCTTTTAGAATAGGCCGAATCCTCTCCATTTAATCGGGAGGAGTAAGACACTCCTAAGTAACACAACGCATAACAAGCTCAGTCCACTGCACAACAAAACCCAGTTTTTCACACATAGCCCGTAAAAAGGCCCACTCGACTCTATCATAAGTGTGATTGTATAATTTATTTGTCACGTCAGCTTCGGGCAAGGGGGGAGCTGCCCATAAGTTTAAATTGCAAAAATATATTGAGTTGAGGTTTTGTTTGCCAAAAATCAAAAGTTTAGATTAAATTGCAATTTGTGAAAATGTCATGATTTAATTTGCCATTAAACCATTTAATAATGAATGTTCTTATTTAATTTTTTCATTCCATAAATGGTAAAAAAATAATTTCACTCTCTCAAGCAAGTCCTTTACAAACATTTCTAAATTAATGTCATTAACATTTACAAATAAAAATATCTATTTTTTTATCTCATTCTCTAGAAATGAACAAATCACCTTCAATAAAAAGCAACTTTAACCCTCTTAATATTAATAATATAATTCTATCATTAAACCCGTGTTATCTTGGCTTGAGCAATAAAAAATAGGACGGAGGTAGTAACTTTTATTTTGTGTTTTTTTACACTTTTTCATATAGTGTTAACAAAAAACTCCTTATATCCACATTCGGTTTAATCATTTCCATCGTAACTAAAAATCTATTCATATTCATACTAAATTCAATTTGTATAAAGGTATTTATTTCGATACATGAACTCGAGTTTTAAAATATCCAATTTTCCATAAGAACACGAATGTATTTAAAAAATAATTCGGAGAAATAATATTCATTTTGATCAGTATGCTGAACAACCCTATCTAAAAGTACCCCTTCGCTCCCATTCAGTTTAAATTTACGGCATTAAGTAATACAACCCATTTAATATTTCCAACTTTTTAGAAGGAACACCTCCACCTAGAAATATCAACAAAAATCATTGGATCTCTCACGTACATTCTTGCACGAGTTGGTTGTAAGAAAAAGTCGTTCATTTTCTTGGTTGCAAAAATCAATGTATATTTATCAAGAATCAAGAAATGTTAGTTTCGTGACTATTCAAGTTGTATTCAGATTGAAGTTTGAGATTTGCAATCTCAAACCCCCATTTGAAACTTAAATTAAGAATTTTGAAATTCTATTAATCTAATTTTAATTTACTTTATCACTTACCATTACTCTACTTTTAATTATCTCAAAACACTTATATCACCTACTATTTATTCTCTCAAATTCTCGATACAATACACGGGGTACTTTAGGCTTTAGACCAATTTGTTACATACAAAATTAACTATTCAGCAAAAAGTGAAAGCTTTCGTGTTCATTAGCCAGAACCACATTCTTCCAATATTTCCTCCCTTTACTTACTTGAGTTTGGCTCTACCCCTTTAAAAACCTTGTCATTTCTAGTTTCCAAATAATACATGCCTTAAGTGCGTAAGCAAATTTACTTTTCTTTTCCACCCTCAACCATAATAAACATACATGTTAATTATTCATCAGAATTTTGAAATCTTAAAACTTCAAAGTTCAAAATGTCCCCCTCCCCCACACCCCCATTCTTGCACTTGGTTGTTAGGAAAAGTCTTCTCTTTTATCTTGGTTTAGATGTTGGTACCTATGTCATTCTAGGTACCAGAATTTGTTCCATGTAGGTAGTTGGGCAAAGGAGACGTGCTTCCATCACGTGGCGAGACTAGATTACTCCAAAGTCAAAAGACAGGACATAATGTAAAGATTAAAGAGATTACTCCAAAGTCAAAAGACAGGACATAATGTAAAGATTAAAGAGACAAAAGAGGAATTTTAATTGTAACTTTAAACCACATAGGAACACTCAGATGATCCTTACTACAGGGCAAGTGAGAAAATTCAAAATGACCTCATATTTAAACAATTCAAAACAAAAAAGATAATAGTAATGAATAAACCGTAGTTGCCTGCCTGCCTGCTTCACAAATATGCCATTTGATTCGATCCTCATCCCATTTATGCAACAGCAGGCATGTCCTTCAGCCAAGCATCCAGCGGCTTCCCGATCGAGTAAACGATAAACCCGATCTCCCTGAGCTTATTAGTGTCAACAACGTTCCTTCCATCGAAAACAAATGCAGGTTTCTGCATATTATCGTAAATCTTCTGAAAATCGAGGGATTTGAACTCGTCCCATTCGGTTAAAATGCAGATAGCGTGGGCATCCTTGGTTGCCTCATAAGCATCCCAAACACAATGAACCTTTTTCACAGTTGTTGGGCTCATTGGCTGGAGATGGAGAGGGTGGTCCCAATCAAATTTGTTCATCGAAAGGTCACGCTGGATCTGGTCCTCGGTGACCTGAGGATCGTAGATGCTCAATTGGGCCTTATCTCCCAATAGCCCTTTGCAAACGTCGATAGCTGGGGTCTCTCTAGTATCACCCGTATCTTTCTTGAAAGCGAATCCCAAGATTGCGATCTTCTTGTTCGCAACCGTGTTGAACATGGAAGAAACGAGACGGTTGACAAATCGGTTTTTCTGGTAGTCGTTAATCTTGATCACTTGTTTCCAGTATTCCGCAACTTCTGGAAGACCGTTGCATTCACAGATGTAGACTAAGTTCAGAATGTCCTTCTGGAAGCAGGACCCACCAAAACCGACACTTGCATTGAGGAACTTGGGCCCGATTCTGGAGTCTGTCCCAACAGCATAGGCCACTTGGGAGACGTCAGCCCCAGTGGCCTCACAGAAGTGCAGACATGGCGTTCACTGATGAGATTCTTTGAGCCAAGAATGCATTAGCTGCAAGCTTAGAAAGCTCAGCAGACCATAAGTTGGTGGTGAGGATTCGATCTTCGGGGACCCAATGGGCGTAAACGTCTTTTAACGCTTTTACAGCCTTGTTGCCTTCTGGGGTTTCCCTCCCTCCGATAAGGACTCTATCTGGGTTGAAAAGATCTTTAATTGCAGTTCCCTCAGCAAGGAACTCCGGGTTGGAAAGAATCTGGTAATTGATCCCTTTGCTGTTGTGGGTTAGGATTTTTTCGATGGCTTCAGCTGTTTTGACGGGGACCGTTGATTTCTCAACCACGATCTTGTCAGATTTTGAAACATCAGCAATCATTCGAGCTGCACTTTCCCAGTAGGTCAAATCAGCAGCTTTACCGGCCCCAAGACCACGGGTCTTGGTGGGAGTGTTGACTGAGACGAATACTATGTCGGCTTCAAAAACATGTTTCTCCACATCTGTGCTGAAGAATAGGTTCTTGCCCCTGCATTGTTTCACAACCTCATCGAGGCCAGGCTCGTAAATTGGAAGCTGATCGCTGTTCCAGGCGTTTATACGAGGAGCAGCAATATCGACGACAGCCACTTTGATTTCGGGGCACTTGAGTGCTATCACGGCCATGGTGGGGCCCCCTACATACCCGGCTCCAATACAGCAAATCTTAACCATTTTTCCTTTATGCTGGTGTCCTGAAAATTTTACATGCAGAGAGTTTTTATATTACCTTCATATAGATCATAGATGCAAATATCACGAAAAAATGTCAATTTTGTTTGCAGATCTTATAACAAAAAAAAATAAAAAAAATTGATGAGTCAAATCACCATCATAGTTGTTATGGCAATATGAAGATGGGTGAAACTCGGAATGAAATTACGAGGCAACATTCAATTCCATAGGAGTAGATACAATAGCAGTAAAAGAGACTGAAGAACCAAGACCAATGCCTACATAGGCACAGAATGAAAAGATTTGCTAACACAAGTTTTATAAAGTTTTTGCTTTGAACTATGAAATTCTTTTGTCCAAAATCCATGAGATCAGATACCCTATTATTATAAAGTATTTTGTTAATCAGATCTGATTTGTTCTAAGACTAAAAAGTACCAGCGACACCTAATAGTCAATTATATTAACTACTTAGTAATTCATCATTCATCAAGCTAAAATACAGCAAATTAATGTCCACTTGCACAGAAGAACCTCCAAAAACCAAAACTTGCAATTCACGTCAAATCATAAACCAACAAAAAAATGGAATCAGATTACGCAGTTAGAAACTCGAGTGGATCTAGCAAAAACAGAGAAATTGAGCAATTAACACCAAAATCAAGCATCAAACGAGAGATCGAACGAGTATAAGCACAAATCAAAACAATCACGAAATTGCAGCAGGCGACTATGTTTCAGATCAGGCATAACCGACATAAATTAAACCCCATATAAATCGATAAACTTGATCCACATTCATTCACCGACAAACGAAACCCAAAAAGTTTCACGTACACACATCAATTCACGAATAATTCCACATCCGCCGACACAGATATTTATGCAAAACAAGAGATTTTACTAGATACAAGAAAATAGAGAGTCGAATGCGAAAATCGAATGATTTTACCTGTTGATCGCGCGCAGGGATTTGTGAAAGGAAGAGATCTGCGAAGGGGGAAATGTGTGAAATTAATTTGTTGAGAGCTGAGAGAGCGCGTAGCTGCTTATATAGTCGTTGGAGTTCCAAGATCTACCCCGTGGACTTCACCAAAAGGACAACACTACCCCTACCCTCAACAGGTTTGGCGTAGTAGTATTTTTTTGGTAAATATATTAATTTCGAGTTAATTTTTTTGGGTAAATATATTAATTTTGAGTTAATCTACAATAATAATTGTCACAATATAGAATATAAAATATTTATGTGAATCAAGTCTACACATAATTCCTATTATTATTATTATTAAATTATCACAGTTATTTAAAAAAAATTATCATAATTTAATAGTCATATTAAAAAAAATAAAGTTCACACGAATTTTTGTCATATAAAATTGATATTATTTATTTTGATAAACTATATGAATCCAACTTCATATGATGAACAGAGTTCACGTGAGAATTTGTCTTAATTTCTTTTACTAAAGGACTTTATTTTGTAAAAATCAAAACTATAGTATTTTAATTAGTAAAAACTCATCTTCAAATTAATAGAAGAATCTCCAAATAATGTTTTCATTATCGCAAATTAATAAAATGAGGTTGTAAGTTCTTGACCACAAATTAAGTCTTGTATAATTTCTTTATTAAATAGTAATTAGTTGTTAAGTATTCTTTCTTTCTTTTGTTTTAGAAAGATAATCAGTTCATTATTATTATTTTATTACCTCAAATTATGGTCCACTTTCCTTTTAGAGAGCATGTGTATTCAAATATAATTTTAAATTGTATAATTTCTTTTTTTCATTAAATAGTAATTAGTTGTTAAGTATTGTTTTTACTAAAAAACTTTCTTTTTATCGTATAACCGGTTTTTTAGAAAGATAATCAGTTCATTATTATTATTTTATTACCTCAAATTATGGTCCACTTTCCTTTTAGAGAACATGTGTACTTTGTCCAAAATACCCTTATTTAATAATTGTTGGGATTAATCATTATTATTCATTTATGAAGTATTAAATAAGGGCATAAAAGGAATGTTGGAATAAGTTTCATTTTTTCAATATATTTTTGTGTGATAAATGAAAGTGGATTATATTTTCTAGACAAAGTTCGTTTTTGTTTTTACTTAACATTCTTAGTTATTTTTACTAAAAAAATATTAGTTGTGTACAGTTATATCGTATAACTGGTGTACATGAGATTTATTCTTGAAAGGATGGACTTAATACTTTTAATTTCACATTTATTATTCATGTGTTCTATTCATGTGTTCTATTATTTTTAATATATGTTACGTGTTGAGGGTCGTTTGTCACTTTATTTGGAAGTCTGCAATAATTTATGCAATGATTATTTTCGTACAACACTGCACAATATTGTCTAGAGAAGTTTAGGGATCGTTAGATTCAGATTCCTAGTTGGTAATTGAAAGTGCTTTCCACTGGAATCGAATCCCGGATTTGGGTTGAGCCTGAGGCTCTGATACTATAAAAAAATTATATCTCATCTAAAAATCTAAACTTATAGAGAGGTGCAAAATTATTTCGTTTATATAATTTTCCTCAACATGATCATCAAATAGTAATGAGAATTATCATTGCTTTGTTAGTACACTATTCTAATTTTTGGATTAAATTGGGACAAAGCATAATTGATGGTTGATGATAAATAGTACATCGTCCATTTCAGTGTAAGTTTCCTACTTATTTTTCTACCCATTTCACCATAAGTTTTCTCTTTCATAATTGATCATCTTTTATTTTCAATAAATACTGCAATACCTTATATTACTCTCATTGAAAAAATAAGAACCAAAATCCCCCATAATTCCCTTGTATTGTTTGTGGATTATTACACAAAAATAGTAAATTAAGTTAAGAATAGATAAATTACATTTAAATTAACAAAAATAATTCGTGATTTAAGTTACCAAAATAAATACCACGATGTAGATAAATTATGAAACAAGCTTAAAATTTTGTCCAATTACCAAACAAAAATCTGATTATTTCACTCGAAGCATTAGATAATTTGAAAAGCTTAGGATTTTTTTTTTTGATTAACCCGAAGCATGCGATTAATTAATTTTGTTTTGTTGTAATTTATCAAAAAAAGGTTAACTATTTATATGTTAAGAAAAATTACTATATAAAAGAAAAAGGGATGGAGGGTGTTTGGGTCCTTTTGAGAAGTGCAGGAGGAGTGACATTTTTCTGTGTTATTTATTCTCCGCCTTTTCTGCTCAATGGTGCATGATCTGCTGACAGTTCACACGCCAACTATGAGGTGTACGTTACGCCTCACGGATGGTACACCAAGTCCAACAGATTTTTGCGTCGCCCTTTTCTTTTCTTTTTTTTCGACCAAATTTTTTGCGTCGCCCTTGAAATTAGGCAAATACCATATTTAAGTTTGAGTTGATATCTCATGAGTCAGCTTGTCCATGAATTTAAGTTATTTGACTCATTCTATTTATTTTCGATATATTTTTCTAAATTATTAAACTTGACATGTATTATACACTGATAAGAGTCAAATGTCATGAATTAAAAATAAGGTTTATAATATAAATTAAGTTTATACAAGTTTTTGTCTTAATTTTTTTTTTTTTAAAAAATGCCACCCAATATATTTTTTTTCCTGCAAAATTGCCATAAAAAATATATTTGACAAAAAATTGTGGGAACTTCACGGTGAATTTTTTTTCTTTTTAAAATGGGACATGGATCCGCTGCTGATTCGCAATCAAACATGTGATTAGTTCTAACTTAAGGCCTTAAATTAATATTTTCCGTTCACTTTAAGTGCGTTTTACTTCTGCGCTATCATGTTATTATTAATACTACTATTTTAATCTATTACTTTTTTTCTTCACGAAGAAAAGGAATTAAGTTTCTTATAAGAGTAGATCTTGTTGGTGAAACGAAATCACCCACGTTTTTATCTCTTTTTTTCACTGCAATTTTTGGTATTTTGCACGAAATTTGATTTTTACGTGCATGAATTTGAAAATTTTGATCCAATGATAGTAGGGTCAACAGTCGACCTTATTCTTCAAAAAAAAGGAAAAAAAAAAACCTTATTGACCAGTGTCCTTGTTTTTCAAACTAATTAAATTATAATTAGTAGTAAATTAAAGTTGATATCTCAATTTCCTTCTTTTATTTAAAAAAATTAATATAGTAGTCAGTAGGTTTGACTTCAATATTAGAAGACCGAACAATTTATCAGAAGTTCAAAATTTAAAACATATGAATTAAAATGTTTATCTACTGAGACGTATATATATGTTAAATTGCTTGTGTTATGCTAAAAAAAAATTAAGATTTAGTATGAAACTTTTATGTGGAATTGCTTACGTTCATGCTAAAAAAAAAAGCAGTCAAGTTTTAGAGCGTACTAAAATTATTCAAGTTTAATTAATTTAAAATGAGTTGTTTATATAGTAGTATTTTATTTTTCAACAGTGTAATTTAAAATGCAACACTATTCACATACATGAAACTCCCAAGGGCGCCGTTTTGCCCCCTTTTTTCTTAATCTAATATTTTGTTTGTTTCGTTCCTTTCTATTTGAATAAGAGCCACACTTGCGTAAGACAGGTCTCACGATGAGTTGTAATTAGAACATTTATGTTTTAACACTTTGGAAGGATAAATGTTGATTTGAGCTAATTTATACTATATCTCATGTATGAGATCATCTCATTTGAGTTTTTTCTTTGAATAATACATTAAATTTGAACATGTGAAATTTATTATTAATTTATGTATTTTATTTAATATATTATGTTTCTAAAAATTATTTGAATAGCTCTTATCTAAAAGAAATAGCTTAGTATGTCAATCTTAACAAAATTTCACTATAGATAGAAAATAAAAAAATAATTCATAAAATTACATAAATAAATTGGAGAATATCGCTCTTCTATAATTATTTGTGTTTTTCTTTTCATTTCTAATGGTAGTTGATAATTTAGTGGGAGGAGTTACAAAAATATAATGGGAGGAAGAAAGAAAGTCTAGTTTTTGAGCATACTTTAACTCCTAGATGTAGTATACCCCAATAAATTTGCCTTCGACCGCCTTGACACCAACATATCAAGGAACCCCACCCCGTCCCAAATAGACGAACATGAACAAGCTGAAAAAAGGCGCGATGAGAGAGAGAGTTGATACTCAGCTCACCTCCCCTCTTCCACAATTAGGTGAAGACTTGGGATGCCGGTAATCTTGCGAGAGTTTCTATAAACATTAAATATTGAGAATAAATTTTTTTTAGAGAAAAGTAAAAAGGGGGCAAAACGGCATCGATGGGAGTGGACAGGATGGTGTTGTACTGCACCTTATCCGCTCCCATAGTTATAGGTAGTATCATTACAATTACTAGTCATGTTAACATTTAAAATATAAATTGTCTTATTCTAATAAGTACATTGTTCATAAGTTAATATGCATATATAGGTCATAGAAAACTTGGAAGCTTATGTAAAATTCTAGATTTAAAAAATAACGTTAGTTTTATGACAAAGATTGCATGCATTTGATGCATAAATTAGTAATAAAAAACTATTATACTCCAATTTCATAGCTAGTGACATAATAAAATTACTAGCTTGTTTATGATGTATATAAACATATTTGGTATAGGCAATATTTAATGAGATGAGTGAGATGAGTCCTACTCTTTCGTGCAAGTTCAATAAAGCCTTTAATTGCATGAGAGTTAACTTGAGAATTAAGAATGCTGCACTTTGTGTGGGATCCACTAGACATATTTCTTTTTGAGTGATTTTTAAGACACGATCATGAAACTGCGTTAAAAACGTGATTAGAAGAGAGAGAGAAGTGCATTTCATTGATGATGTGTAACTATTTTGGAGGAAGGGTATGAAACGGTCTCATATATAAAACATAGTACAAATTATGACAAATCTAACACTCTTGATTTCTAAAATGTTAAAAACGTCAATATTTAAATCATGTTCCGTTTTTCATCTCACATAAGTGCGCCTATTTTGAGAAATATCTCGTCTTCCTCATGTCTCATGATTATTAATTTATTATCATGTGTTGAATGTTGATTACTCGTTCAAACAAATTTGTTCAAGATAATGAATTTTAAAGTATGTAATGGTAATTTATGAGTGAAAAAGGTAACTTTGTCAAAAAAGTACAAGTGAAATAGGGTGGTACATGAAAAAATGCTTAAAGAAATGCCAAAAGTTGGACATAGTTGCTTGGCCAAATCAGATTATATAAGACTTAGGGGTGTTTACAACCTCTAAATAATAGGTAGAAGCACTTATTTGAAAAGTAGGTGTGACCCAACTTTTTCAAAATTTAAGTGCTTCTACCTTTTTAGTAGTGCTTGCAAACAAGGCCTTAAAACAACAGTTGCAAGTATGTTAGAAGTGATTTTTTTAAAAATGATTTTACTTATCACACAAACAAGATGTTTGAGATGATAGGACATAGTATTATTTTTATTATTATAAAATGCAAACATGATCTTGTAATTTAGAATTATTTTCCAACCCTCAATTTTCCCAAAAAATAAAAAAAAATCCACTAATTTAGGAGGGTAGATATTTGTAGTTCTGCACTATATTTTTCTACTACGTCACAACTTAACTTAAATCAAACTTTAATTGTTTGAATTTTGAAACAAGTTAATTATACTTATCTTTTATTAACACTTCTCTTTTAGCCATTATTTTGACTGATCAGAGATGTAAAATCAACTACTTAATCTGATAGTTGTTTGTTGTTTTATTAATAGGTGGAGTTTCCAAATAAATGTTTGCCCAATTTCACTAATATTATGAACTATATATGAAGGCAAAAATTTGTATACCAATTACACTGTGCATTGTATTTAAAAAATTGTTAATTATTTTACTAAAAATATTAATAATTTTATTATAAAATGATAGTTGTATATCAATAAGGTGTTATATCTACACGAGTTGTTATTAGTAGAAGTACCATAAAGGAAAAAAACAGATTTTAAATTATCTGATACAATTTTTTTTTAAGTAAAACAAAATTTTACCAAGTAATCTATATCTATATAGAGATAATAGGAGAAACCGGCCCAAATTTAAAACCATTGAATTTTCCCGACAAAGTTATAAACATATATGACATCGTTTACGTAATGTGGAAACAATAATTTCTAATAAAGATTAAAGAGAAACGCAGTTAACAATTCTCACGAAAACGGCTGGGATTCAGACCTAAGCTCTCTGATGTAAGCAACTTAGGAGGTAGCTGAAGTCCACGCAACGCCCATTTTATCACCTTCTTATCACTCTTTGCTTCATCTGCAACTTTTTCTTCAAATTCACCGAAATTTTGTATCATTTGGAGTTTCTCAAAAGTCTTTACCAAATGCATCACTCTTCCAAAACCTGATTCAGGCACACTCTCTCTTGCTTTTTCCAATTAGTCTATCGTCATCTCGGATTAACGTCCACGAGTTTATAATTGGAATGCATTCTTGTTCCCACTGACATAGTTGGATTAAACCACTCACACTTGAAAAACACTATCTTTTTTTCAGTAAGTCCGGATATTCCAATACCACTACCTCCTCGAATATTCCGTAGAAATCATAGAATATCTTTGAAAAAAATATATAGTATATTTCTATAAACTCTAAGGTTGAATTGGGAAACAATGGCACATTCGGTGTCATTAAAATTAGCGCGAAATAAAAATTTATCTCTGATTTTGACAATGATATAACAAGTTTAAATTCCAAGAAGTTAGAGATGATTAAAGGCAAGATCCTTCCCTACAAACCTAAACTATTAGTATTAAATTTCAAGAAGTTAGAGATGACTAAAGTCAAGATTGAATAAGAATTTATTTCTCTTATTTTCCTTCCCTACAAATCTAAATTATTATTTGAATTTTCGAACAACAATAAATATATTTTTTATATTAACTTAAATTTTTTTGAGAGATTAATACTTTCTCTATAAAAAAACTAGTATTTCACTCGAGCGATGCTCGACAACTCTTTATTACCTATATTATGTGATAAAATATTAATTTGTAGAACTCCAAGTAACATAATGACGAAGATGGGCATCCATTTGTTGAACAATATGAAAAACGGTTAGTTAGAGGTGTTTATAGATATGTTACCATGAACAGGCTTCTCTACAAAAGGCTTCCAGAAACGAATGCTATGGACTTCAACAAAATCTTCCTCCTCGACAAAATAATCTTAGGAAATTCCCTGTTAACTTGTGCATATCTTGTCTTGGAACATTAATTCCAAACATTTCAAGTTTCTGCATCAACCCAAAATGATATGTTATGATATAAATAAATGGTAGTTCTTGCAAAATACTAAAAAAAATAAACTTCTCTTGAAGACCAAAAGATGCAAACCTCATACGCTACCCTCGATCGTGAAGAAGATGTTGCTGCGCCAATTCATTTACAAACTTAGAAAACTGCAGACGTATGTATTTTCTAAAATGCAATTAAAATAGATGAGAAGAATCATCAAAGCTAACTGACGAAGAGTCTGTGAAACACCAAATGAACCAAACATCTCGACAATAAACAATGATAATCCCATCTCGGAACTGCAAATCAATAATTAAAACAACTGAGTTGGGCCGGTAAATTGTAAAATCCAAAAAACTATAAAGTAAATGATCCCATTTCCATCCAACATATAAAGCAACAAAACCACTTCAAATCGATCAGGCCAACTGAAAGTAAATAAATAATAAATAATAAATATTATTTATTTATTTATATAAATCCACACATGAGTGGATAAAGTTTGAAATGAAAGAAGTTGGTTAACTTCCCGGAGAAAAGAAAGGGATAAAAGGAGATTCTTTTCTCATTTCAACTAACGGGAATTCATTTTAAGATTTCCGCTCCACGCTTTCAAAGAAGAACAGAAAAGCAACAGAAAGAGAAATTGGGTGATTTCTCTTATGCTCTCACGTATACATCACAAATATACTATACTAAAGGGCTCTTAAATTGTGAAACGTGAACCAATTCGTGCAATTGAATTCCTGACAACGAGATTCCAGTCCGTATGTAGAATTCAACCGGGTTCTTCCTTCTGCTGCAATATTCTGGAATTGAGGTTAGTGGATTTATAACCCCGTGTTCCAACAATGGTATCAGAGCCATTGTGTTGAATTCTCGTATGCGGTTACGATTCTCGTACGGATTATACTTTGGAATATGTTTTCTGATTTAATTTTGGTCGAAGCATGATTTTTGTGGTTTTTTCAAAATTCGTAATTTATTGAAACGGGCGAATTTAGGGCTGAATTTTTAACTGTTAAATGCGTGATATAGTGTAGATTATGTCTGCAAAGTTTCAGAATTTTTGGCCCAACCGTTTGTGAGATATAAATTGTTTTTTGAAAATTTTTCGTGAACTTTGACTGTGAATTGTGAATAGTACAGTACGAATTGTGTTACTATTTTGGTACTGGAATGATCTACGTTGAAATACGATTCCAACGGTGTATAATTCGTTAATTTTGGTTGAGAAACAAGTGAGATATGATTTTTTGAAATTTCTCACATTTCTGGGACCAAATCGCAATGTTTCAGAGAATTTGAGGGTCCTTCTATGAGAATTCGAAATTCTATGAGGACCTAATTGCAATTGTTTGAAACTTAATTCAAACCGGTCAAAATATTGACCAAACCGGTCCATCAGAACCGAACCAATCGGACCGATCAAGGTAGCGCGTGAGATACACGCGCGAAGCACAGCGACCGCAACGGCGGCGCGTGACAGACACGCGCCTCACACTTCAGACGTTCGTGGTGGCCCGTGGAGGCGCGTGTGGATGCCTGGCGGCGCGTGGAGGCGCGTGAGGTCTAAGGCTGCGCGTCCCCGCGCGTCTGTCGTGTTTCCGACACGTGTAAGCGGTTTTCCGGCGCGGAGGAGCTTTTTCCGGCGAGTTCGCGCTCTTTTAATCTTGTTTTGGCTTGTTCGGGCTCATTTTAACTCCGATTTTAGTTCCGAAAGTTGCACTATTCTTATTTTTCAGTGTAGATTCTTAATTTACATAGTTTGGAGGTATTTTATTTATAGATATTCAAGTTCTTATTTATCTATTAAATTGAGGACCACAAAATTAAATTTATTTCACTTCTGAATTAGCTTGTTATGCTTGAAATTAAATATTCTTGCGTAATGATGAGATTGATAATTCATGTGATAAATATTTAAGCATTGGATGTTTAAATGGTTGCTCATTTTATGTAGATATGACTCGATGAAATGAACAATTGTTGTTCTATAAATTCGAATTTTTCTTATGCAATTTTTTTTAAGAATTACATGAAATACTAGCACGCTATTTTGGAAATCCATAGTTGCTTGACGGAGATGCATAGTTTAATCGCTCTTATTTATTATCACATAAGTAATTCCGACTTAATAGCTGAAAATTTATAAGAGATGAAACTTGAGCTATGACATTTCCAAGAGAACTTAGAGTGATTTTCTGGGATTAAATTATGTCATGATTGGAATTTAATAGTAATGGTGATAATTTTTATGAGAAAATAATTGGTGGATTGGGTTAAAGATGCAAGTAGACAAGTTGTTGGGACGACATGTCTATGTATTAAAGACGATTCATTGATTCGATGTTATTACCTTGAGAGGTAAATGTAACACTTGAATACGAATCATCACCTAGATCCTTACGCCATATTTTTCATAATGTCAGTACTAAATGTAGTACTTCAAGAGACATGAATGTCAAAGATGATTCAAACTATTCATGCATAGTGCCTGATAGTGATGCTGAAATAAGATTAGATTAAAAAATAACTTTAGTAGTTGATTTTTTGGGCTTATAGTAGCCATTAAATTTTCTTGACTACTTTGAGTTATTTTATTGACTCATAACATGATTATGCTTTATTACGTTTGTAATGATAAATGTTATTAAGTATATAGTTTTCATGTTGTTAAGTGAGAGTTTTAGCTGTTTATTGGATTAAAAGCTAGAACTGATTTTGTTCATGTTTTGAAACTGGATCTGATTAATGAGGATACTTAATGAGATTGATGATTAATGACTTTAAGTCATTTTTCAATGTCAAATTTTGTATTAAATTTTTCAGATGTCTGTTAGCTCAACATTGAACATATTGATACATAAATATACATTAACTCATTGAATCACTTCAATCAAACCAAACAATAGCTTCTAAAACTATCAACGCTGAGTTAAATGAAATAGAATAAACTCAATAACGATAAGTATGACATGTGACGTCATAATTAATTAAATGTTCTTGGAGAACAAGATACATTGAATATTATCTACCATATTATGGAAGATCTTGGGATTGAGATGGAGATTCAGATCAAAATGGATCAAAAAGACTTACCTTGCTTGAAATGTGAAAATTTCTAGCTAGGGGTGTGCAAAATTCGGTGAAAACCGAATTAACCGACCGAACCAAACCGAATTTTCAAGTTCGGTTCGGTTATTCGGTTTTCGGTTCGGTTTCGGTTTCAAATTTTAAGAATTTCGGTTTTTGGTTCGGTTCGGTTAATTTTCGATCAAAAACCGAAAAAAACCGAAAATATTAAATATATAAAATATTAATTATTATATAATTTTTTTAATTACTTATTTAGTTATTTACTTAGGGCAGCAGCCAGTAGCAATTAGCAATTAGCAATTAGCAAAACACTCTCACAAATCCACTCTGCCTCCTGTTCACACACACACGCAGGAAGGAGGGCCGAAGAACGAAAATGGGAGAAGAGAAAGGGTCGTCGCTTGTTCATCTTCTAGTCATCGTTCTTAGTTTAACTGCATTTGGATTCGCTATTGCTGCTGAACGACGACGTAGCGTTGTAATTTTTCTATCCACTTTCTCTCGATTTGTGTGTTAATTGTACGGGTTTGGAGCTCAGACTTTGTCGATCTTCGTGAAATGCTCTTGTTTATTGCTTCGATATTGTATTTCGTTTACTTAATTGTGCTCTTTTGTTACTTGCTCTGCGATTTTAGCGTCGCTAGGAGTTGGATGAGTCTGAGGTTTTGTGGTGTCGTCCTGTGGAATCGTAGATTTCTTTATTACTTGTGAAATTAATTGTTTAATAATCCTCTGATATGTTGATTTGGTTTAGGTACTGCAATAAGTACATCTTAACTCGAAACATTTTATGTTCAATTGTTCTTTTACTAAGAAGACATGATGTTTTTTTTTAGGTATCATTGATTTGTTTTGCAGTTTCTGTAGTTGGGCAAAAAGATAGGGAATTGGTGGGTTAATTTATTTTCTTCATTTGCAGCTCTCTATTTCACTATATATGGCTGATGAGAATTACCAATTGACTCATTACTCTGTAAGACATAATGCTCTGTTATTTGTATGACAGTATGAGAAATTACTTTCAGTTGATTCAGGTGAAGTTAGATGAAAGGCAACAATATTCAGAGTAGTGTGAATGTGTGATGCTGTAAACTCCAAGATGTTCATAAATCATAAACAAATAATGTTTTAACTATTGATGTCTATTGGTTCAATACATTTGTAAAATCCTTTAATATGCATACTTCATATTCAAGATTATCTCATTGTGTGGCCACAGTATGTCACTGAGTGTAAATGCTCTCTGTATTTTGAAAGTTGGGATGGTACTCCTCTCCTAGTAGCGTACTAGTGAGCTATTGTAGCAAAGAAAATTATAATTTGCTTTGACCGGTCTCTTTGGAGAAGTGATATTTCTTTCTCCTTTATTTACTCATGCCATTCATAATAGCATTCACAAGAGTATCCTCTTGGCTTTTTTTTGTCTTTGTTGAACTATGTCATCACTTATTTCAATTATTTGTTATGGATTGGACTAATGGTATGTATTTGATGAACAATTGAACTTGATTTTATGTTATTACTATGAAGTATGAACTTGATTTTATGTTATCACTATGAAGTATGATTTATGAACTTGATGAACTTATTCATATTTGATAGATTGCATAAAGTACATATTTAGTGTTTGATTTTTCCCATGTTTTAGGTGTCAATTAATCATAAGAGTTTATTTTGATCATGGTGTATTATATTAGATTAGAAATTTTACTTTTTGGTCAGTAGAAAGAGGCAAATGTTTGAATTCCATGTAAAAAAAAAAAAAAAGGAAAAAACTTGGTCGGTTCGGTTAAAGTTCGGTTATCATGTTCATTTGGTCGGTTCGGTTACCAAATATGAAACTTCGGTTTGGTTCGGTTATGATTTTTTGGTTCGATTTGGTCACCAAACCGACCGATGCTCACCCCTATTTCTAGCTCATGACAAACTGGTGAGCTCGGTTGTAGACAACATGATCCTTGAGAGTGTGCAACACCTTACAACTTATGATATTTGGTAATATCTAATAGAGAAGTATGGTAGCACATCACTTTCTGAACAACATCAAATTCGGATCTAACATAGTCATTTCTTATAAATGGGAACACTTCAGGGTTACACGACTTGTGATAAAAGTATTGAGACTCACTTATTCAATTCCTATTGTTGAGTTGAAGGATATAATACTTGGAACTGTCAAGTCTGCAATATGTGTTCTCGTTTCTGAATCCAGTTGTTAAAACTGTTCAAACTCTAAACATAAGATATACTGGAAGGAATGAAGGAAATGACAAGCAGTATCAAATTAGAAATACTGCAGTTAAACTTCAAATTAATCCTAATGAGAAGAAGAATAAGAATGAGATATATGCTAAACTGAAAGTTAGATGACCTGCAAGTTTGGTCATTTTACACATGAATATCTTGAGTCCAAGAGGGACAAAGAAATTCATTGTAATTATTTAGTTTTAGCATAATTGTCTATGGTGGTGCAGATGACTGAATTTTATCCTTGTGGATTTTAGATTCAAGAAACACATACCATTGACTAAAGATGAATGAACATTCTATTTATATCATCATACTGTTCCAAGTGGGACGAAGATGAATATATGTGGAAACTAAGCTCAAGTTGAAGTCTAGGGACTTGTATATTTGAGATTGACAATGGTCAATGTTTTCATACTACATAATGTCATGTTTTCTCTGAAGATCATTAAGGATCTCACATCTATATCTTTCTTCTATGATTGGGATGTGATTTGAAATTTATATTAGAGATGGTTGTGATAGTATATTCAATGTGCATTATGGTACTTGACAATTATTCTATGTTTTATATGGTTTTTGACTATAAGAGAACAATTATTTTAGTATTATGATGATAATTCATGGATTACTAAATATTTGCTCATTTAATTATGCTTGTGTTAATGATGACATTTAACATACTAGTTTTGGTCACATTGTGCAAGATTTGAATAACTGACTTGCGAAAGAAGAACTATGGAGTTCATCTTTAAGAGTCAAGTTATCAAAATGTGGATATTATCTTGTTCATAAGTGATTAGAAAACCATTTGATAAAACTGTGATTGTTGATTCTTCATTGCAATTATTTAATTTTGATCAATGTGATTTTATGCATGTCAAATTGCAAATCATGGAACTTACTATTTTTTCATTACTTAAGTTGATAATTTTTCACGTTTTACATGTCTAAAATTTCTCACAAGTTTGAGACATTGGATTGCTTCAAACATTACCTAAATGGGGTTGAGAATAAAAGACATTTCCTTAAAAGGTTTTAAGAACCAATAGAGGACATGAATGTTTATCCACGCAGTTCAAGGAACTTTGTAATGGGAATTATATAATCCGACGATTATCAAAACCTTATACATCATTGCTCAATGGTGTGACTAAAGAAGGAACGAAACGTTGTTGGATATGACATGATCCATGATAGGACAATTACTTTTAACTATCTTTTTTTGGAAATATGAGTTATTTATGATTGTCTGCATATTGAATAAAGTTATTCATATTTGATTAAGTCAACTTCATCTGAACTCTAGAAAGTCGAAGAACTGGTCTTTTGTTAATCTTGGTATCTGTAGACCAACAAGGGTCTAAACGATTTAGAGATGTATCTTCTAAGATAATATGCTAAATCCAATGGATACGAATTGATCGGAGATCAAGAAGTTCAGAGTATGACATGAGATAAAATCACTTGTCAATTTTTCTGAAAAAGTTTTCCCAGTAAGGGAAGTATTCGAAATACTATACCGTTTTCAGATTGAAATAATCACTCTATATCAGATCCAAGTGAGAGTAATATTTGATAAAAGTTTACCCATTAAGATTAGTTGGATCTTGATGAGAGTAATTATTTATGTCACGAAGTTTCAATCTTGAAAAATACTATAGGAAACATATGTCTGAGAGACATCATGTTATTGAGGGTAGGGATACACCTTCTTTATATTTTCAGAAATAAGATTAGTCTTTAGTGGATGAGGATGAACCTACAGACGATCGAGAGATTCTATCTCATTATACAAGAGACTAATGAAACAAAGCAATGAAAGATAATATTGAGTTAATAAGGTCAAATAAAGTTTTTTAAAACTTGTAGATCCTTTATTGGGACACATCTTAAAAATGCTCACTTAGTAGAGAAAGATTATACTCAGAAAGGGGTATTTAAACTTTCTTCATCTGTTGTGAGATTTACCTCGATTCGTTCACTTTTTGGCTATAGTATCAAGTATAGATTTAGAATTACATAAAAAATGGACGTTACTGTTTTTCTCAATGGAGAATTCAAAGAAGAGGATAACGTTTGTAAATTGAAGAAGTCGAATTACAAACTTAAACAAATCCTCAAAATAGTGGTACTTGAGATTTCATACTATGATTGTCTCGTATTAACTTTGTTAGACAAAGACCACTGTGTTTATGTTTAACGGTCCAAAGATAGTTCTGTAATTCTATGATTATATGTTAATACACTGTTAGCTGAAAAGACACAATGAGAATCTTTTGGTGAAAACTTCATAAATATCGTTCACAGAAGTTACTTGGAAAGTTTTAGTAGACTTATGTAGTAAGACTTCTAAAACGATTCAAATGAATGTATAAAAGCATGTTGATTCTCATGTTATAAAAAGACGAGTCACTGAACTATGATGAATGCCCAAAGACTGAAAGATGAAATGTCAAATGTACCATAAGCAAGTTCAATTGGATGTCTGATGTATACTAAGTTGTGCGCGCATCCAGGCATTTGTTTAGTTGTTGGTTTGGTTAGCAGATATCAGTTAATCCAAGAAAAACACTAAAAGATGGGATTTTTGAGACATCTAAATGATGTTGCAGATTATTATCTCAAGGAGATAATCTATACTTAGAGAAGTATACAGACACTATCTGAAATTATGATTTAGATGCAAGTAAATCATATTCTTGTTATACCTTCTTGCTTAATAATGAAAGCAATCTTGTGGTGTAACATGAAATAAGTCTGTATAGCACTGATCACTATTAAACTGAACTTGTGACATGTGCATCTGCAGTTAAATAAAAATTCTGGTTAAGAATTTTCATAAAATATTTGGAATTAGTAAGCACTCAATTGAGATCTTTAATGATTCGTTAAGAATTAAGAGAGTTGTAACAATTCATTGAGAATTAAACACTCTAGTGGGAGTTGTTACAATTCATTGATGTATATGACGTTCCAGTGGGAGTTATATTGATTCAAGTGGAATCAAACACTCCAGTGGAAGTTATATCGATTGATTGTGAAATCAAACACTCTAGTGGGAGGTGTAAAGATTGATTGTGAAATCAAACACTCTAGTGGGAGCCGTTATGATTCATCGTAGTAATCAAAGCAGGTAAAGCTTACTCTAAAGATTCCAAGTATCATGAAAAGTTTGTCTTTGTAAAGACATTACAAAGAAGAAAGAGTGATTCTTGAATAAATTTCTGCTGATTTGATGTTAGCAGATTTGTTGTCAAACCTAATTACAGAAGATGTGTAAGACATCTTAAGATCTTGGGTTTGTATGAATTTAAATGGACTACAAAGTAGTTGTTAATGTCACTAGACATTTATGTATTTTAAACTATATGAAATGTTCATATAATAGTATGTCGACAAGTTGATTGACTCTCTCATACGAGCAATTACCTCTGACATCGAGGTATGTGCAGAGATGAGATTATATTATAGATAATCACAATAGATTTTACCACAAATCTATTGACTTGTTACAAAGCTAAATCAGTGGATTCCTGAACGATAGAGGGAGGAAATCTAAGTTAAGTGTCGCGTATACACTTGAACTGTGATTTACACGATGTAAAATAAATAAATAAAGACATACGCTTCTTGGGAAGTTAAAACATTGTGACATGTATTTCATACCACATGTGCTAAGTTGACCGTAAGGAAATGAGAAATATATCCCTATTTTCTCATTGTATGAAGCCTTGAGGTTTTGATAAGCCTCTTAAAAGTACCCTTAGGACTTTCTACTAGATTTCTAAGTCTTCACTTTAGTGTTGCTACTTTAGCATGCTACCAATAACTATAATTAATACAACAATGCGGTACATGTCTAGGAAAGCAGCTATAGTGGGAGTCTGTAGATATTTTGTGTGAAAGGAAGGATATCTTTATTAACACGTTTTATTGTATTCATTGACCGGTCAATCGAGTTGAGAACTTGATTATGAATACATAAATCTAATAAAAGGTTGAATATGCTCTAATAGTTTCAAGGGATTGAAAGAGATATGTCAACTTGTGTTAACTGAAAGAGTTATGGGGTATAACGAGTTTTGAATTCTTCATATAAAACTGGTTGAGTTGCTATATATCATTAACACGTTATATAGCGTGAAAACTCATATTCTCGAGGGTCACATGATTTATTTGCCTGTATGAAAATATATTATGTGATGGTGTAAAGATGTGAAGTAAGTGAGTGTAAGGCTCAAACTTCATGTGTGAGTGGGAGATGAAAGTAAATAAATAATAAATAATAAATATTATTTATTTATTTATATAAATCCACACATGAGTGAATAAAGTTTGAAATGAAAGAAGTTGGTTAACTTCTTGGGATAAAAGGAGATTCTTTTCTCATTTCAACTAACGAGAATTCATTTTAAGATTTCCGCTTCTACGCTTTCAAAGAAGAACAGAAAAGTAACAGAAAGAGAAACCGGGTGATTTCTCTTATGCTCTCACATATACATATCAAATATACTATACTAAAGGGCTCTTAAATTGTGAAACGTGAACCAATTCGTGTAATTGAATTCCTGACAACGAGATTCCAGTCCGTATGTAGAATTCAACCGGGTTCTTCCTTCTGCTGCAATATTCTGGAATTGAGGTTAGTGGATTTCTAACCCGCGTGTTCCAACACCATCTATTACGCATCCAAAACAGAAATATCAACGTCGAACCCAACAACTGAAACACAGTCGCGATCGGAAATAAAACTGCCCTGGAAATTAACAGAGTCTGAACCCAGTAGATTTGGACTGATGCAGTAGCAAAATTGGAAATCATTAAATCGAATGAGAGAGTAAAATCTGAAATCAAACAACCTCATGACCTGGAAAATGACTGTACTTCTTTGGGGACGATATTAAGCTCTACATTGTTGACAGCAAATAAACGAACCCAAAAAAATAACACAGATAAAATACATAGGCTTGGGTATTTGGAGTCCATCATTTTCGTGTTTGAACACTTAAATATAAAGCTGGAATATGACCGCATAGTGAAGGAACAAAATAAAGAATTCAGCATACGCATCTCTGCGTCCAATATGGGCGAACGCTTTCCTTTATAGACCTTGCCGTAAAGAATCGACCTGCTTTTTGGATTTTCATCAAAGACTTTAGCCGTAAGTCGATGATATATATAAATCCGAAAAATTATAACCAATTCAAACCAAAATTAACCACAGAAATCTCTGAAACCAAAAGTCCAATCACATAAAATTATAGAATAGAGAGATTCGATCAAGAAATCCATTGAAAACTAATGGGGAGTGGATGTTAGAAAAGTGGGGCGTACAGTTGTAAAGAGTGGAAAAAGGGGAGAAGATGTGAAATAAACGGGAACTATTTTTTTTACAGACTATCTTATTTTTATATAAGTATATAGATATTATTAATAAAAAAATTATCATCTCTTAATAATAAAAAAAACACTTTAATATAAATAATATAAAATTTTAATATAAATTATTTATGCAATTATAACTGTGTTTCGCATGGGTTCAATTATTATTATTATAAAAACATGTGATACTGTTTAATACTACTATTAAACTATGTGATACAGTTAAAAAAATAAATTCTCTCTAACAAATTGAGTAGTATCATGATATCATAAAAATAATCACAGGTAATCAAAAATGGAGTGAGGATTAATTATTATTAATTTAAAATTTTAGTCAAAATCATAGATCCAAATAATATAATCAAATGCTCTAAATCAAGCGCGAGAGAATTAGCCGTTACAGAGAGCGTCCCAAGTCCAAACCTCAACGTTCGGCTATTTTCCCCTTCATACTCACCTCAAAATCCCCAAATTTTCACTTGTAGTTCCAAATCTCTCTCAGTTCTCTCTCTAAATAAGCATTTCTCGCCGCAGATTCTAGGGTGAACGCCATGGAAACGAGTTCGAAGTTTGGTGGAGGAGTAGTTACTCAAACGAAAGAGAGAGCGGCGCGTTCAAATCGAGCGAAATTCAACGAAAAGCTGACGTGTTCCGAGAATTTGGATCCAAATGTGTTGAATCCTGCGTCGAATCTCTGCAATTTACCGCCAATCGTCAAGTTTGGAAACATCGATAAAAAAATTGGTTCGAGGAGGGGTAGTGTAAACCACGTGACTTTTCACTCGCCGAAGAAGATGATCCGAGAGAGGAAATTTGTCGTCGCGAAGAAGAAATTCAGGAAGGAGGAAGGGGATTCTTCAGCCTCTGTTGCGGCGGCCTGTGAGAAATGTAAGCAGTTGAATGGGAAATCCAAGTGTTTGTGTGTGGCTTATGAGAGTCTTAGGGCTTCTCATGAGGATTTTTACAAAAATCGCGCCGAAATAGGTGACGAGGTTGATTGGGCAAGGGAGTGTGATGATGGAGAAAAGGAGATTAGTAATGATCCATGTGAGGGTAATGTTGAAAATGATGAATTAGTGTTGAAAAGGAGAAGGGATAGGCTAATGGAAGAAGCAAGAGAGAGTGTGCCTGAATCAGGTTTTGGAAGAGTGATGCATTTGGTAAAGGCTTTTGAGAAACTCCGAATGATACAAAAATCCGGCAAATCTGAAGAAAAAATTGCAGATGAAGCAAAGAGTGATAAGAAGGTGATAAAATGGGCGTTGCCTGGACTTCAGCAACCTCCTAAGTTGCTTACATCAGAGAGCTTAGGTCTGAATCCCAGCCCTTCTCGTTTTTCCGGTTGCAGCAGCCATGGAAGGTCAGTGAGAAAATTAGAGGATAATGTATTTGAATGATGATGTAAATTGGTAACTATGTGTTTATAATTTATTTTGTTTGTTCTGTTCCGACTCTGATTTAATTTTGTGATTATTAAGCTTCAGCATTTCAACAAGAACTTCTGCTGGTGGTGAGCAGAGCAGGCGAAGTGTGAGAATTGTTAACTGCATTTCTCTTTATTAGAAATTATTGTTTCCACATTACGTAAACGATCTCATATATGTTTATAACTGCAGAGCAATGGATCATATGGAACATTTAACAGACGACGCTGGAAACGAGAGCAGAAGAGAACAACCTCTCAAAAGCCTTTCATGCTCACCACAGAGGTTTATCTTATGCAAATCTAGTTCTTTTGTATATAGGCGGTGTTAGATTGATTTTGGGCAATCCGATCCAGAGTGTTTGTTGTGTGTGGATTAATGTGATTGAAATATAGCTGTAGAGTTTAGACTTTTTTAATTGAAAGATTGATATTATGTACTTAAATGGAAAGGTAACAGGCATTGTAGCCTCTTGTCGATTGGGAGGAAGGAAGGTGAATCGTACATACAATCGAATTTACTAAAACGCTTTGACTTTTGTTTATGTTTTTCGAAAATCAAAATAGTTGGAGCTTAAAAAAGAAGCACTAATGGCTTAGGTTACGAGCGACATTAGCCTGAAAACCTTCATTTAAAGCCGTTAAGAGGATTGAAACATCTAACCATTTTCCAAGTTTTTCCATCTAAACATATGTACAATCTAGGAAATGATTGGTAAAATGATTAAGAGAGTCAAGAAAGATGCTAATTCGTCATAGATTCGTTAATGAGTTAGTTTTAGTAGTCAATTCATAAAGATGATCTCCTATATAGGCTATAGGATCAAACGGGCGATTAAAAACTGTGAGGCTCTATGTGATTCGTAATGACTTAGATCCTGTTAGGATGCTTGCTTGACAGAAAACTCATCAGTTTCTTGACATCCTGGATATGAGTACCAAAGAACCCACAATTTTGATGCTTTGGTTTCTGTATCTCTTTTGAAATTAATATGATTTTATTTTTGCCAACCAATCTTACTGCAGCAAAGAGGAAGACGCAAGGAGGAGGAATTGATGAAGAAGCTACAAAAAGAATTGAAGGAAAAGGAAAAATTGCGGATACATATTGCTCAAGGTGTTCCGAGGACAACAGACGAACCTGAGGTAAATTGCATTAACTTAGTAAAGTAAAAAAGAAACATTTTTTTTTGTCCATTCTTCTCTGTGTCATCACGGATGTCTTATAATTTATTCATTTCCCGTAACTGCTATTTGAAGCTTTGGCTTTGTCGATTATGGACTATACAATCTGCTTGCGTGCAACTTCAGCCATGCTGGTTGTGTTTTACATTATAATTTTCATAAAATTTCCCTCACGGTCATTATGCTTCTCATGGCAGTATACCTTTATCATCTTTCATGTTTGGAACCATAATTGGGTTCTTTTGCAACTTTTAGTACTATGTTTGGAGTCAGATCTACACGATGCCTGATTTTCATGTCGTGGTATCCCGTTTTGTAATTGCACATGACAATTGATTGTTAAAAAGTTCACTCATTTGACTCAAATTTCAATTTTATTATATTCCTGTAAGCAAGTGATGTGAGGCTATTGCAAATTGCTGAATTGCTTCTGATGAACAAAGGTATCGATTCTGGAAAGTCAAACATCAAATCTTATTTTAGCAATTATAAATTTGTGCATGCAGATTGAACTTTAAACAAGAATAAACAAAAATTGAACTTGTTTAATTTCTATATGATACTCCATGGAAGTAGCTATTTGTTTCTTGAAAATGTATTGATGTCAATTTCTTTTCTTACATCACATTGAACATAAACCTTATTTCATAAGCTATGAAGGTGGCATAACTTGTTAAGATGGATACTTTAACAACCCAATATTTATTATACCAAAGAACTTGTTAAAGATATTTAGTAATTTGGTTTTGTGGTGTGTCAGATCCCCCTGAAGCCTCCAGTTAAGGAAATCACAAAACCTGTCGATCTCGTGTTGAACAGTGATGCAAGAGCGGTGCAGCGAGCTGAATTTGATCATCATGTATGTATAGCCTGTTCTTGTTAAAAAATCCCATTAAATTCCATTTCTCATGGAATATTAATAAACTGAATCTTCAAAGTTCCAACGAATAACAATTCTGATGCTTGCCAATTACCATAACAAAGAAAGATCTTATTGTTTACATGATGACCCTATGTTATTTTCATGTGAGTAAATGTTATTTACAGAATAGCTAAATCACTGACTTCATTAATTCATCTTAGATATTATACACATTAATTAGGCCTTATGCTGCAGATTTACATAAAAAAAATGATCTTAACACATCCTCTCCATGATGCGTGGACCAACATAATCTTGAGGCGCAGACTATTTAATATGGGTGGAAAACAGAAGAAAATAACATTTATGTTAAAATCTTCCCATCCATAACTTTTTCTTTCTTTCTTTGTTTATGTTTACAATTGAGACAAGAAATGAATTTGTACACAGAATTTTCCAAATCTATAACTCATTTTTACATAGATTTTTTAAAAAATATATAGAGCATAGTGATGTCTACCATTGCAAGCAATCACTGGTGAATACACAAGTATCTCTCAACCTTCTCTTGTGCTTTCAAAGCTTTCCCTTTAGCACACACAAGTGTTTGGTATTCTTTTCCCTTTTCTCCCTATTATATCACCAATTCTTTATGTTATTAGGTGGCCAAGAAAATGAACCTACTTGAAAACTACCGGGCAGAAATGGAGAGACAAGAAAGGGTAAAACTGCAATTCAGAACTCAAATCAGCACTCTTATTTAATTCTGCATTCTTCTTTAATCACATGTTTTCTTTTCTGCAGCTAGCAGAAGAAGAAGAAATCAAGAGAATGAGGAAGGAGCTCGTCCCAAAGGCACTAACGATGCCATTTTTTGACAGACCCTTCATTCCCAGAAGGTAAACCTCATCCTTCTGCATGCAAAACTAAGAGCCCGTTTTAACTTATTTTAAACATCTTTTAAGCTCTAATATCTTATAAGTTGTTTCAAGAGCTTAACTTATTTTAGATCTGATAAACATATATTTTTACCAGACACTTTTAGAGGCTTATAAGGAGTTTAATAAGCTCAGTCAAACATGCTCTAAGTTAGGCTGCATTATTTAATAAATGTGAAAATTTATTCTGTATTCGGTTTGATCAGGTCTATGAAGCTACCCACTATACCAAAAGAACCGAAATTACATCCGCGTCAAAATAAGAGGATCAAATGTTACATGTCTTTGGATGAGTTGTGTACACAACTGGAGTGAATGACTCAATCTTGGTAATGCTTTCATCCTATTCTTTTATAACTTTTACCTTTGGAAGTTTGCAATTGCTTTTGGAGGGGTGGTGGAATTTGCAATTTTTGGTGTACAGAATGGAAAGGCATGTGTATTGATATCCTCTGTCTTAGTTGGTAGCATCCAGATTTCTTTGGATATTTCAGTTTTTGGTTATTTCAATTTGATAAGCATACATGTCCTCTTTCTTTTGTATCCTAGCAAGTCTCATGTACATCGGTTGTAAGATGCAACTGCACACAACAAATATTCTTTAGTAAAAATGACTACTATTGTTTAGTGACAACAATCAATATTGACCAGTTAATGTTGTTCAGTGAAAACCAATTAATACCACTTAAAAATGCACTTGAATTGCACGATGCACGTTGCATACAAGAATTTGTATATTACTCCCTTGCTTTCATATCCCGTATAGTTTTAAAAGTGAAGTTTTGTTTAATTATTTATCGTTTAGCTATTTCTCCTCATTTCTTCCATATTGACTCATCTGTATCCTTAAAATAATCTCCTATTTAAATTAATTAAGGATATCTGAATATATATAAGGTTGGCCGATGATTAATACGTCAAAAACTTATGTTTAATTTGATAGCAATTCTTTAAAATGTTGTGTTTATTTTGTATTTTTTTGACACTTTGATACGACAATTGGATCGTATAACTGGTGCCACCTGACTTTGACTAAAAAAATTCAATCAATTGTTTATTTTTTCTTCCGAAGCGGATCACATGAAAAAACAATCAAAAGGTATTAATTTGTACGATTAGTAGTATCAGTTCATATGACAAAAAATATTATTACGTGTACATTGGAAAAATGCTAATATTATTTAGCCAACAAAGTACATTGGAAAAACTCTCTTTCGTCGAGATTGATAAATCTATACAAAAAACATAAATTCTATGTGTGTTCATAAAAATGCATAAAATCCCTCTATGTTTTATAAGATATAGATAAAATCCCCAAGTATTTCATAAAATATGCACAAAAAACTCTCGCACGTGTTTTATAAAAATATGAAGAAAATTTTTTTCTGTCATTTTTGGGTTTCTTTTGTACTCATGTTACATTTTTCGAAGAACTAAAATTTATAAACTTTAATGTAATTGAGTTTAATAAATCTCTCTCTCGTTTAATCTAATTTATCTATATTTTTTATTAATTGTAATATTTTTTTCCATTGTCTTTTTTTTATTAATTTTTTAGTTCAATGAATTAGTCCAAACAAAAATTTCAATTACATACTTTAATGATAAGTATGTAACACAAGAAGTATATACATTTTTATTAGAAAAATGATGATGTTTTGTGTGTTTTGGAACACACAGAGTGTTTTTTTGCTTTTTACACCATAAGATACTTGAAGTCTTGAACATGTTAAAAGGAAATTTAATACTACTAAATTAAATAAAGAGATTCGTTACATTTCCCCACTCAAATCCAACAACATTTTATCAAAACTTAGTCAAAGAAATGTAATTATGATTGTTAGAGTGTTTCGTCCTAAAAATTCCAATTATTTTAAACATAATATTATTTGAAATCCATAAAAAAAATGTTTACCAAACCTTCAATCGGCTCAACAATTATTTGAGAGTTGGAACCAATTGAATTATAGCTAAAATAGAAGCAACGAACGAGTAAAATAATTGCTAGCATAATAAAAGAGACGAGTAAAAGAAACATGTAGGAAGAAATATAAGAACAAAAGAAACGCAGAAATCAAGCATCCAAAGCACATTTTAATTGAAATAAACACAAAGAAATCACTCCCGTAATTAAATTAATCCAAAGTACATCTGAATGCATTTTCAACAGCCAAAATTTGATCAAAACATACTGACATTTCAACCAAAAACCGTTTGAAGATTTTGAAATTCTCAACAAGCTAAATGCGAAAACATAATCTAGGGTGCAACCACAACAATTCTCCCAGCAACTTGGTCGAGGTCCCTTCGTCCATTGGATGTGATTCTTCTTCCACTGTAATCAAAATTACAAATAATCAAATTACATTGATCAAAACATACATTATGACCGGGTGGGACGAGAAAACAAAGCAAACAGGAAATCAAGAACTCACCCGCTAGGTTCCATCTCAACAATGTTCATATTCTGCAACTGTTGAAGAATGTGACGAGCAACAGAGCCACTGCTTTTGCCAAAGTGAGGTGGGCGACTTCCGTTCCTCTTGCTCCCACCATAGATTCTCCTAAACGAACCAACACCAAGGCCTCCCCTCAAATATATCTTTCTAGCCATGGAAGCTGCACCATGCATTATCAAAGTATTATATGAAAGGTGAAAAACTAGATCTTGAAATATCTTTACCCTAATTTCCTTTTACAATACATGGAGTATTGACATAGAATTGACAATTCGATCTTTTAAAAAACATGGAGATGAGATAATAACTACAAACAAAACATTGATGCAAACTTCATGACATTGATTTTTTTTTTTTACAATATAAAGAAAAAGAGAACATATCTAAGAAACTTAGTTTTGAATAAGACGAGAAAATAAGCATTTATATTAGATAGACACAGCAACCATATATCAGAACAGTCATTATGAATGGGATAAAAATGACAAATTATAAGTTACAACAAAGCTCAGATAACAAATCAAACAAATGCCAAGAACCAACATCCATTCATACACACACCAAAGACACATGAAAATGATTATTACCGGCCCTGATGTAGTACCAGTCAGGATCATAGGGAGCAAGTTCCTTGAGGACACCAGTCTTCACAATATCGGTCCACTCTGGAAGCTCCATCTATTTATTTTAACACAATAGATTGGTCAAAACCAAACATCATTCATATTAATTAAAAGTTGTCATATCTAAATATCTAAAACAACTGGTCAAAAGCCTTACACATAAAGAACAAGATTCAATTACAATTGATATAATCCAAAAAAAAGAGAGGTCACTTTAGACAGACCCAATTTATGCTTTTCTCAACAGAACGAAACATAATAATTAATCATTTGCAGAAAGACTGAACAAATCGAAAATAATTCTTATACGAGTTCTAGTTAGTGATCTATAAAACAGAAACCTTGCACATAACTAACTACATTGAAGTATAGGGTAATATAATCCAACATTTTACACGAAATCATAGATCACTTTACAACTTAATCCTTTACCTAATTTGCTTATACAATAAGCCAATATTTAAACACGCCAGTATCTACCTTAACCCTTGAATTCGGAATGTGGTAAATTATCAATAATTCCTTAACAGATTTTTCAGTAAAAAATGTACAATCATCTCCTTTTAACATCCCAAAAAGAAGAACGATTTCGAATATACCTTGCCGGAGCGCTTGAGGTGAGAGGAGTAAGCTTTCACGAACTCATGAGGAGAAACATCCTTCACAGTTTTCGCCACCGGCGCCGCCATCGTCGATACGCACGTGCTACTCACGAGACCGCCTCTCTGAACAAAATTGAGAGCTGCGAAGACGCAGGATGAGCAGATCGTTAGGCTTTTTATGAATTAGGGTTTCTAGGGTTATTGCGGTAATATATAATAAACCGTTTTGTGATTGGGCTTTATTGGGCTTTGGCCCATCTATTATTCAAGGCCCAATTATATAATATCTTGGGGAAAATGCGGAGATGAAACGACGGCGTTTAAAGCTCTGAAGTACACTTGCAAAATTTCTTGCTCTTTGGTCGCTTTCTCGCCCCTTTCACTTGCCCCACTTCTCCGACGAAACCCTAATCATAACAGAGCAAATCCCCCGGTGCCTCCGCCGCCACCGCCACCAGAGCTGCGGCCATGACGATCCGGCAGCTATTAAACCTCGGTCTCCGCAATCGGAGACCGATTCATGCTTTCACCGTTCTCCGCCCTCTCTCCACCGCCGTCGCGACGGCCCCTGCCTCCTCCGCCCCGTCTCCTCTACCCCCAAACGCCATGATCTACGATCAATTGGCCGAATCCGTCAAGGCAAAGCTGAAAAAACTGGAAGACCCCGACGATCGCTTCCTCCGATACAACTCGCCTCACCCGAATTTAGATTCTCACTCTGAAATCCTCTCCTCTCCACTCACGCGAGTCACGACTCTTCCTAATGGTTTACGTATCGCGACGGAGTCGAATCTTGCGGCGGCGACGGCTACTGTTGGTGTGTTTATTGACGCTGGGTCGAGGTTCGAAAGTGAGGAAACAAATGGCACAGCGCATTTTTTGGAGCATATGATATTTAAGGGAACGCAGAAGAGGAGCGCTAGGCAGTTGGAGGAGGAGATTGAGAATATGGGTGGCCATTTGAATGCTTATACCTCTAGGGAGCAGACAACATACTACGCAAAGGTTTTGGATAAGGATGTGCCCCGTGCGCTTGATATTCTATCTGACATTCTGCAAAATTCGAAATTTGAAGAGCAAAGAATAACTCGGGAGAGGGATGTCATTCTTCGCGAGATGGAGGAGGTATTTTATTGATTTCTAAATTCCTTTTTTTTTTAAATTTGATTAGGCTAATTTTTTTTTCTTGGATGGGAGTAAAAGTGATTCTAGAAGTTGTTTGTAGAGTTTGAAAATACACCACTAGTCTTAGTTAATTTTTGCTTCTAGTAAAATATTTCAATCCCTTGGTCTGATCATGGGTAAAGTTTGTAGCTTGATGGTTGTTTTATGTCTTTGATATTGCTGCAGAGAGCTTTGTTTTTCACTTGTTACAGAAGATTGACTCGCTCTTTGTTTTTGCTCCTGGATAAATATGTTTTAAGATTTTCTATTTGACGGGATATTTTGGATATTATTGGGGGAGAATGAGACTGTAGGAGTTACCGTTATAAATTATACTAAGTCTTCTTGATCCCATTGTCAAGTAGAACTTTGATATTGTGCACTGTTTTAATTATTCATTCTTTTTCTATACTTGAAACTGTTAGAAGGTTAATTACCTTACCCTTTGGCTTCCAACTTAAGTTAACAATTAGCTTATTTAGCTCATACACCAATAGGAATGGGTTCGAACCGCAGCTTCATCTTTAATCTAACTGAAAGAGTGGTTGTTTAATTGGATATACAAAATATATCTATATATATGTATACATGAAAGCAAAACTTTGTTTGTGTTCAAAAAAAAAATTGCTGCATCAAGTGATTCACTGAACAAAATGTTTACCATAACTTAGCTTATTCCCATTCAGATAGTTTTGACTCTTAATTTATGTAAAAACCAAATTCTGTTGCATTTGTTCTCATAATCTGTCTGCTCTTGTATTTTCTTTGTTTTTCCATTGCTTTTGATGACTCTGAATTGTTATCATTCTTATTTGTAATGCTCACTATGCTGTTTGTTCTCAACTGATCATAGGTGGAAGGACAAACAGAAGAGGTTTTATTTGATCACCTACACGCCACTGCTTTCCAGTATACACCTCTGGGAAGAACAATACTAGGACCCACTGAAAATATCAAGAGAATTGGCAAAGAAGATATACAGAAATATATATCAACTCACTACACAGCTCCCAGAACGGTAATAAGTCAATAATTATGCTTTTCTTCATTGGAACCCGGCTAGTGAATTAGCAACTTAGCATGATTGCTTGCCTTTGTTAAATAATGTTCTTATGTGTTGCTGATTTCCTTGTATTGCTTCATTTTGGTTTATATTTTAGGTCGTCGTTGGTTCTGGTGCTGTTAATCATGATGACTTTGTTGCGGAAGTGAAGAAATTATTTACCAAGTTGTCAGAAAATCCAACAACAGCTTCTGAGTTAGTTGTTAAAGAACCTGCAATCTTTACAGGCTCAGAGGTATTCTAATCTTGTTTGAGTGATTAGTAATGACAATTGACATTATTCTAATATTTCACTATATTTTGATCTGTAGCATTTTTGTTTGAATCTGTAGGTCAGGATGCTTGATGATGACGTTCCACTTGCTCAATTCACGGTTGCTTTTGAAGGGGCTTCTTGGACAGATCCCGATTCAATTGCTTTAATGGTTATGCAATCAATGCTGGGTGCTTGGAATAAAAATGCTGGTGCTGGAAAGCACATGGGGTGATTATTCGCCACATTACATATTCATATTGATGGTGTTTTGATCATTTCTCCCAGATTCATTGATTATTTTGAATTTCTAATGCAGTTCTGAGCTTGCCCAAAGGGTTGGGATCAATGAAATAGCAGAGAACATGATGGCTTTCAATACGAACTACAAAGACACTGGCTTGTTTGGTGTTTATGCTGTTGCTAAGGTGCCCGGCCCCTTAAAATTGTTATTTCATCACAATTTATTTATGCAAGTTCTTCCACTCCTGTTAGATTCTTCTCTATTTTTTTTTTGGGGGTGGGGGGTGGGGTTGTGTGGTTTGATTGAGAAAGTCTTATTATGCTATCGCTATATAGATATTTACTCCTGCCTCTCGTTTGCAGCCTGATTGCTTGGACGATTTGTCATATGCAATTATGTACGAGTTGACCAAATTGTGTTATCGAGTATCAGAAGCTGATGTGATCCGTGCTCGTAACCAGGTATGTGTTTGAGTCTTAAAATTGAATTGGTTCCCTTTCCTATTAATTACTATCAATTGGTTTGCAAAAATGTGGCTGTTGGTCATATAAACTTCACACCTCTGAGTTGAATCCATGTTATTCAATATACTTTAACTAAATTGTTGCAGTTGAAATCTTCTCTGCTGCTACACATTGATGGAACCAGTCCAGTTGCTGAAGATATTGGACGTCAGGTATGTTTTAGCGTGTCAGAACTCGATCCATTTGCATAACATATTTGTGTATGTGTGTGCGCTTTCATCAACTACTTTTTTAAGAAAGTTTTGGACCCCAACTCTTATTTCAATTTATATCTTTTCGTCATGGTGCCTCGTTAGTTGACTCTTCCTAGCTGCGGGGATGGGGTTGACCTGGTTGGGTCAACCATAAAGGAATAATATTTACTGGCAAAAATTAATCTGATAATCATGCGTCATTGCAATCAGTTTCTTTACAGTATGCTGTGATACTCTACAAATTGTTAGTAGAATCAACATTGAGTTAGTAATAGGGTTTGCTCCTTGATTATTGATTGTCAGTGGTCTTTACGGGAAAATGAATGCCATAGTTTAAGTTGTCCTTGACCTATATCTCTATCATCCTGCTAATCTTTTAGTTTGCTTAGACTTCTGAAAAGACATTAAAGATAACACATTTGATGCTAACCTGGAGAGTGATCTAGTTTGTGATGCAATTTGAAGCATCCTACCACTAATTGTTAGTGCACGTGACAAGTAAATACACTACCAATTTTTGAAGAGGTCCGCTAGAAACACCTTTGCATCATAGCCCCTCTTTATCTTCCAGGAACTTTGTTTTCTGGCCTAAAGCATTTTCTGCCGTGAGCTGAGCTGTCCTTTGTGCTTGGTAAGCGAGTAGACTCGTTTGAACTCGATTTGATTAGAAACCCCGAAGCTCGAAACTTGACTCAAACTCGATTGAGCTAAATTCGTTTGGACTCGAGCTTGTGTCGAGGGAAAACTGAAGTATTCGAGCTTGAATCGAGGGAAAACTGAAGTATTCGAGCTTGAATCGAGGGAAAATTGAAGTATTCGAGCTTGAAACGAGGGAAAACTGAAGTATTTGAGCTCGACTCGGCTTGACTCAACAACTTTCATAACATTAATTAGATATTTTAATTTTATTTATTATTAGATTTGTAAATAATTAGCATATTAGGGGTAAAATGGTAGAATTATGTGACCTTGATTAGGCTCGCGAGCATGATGAGCCTAGTATGGCTGAGCTCGAGCTCCACTCGATCAATTTTGAGTCGATTTCGAGCTATTTCCGAGTTGAGCACGAGTAGCTTGTGAGCTTGCTCGACTCACACCCCTAGGTGGCGGGGCTGGGTTTTGAGCAACAAAATTTGTGTCCCTTTGGCGTATATCTGGACAGGGATAGGTGAATCCGTCATATAATTGGATTTATCATTGATATCAATTGATTGCATTTTTATGCATTGGTTAACATGAATCTGGTCATGTTTACGACGAGGCATCATAAGTTGCTGTTGTGTTTAATCTAGATGAATTTGGTCATGTTTACTAGTAACATACAAATTTATGTTGCTGACACTGTTATTTCAAATTTATTTATTTCGGTTGTTTCAGATGCTTACATATGGTAGAAGGATCCCTTATGCCGAGCTGTTTGCCAGAATCGACGCTGTTGATTCCAGCACTGTCAAACGGGTTGCAAACCGATTTATTTTTGATAAAGTAAGATGGATTTCAAACTTGTAATTGCAAGAAACATTACTGGTCTTCAGTAGCTTCTATTCATTTACATTTTTCTCCCCCATTGCAGGATGTTGCGATCAGTGCCATTGGGCCCATCCAGGACTTGCCCGACTACAACTGGTTCAGGCGCAGGACCTACTGGCTCCGCTACTAGGTTCCTTTTTTGCTTCAAAGTGGAACAATTTTACTTATTTCTTTTCATCCTTAAAATCGATACCTATAAAGCATTTTGGGCAGACATAATTTATTTTTCTGCCTAAATGGTTTTTGATGTTTCGTGTAAAATTTACTGTTTAGTCTAAATAATTGAACCTGTATCCTCGGAGATCGAGGCATATGAGAAGTAGCATACGGTTAACCATTTTTTTCTCTCATTGTTTCCCTTTGTTACGAGAAAAGAAAGCTGTATGTATTTGGAGTTGTGTACACATGAGGACTCCAGTCGATACCTTTTCGCAAGGTCGGTTTTTGTGTGTAGTTTTTACTCACCTCAGCTCTTCCTGATCTTGAAATAACAATGATGAAATATTTTGTATCAATTGTATCACAGAGTCGGCAATTTATTAATTATTAGTGAAGTGAAAATATTGCTAATTTTGTGAGTCATTGTACCAAAGTTTGCCCTTTTTAACCCGTTGAACTTATCTTTTTCCCTTCTAACAGTGTCACTTGATATAGGACTAATGATATCACTGAATCAAATAGAAATTAAATTTTGTCTGATATTAGACGTTTTGTGCTTTCAATTCATATCCATTGTAACCAATGATGAAAATATCCTAATATGTCACTAATATAAATTTGGGTTTGGAGAGCTGTTAAAAATGATCTTGGAGAGCGGTTATAACAGCTCTCCAAGTAACAGCTGTCCAAGCTTGGACAATTGATAAAAAATCGATATCCAAGATATTGCACTAAGATAGCGATTTTTAACCGCATTGCACTAAGAAAGCGGTTTTTAATCGCATTCCAAGCTTCCACTTAGACAACGTTTTGTAACCGCTGTCCAAGAATATTCACTTGGACAGCGGTTCAAAACCGCTGTCTAACCCTTTTATTTTAATTTTTATATATATAAATACACTTGTTTTTTTTAATTTATATGTAATTTTTAATTTATATATATTAATTTTTTTAACCGCTGTCAATATATATATATATATATATATTTTTTTTTTACTTTTAATTTATATTTTTAAAATCCTGTTTATATAAAATCAAAACCAAAAACTAAATTTTATACCATACGATATTATATATACGTCAAATACCAAAACATCAAATAAATTAATAAACGCATACACATCATGAAATAAATATCCGTCCAATACGACAAATTAAAACATTCATGAAGTATATCAATACAAATATATATATAAGTAGTATGCTACTAAAAGTTATACCACTCTATCTATAATTATACAAGAATCGATTGTAAAGGTACATTGTCCAATCCATTTTCCATTTGTTCATTCTTTGTTTAGAGTAAGATTTGACCGGACGATCATAGACAAACTGCAAACAACGATAAATTAATCAATATAGTTAGATATATAGTATGAATTTTTATTCAATTAATAATAATTTAAATAAATCGATAAATTGACTTACGTTGATAGGAACCGCCGTTTGAGAAGCGCGTATTATATCTTCAATATAACAAAGACACAAAATGTCCACAAAGATCAATATCTCGTTGTCTAAATTTTTGTTGATTAGCAATATAATCACGTATTACAATTATAATTATTTTATATTAATTTGATAACTTAATAAATTAAATTTACCTTAACATTATTCCAAATTTCACTTTATTGAATTTAGCTCTTGAGCCTTGATTAGGAAGGCGACTCCGATACATCGTCATCACACTATTATTATTAGAATTAAAAAATAAAGTTAGATTAAATATGCATAATTTTAATAAGTAAAACAAATCATTATATTATAATATTAAAAATGAACTTACGCTTCCATGTACGAAGTGAGATCAGGTCGATTTGAAGCCAACCCATTCTCAGCTGGATCCATAAAATACACACTTAATGTGATCATATTTATGGCGACCAACACCCAATGATTCCTATATTATATTAAGAATATTAAAATTAATCGAAAATTTAAGATATGTGCAAATATCATATATATTATGAATATAAATTTTAACGAAATGTTTATTGTACCCACCCCACATTTGTTGGCAAAAAATGAGATGATCTCTCACAAGATAACTCAAAGATATGAGAAACTAACCACTCCATGGTCTCACCTATCAGCCATTAAGCAAGACACTTGGGGGGAGACGAAGGAATACATTCCAGATGCTCGAGGATCTCTGGAGAGATATACCTCACCCAAATATCTTTAACCAACACATATACGCTAATTAATATTTAATTTGAAAATTAAACTATATAGAAAGTAAATACTGAGAATTAATTAGTAAACACATACCTGAGGTATAAGGCTATGCTCGTTGCACTCAACCACTGGTCGTTCACGACTTCAATCACATGCTCCCGAGTGATGTATTCTTTAATAGAATTCCGATGAAAGTAAGCATTCATAGGAATTGTGATCAAATCAAAATCAGAGGACTCCACTATCACTTGCACCGTATTCTGTACGGTGTAGTCGTGATCTAAGTCTCCAGGCAAGGGATAACCAAGTCTGTGATCACCAATATTGGAGTCTCTGTAGGTTGTCTCCCTCTGACTGGCTGCGACACCCTTTGATTTCTGTGTAGGCTTTTGTGGTGTCGGCAGTTTCTACAATCAATTTGCAACATTATTTATAACGACAAATAAGATAATGAACTTTAATAACATATATTAAATTTACCTTCATGGTGAGAGAGACCAAGTTGGCCGACCATTCGATGAAGTGCCCGACCGCTGTTCCTACTGTGGCAGCTTCATCAATTGGTTTAGGCACCGGTGAATCCTCTTTTCCGATTATGGATACATCGAGCGTGACCCTCACGAAACCAGGAGTGATGAGACTACCATGAATAACTCCATCGGAGTTATTGAGTAACGTTCCTGAAGCCACCAACCTAGTAGGGTTCTCCAAATAAAGGTAGCATGAGGTCGGTGACTGTTCGAATAAGATATTTAGTTAGAAAATTTTAATATATATACTAGTCTTTAATTAAAATAAATGTGAGACACATCTGATACCTGCGGGACGTCGTTTCGAAGTGCCTCAATAAAATCATCCCTAGCATTAGCCGAAAATATAGCATCAGCGACACTATTTTCACAGCTTGCTCCACTCGAGGACATTCCGTGATGCGACCGTCTCTCGGACCTCATCCGTTCCAACTCTTTAGCCATCTGGGCAACCTGTTTCGAAAGTATACCCACCATATTCATGGCTTGAAGAACAGGTAACATGGCCAATGATGATTTCGTCACGCCACAACCAACACTCCTTAAGCGGCCGGGATGCTCCTGACGACCTATAGCCCGTCCAAGTAGATCATCGGTACCGACAAAGCAGATGTCTTCGGGCGTCATGGTCTGGGATATACGCTCCTGAATTACAAAAGATTATTATTTAATTATTTATTTAGAAATAATAGTTTGTAATTCAAAGACAAATTAATGGATAACTTACCCCTTCTTCGATGATACGCTGTGCGCTGGAATCAGGAATATTCCCGTCTCGAGTCTTTTTGGTAGTTTGAAATAACTCGAAACGGGTAACAACAACAGGCTCACTCTCTCCAGCTTTCTTTTTTTCTTCTTTCTACGATAGTCATTAACGTGTCCCCTTATTAGATATATTAAAAGTGAATATATAAACAAAATTAAATGTTAGGATTTTGATCTCACCAGATTTTCTCTTATGCGTGCATAACCTTTGTTCGAGCCATGATATCGCGCCTCCATCGATTTGGCTTGTTTGCGATTTTTCTCACTTCGTAACTACAGTGTAATAGAAATACGATAAACACTGAAAAACATAGGGCATTAAATGATATTGATCAATTTTACCTGGAACTCATCATATCCATAGATCGTCGCACAAACTCCTCCCAGTATGGGGCCACCGCATGACAATTCTGATATGCCTCAGGCGGACTAGCCGAGTAAAGACCAGTATCCGGATCTCGTGCTTGACTTCTCAGCCAAGCCCGAAAATTCTTGGCCAATACTCCAGCTTGCGACAGTATTTGCTTCTTCTTTGAATAATCAAGGCCGAGAAATGTACTCTGTACGCATATAACATAACAATGTAGTAAATTTAGTAATCATATATACAACAACTTTCAATAAGCATATATATAATTAACATACCGAAAGTTCATCCCATAATCTTTCTTTCAAAGAAGCCAGTTTGTCGCTACACCAGTCCTTGGATGGCAGCACGATAGGGATTATACGCCTGACTGCAGCTCCAAGGTAGAAAGACAACGTCTCACTCTGTTTACCGATTGGCTGCCCATACTCATTGAATGATAACTGCAATAACATATTATTTAATTAGATTCAACGATCAATCAATATAATTACAATTTCAATTGTTCAATTGTAATAAAATTACATGCACTTGTTTCCCCTTGCTACGAGCCCTCTTAACAGAAGACATCGTGACTATACCTCTACTGCGCTTATCCCCAGAGCTGCTAGTGGTGGGAGCAGAAGTGTCACCCTGTCCCAAGTCATCAGTATGATGTCGATCATCAGCACTAGGATCTCCATCATAATCTCCACCATGATCTCCTAAATGTACTCCATCATCATCTCCATCATCTCCGGGATGTGGCAGATAAGACATGATCATGTAAAGCAGAAGAAGCAACATTTAATAAACAAAAAACAAACAATATTTAAGCAAGCAGAAGAAATAACATTCAATAAAGTAAAAGAAACAACATTTAATAAAGCAGAAGCAAAAACATTCAATAAAGTCGTACATTTCTTTTTAGCACTTGTTTTTCTTTTTCGTTTTTTGGTTAACTTTTCTAGTTCATGACCATAAATGTTAACAAGATCCGGATTGTCATATTCCTCCTCATCGATAATTATTCTCTAGTAAGGGCGTGTATTTGCAAGATCATCGAAAGAGGGTACATAATGAGTGAAGTTCTGAAAAGGATCATCGATAGTGTCAACATCTTCATCGACGTGGTCGCTAATCTAGTAACTTTTATTAAATTTGTTTGACAGAACCACGATGGACCATTTCTTATTAACTGGGTCGGGGACATAAAAAATTTATTGAGCTTGACTGGCCATTATGTAAGGGTCATCTCTGTATCCCACATTCTTCAAATCAACGCGTACGAACCCAGATCTTTCAACTTGGACCCCGTTAGGGATCCTCACCCAAGTGCACTCGAAGATTGGTTGTCGGTGAACAACATAGTCGAGTTCCCAAATGTTGACAATCTGTCCAAAGTAAGTAGTATTCGATTGATCCCCTGCAGTTGCAGTAATGGACACCCCACTATTCTGGATTGTACTTGTGGCATCATGATCTCTGGTATAAAATGTGTATCCGTTAATAAGATAACACTTGTACGAATACACATGTCTATCAGACATTCTAGATAACCACTTAACTCTTTCATTCACTGATTCTTTATCCCGTGACAACATATTTGCTACATAACCATTGAACCAGTCAACAAACGTGCGATTGTGCTCAACTTCAATCCATGATCTATCTCTGGTGGGAAATGTCTCAACAAGTGCTTGCATGTGCAGGTCAATAAAAGGAAGCACGTCGACCATGTTGTGAAGTACGCACAAGTGCATCCGTGTTAGTTCCTCCATACTAACACTTACAGATTGACCACCGGTAATGCCTTCACCATCCATCCTATTGGTGTACCGAGTAATTGGAAGTCCAATTGCATCGACATTCGGAATGAATTCAGACCAGTACTCGACTGCTTCTTCTACTAAATAACATTCTGCAATGCATCCCTCCGGCCTTGACATATTCATCACATATCCTTTGAGCACTTTCATATATCTCTCTACACCATACATCCATCGTGATACTGAAAGGACCACACATCCTTGTCTCGTGTACCAAATGAACGGTTAGGTGAACCATTATATTAAAAAATGATGGAGGGAAATACATCTCAAGCTCACAGAGCGTCCCCACAATCTGTCTTTGAAAACCAAGCAATTTTCTAAGATCTTTGACCTTGCTACTCATTGCCTTGAAGAACCAACATAACTTTGTTATGGTTATGCACACATTTTCAGGCAAGATAGAACGTATTGCAATGGGCAAAAAAGTCTCCATGATGACATGATAGTCATGTGATTTCAGATTCATCAGCCTCACGCCATCATCCGATACAAGTCTCTCAGAGGTTGACCGAATAACCCTCTGGAACTTTCACATCCTTTAGCGTCTGAAGTAACTATTTTCTCTTATTCTTGGACAAGGTGTGTGCAGCAGGAGGTAATAACGGTTGACCCCTTTCTCTAGGCACATGTTTTAATTCTGCTCTTATTCCCATATCAATCATATCCATTCTTGCATTGTAACCATCCTTGGACTTCTTATCAGCTAGGAGAGTATTGAGCAAGCTGGCACAAACGTTCTTCTCAACGTGCATTAGATCAATGAAGTGTCTAACATACAACTCTTTCCAATAGGGCAATTGAAAGAAAATTGATTCCTTCTTCCAACCGCTAGTGGGGACACTCTTTGCGAAGCTCTTTCCGTACTATGTGTCGATATTCTTCATCTCATTCAATACATCCGAACCTGACAATAAACGTGGTGCTTCACCTATCTCGATTATGCCATCGAATGCATCGACCATTGTTCTGTACTTATGTGTTGGGTCCAACCACCTCCTATGTCCCATATAAACGGTCTTCCTACAATGACTCAAGCGAATGTGATGTGTCTTCTTGGTACAACAAGGACATGCATCGCCCCCCTTCACACTATATCCAGATAGATTCCCATAAGCGGGAAAGTCATTGATAGTTCCAAACAGCATGGCCTTCAACTTGAAATTTTCCTTTCTACAAGCATCATACACATCGACACCCTCATCCCACAGGAGCTTCAAGTCCTCTATCAAAGGAGCCAGATATACATCCATGTCGTTACCAGGTTTTTTGGGTCCTGATATCAACATAGACAACATCATGTAAGTGCGCTTCATGCACAACTCGGGTGAAAGGTTATAAACTAACATAATCACTGGCCATGTACTGTGGTTGGTACTTTGGATACCGAACGGATTCATTCCGTTAGTTGAGAGTGCAAGACACAAGTGTCATGGCTTGGTGCCAAATTCTGGATGCTTGACATCGAATGTCTTCCACTGGGGTGAATCAGCAGGGTGTCTTAGCATTCCATCTTTGATCCTATCATCATGATGCCAAGTTAAATTTCTAGCATCCACAACGCTACTATACATTCTCCTGAATCTTGGTATTATTAGAAAGTACCACAACACCTTCGCGGGAGATTTATTTTTCTTATATCGCTTTAGCCCACACTTGGTACATTCATCGAGGTCTGCATACTCCTTCCGAAATAAGATACAATCACCCGGACAATCATGAATTTTCTGATGTGTTAACCCGATGAACTTGAGCATTTGTTTAGCATCATATAATCTCTTAGGCAGTACATTTCCATCAGGCAGTAGACCACAAACTGTTTCCAGCATACTTGTGAAGCACTCATCGGACAACTGGTGAGCTGCTTTTAAGTTGAACAATATCAACACAGCTGACAGTTTTGTTGCTTTCTTACACCCGGGCCACAGTGGTAATCCAGCAGAATCCCTTAACTTCTCTGACATATAAGGGTGATCTCGCAGATCATCGTCATCCCCACTCGATGTATCAACAGTCGGTACATCATCGAAAATATCCGCATCCACTGTATCTTCAAACCTAAAGTCAGTTTCTAGGTTGCTTGAGCTACATCCATCTCTTCTCTCACCATGATATGTCCAAACGGTATATATTTTATCAATACCGTGAATCATCAAGTGGTGAAACAGACTTTCTTGACCACTAACGGTTTTTCCATTCATACATTTCCAACACGGACATGGAATGTACCGAGGGTCGGTGCAGTGTCTAATTGCATGATTACAAAATTCTTCCACCCCATTCTTATACTCATCTGATAATCGATTTGCTCGAACCCACTTTCGATCCATATAGAACTAGCTACAAATGCCTATAGGAAAGACAATATGAAGACTGTTTCTCAAGACAATGTATTTTAAAGCATTAAACCTAAAAGCATACCTAACTATACTTAATCTACATTCATTTTAATTTTCTAATGTATTCTAATTTACCATCATTATCCATCTAATTAAAGAAACACACAAAAAATAATTCAAGCCACGTACTAACAACAATTAATTCAAGCTACTAACAACAATTAATATAATTAAACCAACATTAATCACACACTAACAACAATACTTTTGAATGAAACAACTAATACCTTTGAATGAAACGTCTAATACTTTTTAAAGAAACAACTAATACCTTTCAATGGAACACCTAATATCTTATTATGAAACAACTAATACCTTTTAATGAAATAACTAATACCTTTGAATGAAACACTTAATACTTTTTTATTAATGAAACAACTAATACCTTTGAATAAACACCTAATACCTTATTATGAAACAACTAATACCTTTTTGAATGAAATAACTAATACCTATCAATGAAACACCTAATACTTTTTTATGAAACAACTAATATTACCTTTTAATGAAACACTTTATACTTTTAAATGAAATAATTAATACCTTTAAATGAAACAACTAATACTTTTGAGTGAAACAACACACAAATTGACAATCAATTAACCACAATCTAATCAAACAACAATTAATTCTAACATATAACAACAATTAAACTAAATTAAACAATCTAATATTCAAACAAACAACAAACCAATTAATTAATCTAGCTAACATGACTATATATATCCTACCATATATATATATATATTTATATATATCTATTAAATATATATATATACACATACATATATATATATATATATAAACATTAAATAAAATAATTAAATTACCTATGAAGAAGACGGCGGCGGCGGTAGGGGAGGAGGAGGAGGAGGAGGCGACGGAGTGGTAGGGGAGGAGGAGGTGGAGGGTGACGCACGGTGCGGTAGTGGAGGGATCAGAGGTGGAGGCTAGGGCGACGCACGACGGTAGGGGAGGAGAGGTGAAGGGCGACTCACGACGGTATGGGAGGAGGAGGGCGATGCGTACGTGGCGGCAACGCACAGTGGTGGCGACGGAAAAAATGAAGAAGGGAGAATATTTTGGACGAGAGAGAGATGAGAATGCAGTAGTGTAGAAAAAAACGCGATGGGGGCTCTGGTATTAGGGCTGAATTCCATTCATACGAGGGAGTTCGGAACCACTCTCTCTTTTGAGGCCAGTTTAAAGAACCGCATTCCAAGCGTTGTTCTTGCGGGCGGTTATAAACCGCATTGCAAATGAAGCTTCTGAGAAGATTCTGAACCACTCTCTCTGGAGAGTGGTTTAGAACCGCTTTTTTTTTTTTTTTAATTAAAACCGCTCTCGAAGGTCATTTTGGAGAGCTCTTTCTAAAAGAATTTTGTCAAGTAGAAATCCAAGCTAAAATGTGTAGTAGTGTGTTCGCGATATATTCCATATTTCGTAAGTGCGATATGGATATTGAGGTACAAATTTTTTTTACCGAGTATCGTGGATATATCGCGATATATTGCACTATTGTAAAAATGTATTTTTGTTTTTTCATCACAATTTTTAGGGGGTAATGTATTTTTTTTTATTATGGTGAATATATCGCGAGTTATCGCAAAATATCGATATCATTATCGATTGAGTCATAGTATATAATTGCATGGAAATCGAAAAATATTGCGGATAAATCGCAAAATACTGCATTTTAAAAAATATTGCTGATAAATCGCAAAATACCGCATTTTTAAAAAAATATTGTAATTTTTTTTTTAGGAAAAACTCAACTATGAGAGTAATGTCAATAATAAAGTACTCCCTCCGTCCCAAGATTACTTGAACACTTACCTTTTTGCTCGTGTTTTAGCGAACAAATTGTTTATTAGTATTTGAAATAATAAAGCGACTTTTAAGGTGGGATATGATAGTCTTACCCCTCCTCTATCACACGCATTTCTTAAAAGTACTTTATCATTTCGTATAATAATAAAAAACTCGCTCGCTAAAACACGAGCGAAACAGTAACTGTTCAAGTCATCCTGGGACGGAGGGAATATTCTTATAATAAGTTATGGATTTATTTCACTATGTATTTTGCAAGAGATATATTATATACTTTCAAGGTAGTAAATTAGTAGTGTAATACATCTAATATTGTTTGGACAAAGATGTTATTAAATTTTTTATATTTGAACCTCATAAGTTATCATTTAGGTACTAATTGTATTGTAATGCAATTTTAGGCATTTTGTGTTGTATTATATTGTAAATTGTTTAATATACGCCAAACATTATTTATATAATCTATTATTAATATGTTTGTTTAAACATGTCATTTTGTTGTGATATTAAATGAATTATATGTGCAATAGTATTTTATAATACTCTATAAAATTTCATGTAAAATTTTCTAAATTTTAACATAATTTCCGTAATTTTTTTAAAAAATTTACGATATCGATATGCGATATCGATATATCCATCGATATATCCGTAAAATTAAGGTTGCGATATGTTTTGCGATAGAGATATTTTCATCCTTGATTGTAACTGAATTTTGATTTTTTACTAGTTTAGTTGAGGTGATCATGAACTTGCAAATTGGGTTTTATTGTTACCTTATTTTTAAATTTATATTTACTTCTGTACTATATTCACCTTAAATGTAAATATATTCTTATATGTGTATTAAAACCATTTAATCTGTTGTGAGCTTGTGATGTCAAGACTCAAGAGGCCGAATGAAGTCCATTTGTAGTTTGTTTAGGATTTTTAATTTTAGTCTTATTTCATCTTGCAACTAAAAGGAGAGGAACAATAATGTGAGACGGTCTTATATTGAGATAGGGCATAATGTAGGCGTTGGATGCTTTAATATTTTGGGAGGATGAAAATTGATTTGTGTTAATTTTAATTACGTGTTTTTATTCTTTTCAAAAAAAATAAAATTAATTGTTTTTATCTTAAAAGAACTACACATCTGTATTAAATGATGTCACTAATTTTAATGACGCGTTTGATGTAATAAAATATAGAATGAAACATCAATTATAATAGGAGATAATAGTTGAAGTTAAAAGATGCATGACAACCAATACTAAATATACATCTAGTGCAACCTCGCAAATTTAACTCTTTCATTTAGTGTTGCATTGCCTTGATACACACGTGAAGCATTTCTTGATCTCAACAAAATCTCACCTAATACAAATTTATTACCTCACAATTCTTTTGCCTTAATTTATCTCAACCTATAAACCCACCAATTTTATCCCATGCACTTTCTATGATAAAAAAAAACTACCAATCTTTCTCTCCTATAAATCTCTGAAGATTAAATCATCTTTATCAAACTAAAAAAATACACATACAACCATGGGAAAAGCACATGAAGAAATAATCTTCACAAGCAGATATCCACCGGTTGAGGTTCCGGAAGACCTAACCCTACCGGAGTTCGTACTTGCAAACGTCGAACCCTATCTCGACAAGGTGGCGGTGGTGGATTCCGTCACCGGAAAAGGCTACACTTACCGGCAAGTGAAGAGAGACGTTGGCCGTTTTTCCAATGCCTTAAGGTCACTTGGGCTGAGGAAAGGCCGTCTGGTGGTGGTGCTCCTCCCCAACGTGGCGGAGTACGCCACCATTGCGCTCGGAATCATGGCGGCTGGCGGCGTCTTCTCCGGTGCAAATCCAAATGGACATGTGTTGGAGATCAAGAAGCAAGTTGAGGCTGCTGATACTAAGCTCATTGTCACTGATGGACCTACCTATCATAAGGTATGGAAGTTCTTGTTTTTTATTTGGAAGAATATATGTATATATTTTTCCTCTATTTTAATATTTGTTTTTGAATTTTTGTGTATTATACTTTATTTTATAATATATTGCTCCTTGTACTTTGGAAACACACACTTTTAGCAATTTTTACCTTGCACACTTTTTATCCCTTGAGAAAAATAATACTATAATTTGAAACAAAAATATCTATGCATCGGTTGCATGGTACAATTAATTCAATTTTGACCAAAGTTTGATTCGTTCACAAACATTTGAAATATATAATGATAATTATTAGTTTATAAGGAAACAATATATTGATAGAAAGAAAAGTATTAGTACTTTTTCAGTATACAATTAATACCTTTCATCACATGAACTAGTACTTGTTAATCGTTTATAAGTTTTATCTATGATTTGCAAAAAAAGTATAAATATCATTCGAAGTGTTGCTCATTAATTAAAGAGCAAATGATGAAAAAAAAATGAAAATGTAATGGGAAATAGATTTGAAAATGAAGGATACAAAGCGTAGAAAATTAAAAACAAAGTAGATGAGAAAATGCACGTGAAAAATAGGACATAAAATGAAAAGTACCAAGGGGCAAAAAATAAGTAAACAGAGTACAAGAAACAACAGTAAAAAGTAATGAAATACAGGGGATAAAGAGTGTAATACTCCATTTGATTTTCTATCTCATAAAATCTTGGTTAAAAAATTTTCAATCAGGTGAAAGATTTAGGATTACCAGTTATCATACAAGGCGAAGATCGAATAGACGGAACCATAAACTGGAACGAACTGCTGGAAGCAGCCGACAAGGCCAACACTGATTTCATCGACGAAAAAGTAATGCAAACAGATCTATGTGCACTCCCATTCTCATCAGGTGACCATCATTTTTCAATCTTAAAGTAATACCATAACACTCCTCGACTAATACCATTTCACTTATAATCCAATACCATATCATCTATGTGTGTGTAAATGTAACGGTATTAGTTTATAAGAGCAATAGTATTAGTTAATGAACGTTAAGGTATCAGTAAATCGAGTCTTGATATGTAACAATTTTTTAAACATCAGGTACGACGGGGCTATCGAAGGGAGTGATGCTCACACACCAGAACCTCGTGGCGAACCTCTGTTCCACTCTGTTCAGTGTGGGGTCCGAACTGATCGGACAGGTCACCGTGCTCGGTTTGATACCCTTTTTTCATATATACGGTATCACTGGAATTTGTTGTGCTACCATGAGGAACAAGGGGAAGGTGGTGGTGATGCAACGGTACGAGCTGCGACTGTTTCTGTCGGCGCTTATTACTCATCAGGTCACTTTTGCACCTGTTGTTCCGCCCATTATACTGGGGCTGGTCAAGAATCCGATAGTTGATGAATTTGATCTCAGTAAGCTGAGTTTGAGGTCCATCATGACTGCTGCTGCGCCACTCGCGCCCGAGATTTTGAATGAGTTTGAGAAGAAGTTTCCGGGGGTTGAAGTCCAGGAGGTAATGCGAATTTTCGGTATTTATATGATCATGATGTTGTTGTAACCGTTTTCCGAGAGAATTATACTTTTTAGCTCTCTTTGGAAGAGAAATTTTAGATGTCACGACTCAGTTCATTTCATTTTTAACTCTCTTTGGAAGAGAAATTTTGTTCCGAGCAAACTCGCTAATACTTTTTAGCTATAAGAAGTAATACCTTTTAGCATATAAAGTAATACCTTTTAGTGATTTTGAGAAGAATTACATCTGAAATCAAACAATTTTTAAAACGTGATACTTTGTATGCTAAAAGATACTTCCTCCGTCCTGAAATCAATTGAACATTTACTGTTTGCAGGAGTACCTTTTTTCCCCATCAATTATCAAGAAATTCATGATCAGAAATTATGAATAATAGTATTGTTAAAGGTTTATATTAAGTAGTTCAAAAATTTCCTTTTAACAATATTTTTGTGCATGCATGGTTGATGTAGGCATATGGAATGACAGAGCATAGCTGCATAACTCTAACTCATGGAAATGATCCAATCCATGGGGTTGCAAAGAGGAACTCTGTCGGATTTATTCTTCCGAATTTGGAAGTCAAGTTCGTCGATCCTGAGACGGGAAACTCGCTTCCCAAGAACACCTCAGGGGAAATCTGTGTTAGGAGCAAGTGTGTCATGAAAGGTGACAATTTAATTTCCATGATTATATATAGGTTGGATTAGTACTAATTATATACACGCATGATGATGAACTATTTATGTGATGCAATGAACTTTCAGGTTATTACAAGAATGAGCACGAGACAAATCTGTGCATTGACAAAGATGGATGGCTTCACACCGGCGACATTGGTTACATAGACGATGATGGAGACGTCTTCCTCGTCGAACGAATCAAAGAACTCATCAAGTACAAAGGTTTTCAGGTACTAAATAAAATTCTGAATTTCCAAGATTGTTTTAAATTACAAGTGTTCACTCCCAAAAGTACAATATATGATTAATTTTAAACAGTACTAGTTGTTTAATTCAAAAGTATTAGTTGTTTCACACAAAAGTATTAGTTGAAAATTATAAATTTTGAGTACCACTGCAGGTAGCTCCAGCTGAATTAGAGGCAATCCTTCTAACTCATCCTTCAATTGAAGATGCTGCAGTTGTGGGGTAATAATGTATATGCATGATATTTATCCATCAACAACTTAATTTATTTTAGATTTTTTTCGATAATCTCGATTTTGAACTTAGATTACCGGATGAAGAAGCTGGAGAGATTCCGGGTGCATGTGTGGTGGTGAAAGGTGGAGCAAAAGAGAATGAAGATGATATAATCGACTACGTTTCGTCCAATGTGGCGACGTACAAGCGACTCAGAGTCGTCCGATTTGTCGACGCCATCCCCAAATCGCCTTCTGGGAAAATAATGAGAAGGTTTATAAGGGAACACATGGTGTAAAATCTCATGTAGAACAACAAAACAACATAGGCTGACTTTAAATTTCTGTAAACCTAAGGTTATCATGTGGATATATATATATATATATATATATATATATATATGATTGCTGCATATTTTCTTTACAAATAAATTAAAAAGGAGTTTATCTTGTTAGTTCTTTCGTTAGCAATGCATACGAAAACTTTACCCTTCTGAAATACTAATTATGGGAATAAAATTACTTGGACTATACTGTGTAAGATTAAAAATGTCCTATATATAAATGGATAAATTTTTTTTGAAAGTTAATTAATTACATTAGTTCCCTAAGATAATTAATTATAATATTTCCTTCTATTACCGGGCACATGGTAACATCGTTTCGTCTCGCTGTAGACCAAAACTGCAACCACCACATTAGAAATTCGCTTTGGAACACCTATTCCCTAAATACCTACGTCATGTTATTTCACAATCGAATCAAATTTAAAAAGATTTAAAGTTAGAGATTTATCAATGGGTAATGAATACCATCTCTTTTTCCTTAAACTCAGTACAAATATTTATTTTGCGACAAATTATTGCAGACATGACAAAGAATTTCGATTTCATGTCAAAGTTACTGGTAATTGGTAAACAACTTCTTGCATAGATTTGTAAAAAAACTAAGGGTGTGTTTGCAAAAAATTATAATAGTGAAGAAGTGATTAAAATTAGTGATTATGGAGAAAGCACTTAGGACGTGTTTTGAAACACTTAAAATAAATTTCCGTAAGTCATTTTTTTTTTCAAAGCTCCCTCTCACAAACTTTTTGAAAATAAAGATTTTGAAAAAGTTGTTTTATGTGTTCAAAAACACACCCTTAATAGTAAAAGGTTATAGTGTTTTCAAAAATGAAATTCTCCTCACAGACTACATTTAATTCAATAAAATTGGTGCAATTTAATTTTAAAAGCTCTTTTTTTAATTTTTTTTAGTTTTAACTTTTTTTTTCTTTTTTCAATTTTGGTTTTCTTTTAACTTTAATTTTAGTTTTAGATGTTTATTTTTTATATTTTTTATTTATTTATTTAATTTTTAATACCCGACCCGACCCGAAACCCAGCCCGAGTGGTTCATGGTTCACTCGGCCCAAGTGGTTCATGGTTCATCCGGCCCGAATGGTTCATATATGATTTATGGTTCATTATTTAGTGTTAGGGTTTAGAGTGATTGATGAATGAGGTGCACATATGAGTGACTCTTTTAAAAAATATTTAAAAAGTTGGTAGGAGTAGAGTTTGGAGTGTTTGATAAATAAGCTATACAAATAATTAAATGACTATTATACCTCCATTTAATTATATAATACATTAGCTGAAATGAAAAATCATTTGAGAAAGAAACAGAGCACAACATTCAAGAGGAGAAGCGTAGGGGTTTTCCTCATTTCTGCAGGCATTCAAGAACCATTGAAGATTTGTTGAAAAATAACAAGCAAATAGGAGGAAAACCCATTACAAACTTGTTACATTGAAACATACAACTTGTTACATTGAAACGTGCAACTCGTATTTTAATTTAAAAAATTGTAAAATTTTAAAGTACACTATAGAATGGATGGTGCACCTGATACATATAAGTCTCTGTCTTATAAGTCGTTTTATGGACGTCCCACTGTATATACTGTGCAAGATTAAAAATGTGTAAACATTAGAGAGTCCATTAGTGAGTATATAATCTCGGTGATGAAGCAGCAAGAGGCGATTTCATCAACAATTGAGCCAAAGCCCAACTGATTTCATCAATAATTATGTCACATAAATTATTTGTCTCATAAGAGATTTATTAACACAAACGCACCAACATGCAAATTTTTCTATTGAATAGTAAATATTGAATGATTTATCACAAAAAAATTGTTTACAGGTAATATTGAATGATTTATCACAAATAAAAAATTACTATATGATTATTTTAAATTCGTGAGAATTGACATGATTGGGACGAAAAGGGTAACTTGGACGACAAAAATACTATTTTCCCTATTCGTTATATCTTTCTTTTCTGTTTGATTTTCGATCATTTAATGTAACACTAACTTTCAACTTTGTAGTTTCTACACGTTTTGTTCTTCCTTTTTTCCTTTCTTGAAATAACAGACAAAAAGTGCACCAAATTGAAAGTTAATTTCTTTTATAATTTACAATTTTTGATTTAAATATTATGAGAATCGATATTGTAATTTTCCAATGCAGTTATTAATATCAAGTAATTTATGTGTGTACATGCATATATAGGAAGCTGCAGGCACTTTGGATGGTATCAGTCTCTGGAAATCACTCCCCTTTACCATTAATAAATTTGTTGAAACCTCATGGAAAGCTTATATTGGTTGGGATCCCACAAAAACTTGAGGTTCTTGTATTCCCGCTGCTTCCAGGTTAGTATTATTCCAAATATTTTACCCACAACTAGGGATGGCAATTTGCCCCGTCCCCGCGGTGATCTGCCCCGGCCCCCCGATTAGGGTGGTTATTTTGAATATTTTTGGGTTTCGGTTCGATTTTGGGAAAAATTGATAAAATTTAAATCGGGGACGGTATTTATATACCCCGCCCCGTGCCCCGCGGCGAACCCGCCCCGATACATATTATATTAATATTTATATATGTATATATCACTATATATATTTAAATATTTGTTTGATTATTTATATTTTGTTTTTTTAAGTTAATTTATAAAAAATAATTTTATAACATAATTGGCTCTCCATTATTTTTAGGGAGATAAAATAATTATGATAATAAAAAAATAAAAATTAAATATGTTAGTCGATTTTCGGGTCGGTTTCGGGGACAAAAATTCCCCGTCGGGGCCGGGGCCCGGGCCGGGGGAGGCATAAACCGGCCCCGCCTCGCCCCGTTGCCACTCCTACCCACAATGTGCATTAGGTGCATTGATGCAATTCAAATATATTTTTAAAATATACTCTTTTCGTTCCGATATAAATTTTTCCTTTTTTTTGGGTGTTCTAATTAAGGAATAATAATAAATAAAAATGAATGGTAATTTTGGGTAATGGAAGAGAGAAAAAATGTATGTGGAGTAATGAGTAAAGTAGTGTGTGACATTTTATGTAATATTGTGTAAAAAATGAGGATAAAAATTATTGGAGTTACTTTTACCATTTATGGAAAGGGAAACTTATAGTGGGACAGATAGAAAAGGAAAGTGTTAAACTTATAGTGAACGGAGGGAGTACAATTTATTTTTATGAAATGTGCAATTTATTTATACTAAAACGTTCAATTTATTTTACACTAAACAAGTTGAATGTTTAAAAAAAAAACAAGTTGCATGTTTCAAAAATATATTTAAATTGTATGATGCACCTGATACATACAAAATTTTGTCTTTTCGTAAATAATACTTTTAGTGTTGTAAGTTACTCTTTTGGTTGCAGTACTATCAACTTTCATGAATTCCCTTAAAAAAAAAAAAAGACTTTCACGAATTGAGAATACTCAATAATTTTCAATTGTTAGACATTTTAGTGGATAAAAAATAAATAACATCTTTATGTTTCATATAAAATGTGCATAAAACACCACTTGTTTTAATTAATGCATATAATTAAAACATATTATTGACATTAATGCGGCAGTGTCTGATTTCTCCACATGGTAGAATTTGACAAGTCAACTGAATATTTCACCTTCTACAGTCGATTACCTAACTACAATATAAAAAAATAATTATTTTCAATTCATGAAATGTCGACGATACCAAAATAGAAATAGGAAAATTTATAGGAAAAAAAAAACTATTTTCCCTTTTTGATTGATTTATTATTTTTGTGGTACTACCATTCATTTTATGGTCTTTTTGAATCAATGATTGACAAGGGGGAAAAGCGATAGTTGGGACAGCAAGTGGAGGCGTGAAAGAGACGCAGGAGATGCTCGATTTTGCAGCTAAGAACGACATATATATTACCTGATGTAGAGATAATCTCAATGGATTATGTGAATACAGCAATGGAACGGCTTCAGAAATCCGATGTCAAGTACCGGTTCGTTATCGATATTGGGAACTCTTTTAAGGTTGAGTAAGATTGTTGTAACTTCAATGGTCGTGATGTTAGTGATCATATTATGTTGATATTTTTGGTAAGAATAACATATTTTCTCCATGCTTTTCAAAATAAATTTGTAAGTTCACCATCCCTTTATATTAACAGGGAGTTTAGTATATATGCAAATGTGGCGATTTGTCATTAAATTAACTTATGTATCGTATTTAATTGGTTTAATTTACGTCTCATTGATATGTAACTAGGTTTGGTTCCCCGCAAACACATTTTTTGATATTATGAAAGTTAGTATTTTAAAATAAAAAAAGTAATTTATAGAAATTTAAATGATACGAAAAGAGTAATATTGCTTTAAATAAAAATTAAGTTATAAATAAATTATTAAGTTTGTAGCACAATATATTTGCATTTTTGGCTCATTGTTATTTAATTAGGCTCGACTCTTAGACCTGACAAACATAATTTTCAATGTTTTGAAAGTTCATATTTAAAAAAAAAATGTAATATATATATATATATATATATAGAAACTTAAATTATTGGAAAAAAAATACTAATACATTGGCATACATTTTTTTACTTTTTTGAAAATTTATATTTTAAAACAATAAAGTAAGACAAATTTGTATAGTTGTATAGACAACCCGGGTTAAACTTGATTCATATACTACAAAAGGGTCAAGCATATACCATTTGAGTCCATTTCATCCCATTCTTTGTATCAAAACGAAAAATGGATATCGACGTCTTCTCTCCTCCTTCCTCTGTCGCCACCACCTCACCCGCCATCGCCGGAGACGAGCTCAACAAAGTCGACGTCTTCTACGCCAACAAATTCACAAATTCCCTAAGCCGCGGAGCAACGACGGTGCATCCTACACCGTTAACAATCACTGATTCCGCCAATAGGAGAAATTCAGAATCCTCGCCGTGCTGCAGGAGGACCACCGCAATTCCGACGGCGGAATCGTCCTGAAACTTGTCATATCCTCCTCCCCTACGTCGTTGTTTTGCGATATTCCATCGATTCCGAACTATCACTGTTATTCTATAACACTGACCGCACTGTCGAGGTGCGACAAAAATAAATACCCAAATCTACCCTACTAATTCGTAGTAATGGCAAGTAAGGGGTCGATCCACAAGGAACGTAGAATAATTGTTATGCTAATTGTATGAATTTATGAAAATAAAAATTGAAACAAGCTCTCCAACGATTCTTTTTAACTGAACAGTCAAGATACAATTTAAATTTAATCCAGTCAAAAATATTAAACTCTAGGATAAATGACAAACAAATTCCCGAATACGCAAGCTTGATTCGAAAGAACCCGATTTAAATCACCCTAGCAAAATACTAGTTGCTACCAATTGCCATAAATCTGCAACAATTACTGATTACAAATTTATGAACTAGGGACATACAATAATAATTTAACCTAGGTGATCAATCTAAATTAAATATCCAAGTGTGTTGAAAGTTAAAATAGATGAAATAAATAATCCTGAGTGTAAACGTCTCAAATCAATTAACAGACATTAAAATACGAGTTCAGAAATCCCTAGAATTGAAATAAAATACTAACTAAACATAATTGCGAGGATTTCTCCTAAGCTGCTGCTGCGTCGCATGCCTTCTCTCCAAAACTGCCGTCCAACTCTCCTTGCTAATCTCCAATTATTCACGTCTCCTCTCTATATATACATGCATGTGTGGCTTACTCTCCAAGTAAAAAACCACCGCCAACCAATAATTAAACAAGATATATATCATATATATGATACATGCGTATTTTCCCCAAGAAAGGTTCACCCAATTTTCAAGATACACCCCCAATCTTTTGTTGCCATTTGTACGCGTAAGACTTTTTTTTCTTTCCCAACTTCTAGAACTTGGGCCTGCAATGGATCACTCAGTGTGGACTTCTTACTCCAAAATAATAATTCATAAAAAAATAACTAAATACACTAAAAAATACAAGAATCGATAAAGTGCGGAATAATATAATTAAAACACACATAAATAATTAATCATGTCATCTTAATACAAACGGGTCCAATAAATTGCACTATAATCTATTAAAAATATGCATAATTTACTACTTATCAAACACTCTTACTGTTATGGTATAAAATTATCACTGTTATTTCTATAAAACTATTACTGTTATTCTATAAAACTCTCACTGTTAAGTTATAAAACTCTCACTGATATGCTATAAAACTCTCACTATTAGGCTATAAAACTATCTCTAAAGATATAGGATAGTTTTTTCCTCACTAATACATTTCTTTTACTCAACTAATACTATTAGTTGACTGGTAGTTGACCACTCCTTATAAATAGGTCACTACTCCATTCTTGTTCATTAAATTTCATTTGTAACAAACTCTCCTGTAAACCGATTCCATTCGTTCAATTCCAAAGTTATAATGTTGATTTCAATTCTGTACATGGTATCAGTTAACGTTTTGGATTATTAATTCATCAATTTCGTTGCAGATATGCTAAATTTCGTTGTTTCTTCGTCGAATTCTGTTTGGGGATTCGATCGATCCTGATTTTCCGCTATTTTCTCGGTCGATTTGAGTTGATTCGATCGTTTTTCTTTGAGTTTTTCACTCAATTCTTGCTTAATTTCATGTCTATCACGCTTTCGTGTCTATCACGATTTGTTCTTCGGTTTTTTGTCAATTCTGATTTCTTGCGATTTCTTGTTCGATTGATTGACATGGCGTACAACGCTGCTTCGCTCAATCCCATGGAGAATTCTCTCTCTCCGTTAGCTTTACATCCGCAGGACAATCCAGCTGTTGCTATCGTTTTGGAACCGCTCGATGGCACCAATTTCGTTTCCTGGAGTCACGCGGTGAAGCGCGCTCTCAGCGTGAAGAACAAAGCGCCTCTCATTGACGGAAATTTGATTCCTCCTTCCGAGGATGGTGATATGATTATTCGTGCGGCGTGGATTCGCGCCAACGTTCTTGTGCTGATGTGGATGCTGAATTCCATCAAACCGGATATAAAACACACACTGGAGTACTTCACTTCAGCAAAAGAAGTTTGGGACGAGTTGCATATCAGATATTCTAAATCTGATGATACGCGTGTTTATGAGTTAGAAAAGCCCCTAAGTGTTGTTTCTAAAGGTTCTCTGTCCTTAGTTGCTTATTACAATAATTTAAAGTCTATGTGGGATGAGTGGTTGAGCTACTGGCATGCTTTACTTTTCAACTGTGGTGCTATGGCTCAATGTACATGTGAGATACCACAGATTGTGGCTAGGACTCAAGAAAAAGATGCTATGATTAAGTTTTTGGTAGGATTGGATGATAGTTATTCGGCTATTAGGAGTCATATTTTGATGCAATCATCCTCTTATACTTTGGCCAAAGTTTACTCAATTCTTTTACAAGAAGAGTCTCAGAGAGCACTCAAGTGTGATACATCTCAAGTTGAGTCTGTAGCCATGTTAGCAAAGAATGCTAGATTTTTCAAGGACAAGAAGAAACCTATGAAATGCAGCCATTGTGATGGCCCTGTCCACACAATGGAGAGATGCTTTAAATTGATTGGGTATCCCCCGGTTGGAAAGGACCTAGGGGTCCTAGAGGTCCTGGTACTAAGACTGATTCTACTGCTAATGCAATGGTCAAGAGTGATGACTCTGCTGAAATGACCAATCCACTTTTCACAAAAGATATGTTTGAGCAATTTCTGAGCTATGCCAAGTTGCAAAAGAGAAGTGACACAACTCATGCAGTAGCTGGTGCCTTTGTAGATCCTTCTGCTGGTGTCTCTTCAGGTATGCAACCAGGTATACACTCTTGCTTTCATACTCTTTCCTCTGATAAGTTTAGTTGGATTTTGGATACTGGGGCAACTGATTACATGACTTGTGATCTATCCTTATTCTCAATAGTACCAGAACCATCTAACATAAAGATCAAACTTCCAAATAATGCAATAACCACTGCTACTTTTCAAGGAAATGTAATCTTGAATGAATATTTGACTCTTTACAATTTTCTAAATGTCCCTGAATTTACATTCAATTTACTTTCTATCTCTCATTTGACTAACAATTCTAAATTCTAATTGTACTGTTAGTTTCCTATCCTCACATTGTGTTTTGCAGGATAACTTCACCAAGAATGTGATTGGTACTGTTAAGCAATATGGAGGTTTATAGTACATCAAGTCAGTTCCTGTTAGATATGTTTTCAATGTTAATACCTATAGTCATGTTTTATGGCATTCAAGGTTAGGCCATGTCTCTAATAAGAAGTTGTTGCAACTTACTGCTTTGCCTAATGTGCCAAAATAATTGAATAAGCTTTTGAATAATCATGTTTGTGATATCTGTCCTCTTGTTAAGCAGAAAATAATTTCTTTTCCTGTTAGCAATTCTATCTCTGTTTCTGCTTTTGAACTTATACATTGTGATGTTTGGGGTCCCTTTTCTATTCCTTCTTTAGGTGGTAATAAGTTTTTTCTCACCATTGTGGATGACTTTACTAGATGTACTTGGGTTTACATGTTGAAAGCAAAGAGTGATGTCAGATTTTCTCTTGAAAACTTTGTCAAAATGGTTCAAACTCAATTTCAAACCAAAATCTAAACTCTTAGAAGTGATAATGATACTGAATTTTTATTACATGCCTTTTACCATACATTGGGTATTGTTCATCAAACTTCTTGTGTTGAAACACCTCAACAAAATGGTGTTGTGGAAAGAAAACACCAACATTTATTACAAGTTGCAAGGTCCTTACTTTTTCAGTCTTGTTTACCTTTAAAATTTTGGAGTTTTTGTGTACAAACTGCTGCTCACTTCATTAGTAGACTCCCATCTTCTGTTTTACAAAACAAGTCTCCTTTTAAAATGTTGTATAAGAAAACACCTGATCTTTCATATATGAGATGTTTTGGTTGTTTATGCTTTGCTGGCACTTTGTCTGCTCATAGAGGCAAGTTTGATCCAAGGTCTACAAAGTGTGTGTTTATAGGCTACTCTTTTGGTACAAAGGGATACATGTGTTATGATATATCCACTGGTAAAATTTTTATCTCAAGAGATATGAAGTTTTTTGAACACATCTTCCCTTTCTCTGATAAAACTCACACTGAAAAGTTTATTGATAAACTTATTTATGATTTTGATCAAGCTACTCTTAATACTCATGACACTGTTCTCTATGATGAACCACATCCTGGAAATTAGCCACACCATCTCGCTGACACTGTACCCTCTACCAATCCTAGTCAGTTTGATCACTCTGACAATACATGTGATCAATCTGTTGATCACTTTGACAATACAGATGATCAATCTGCCAATGTAGATGAATCTATTGTTGATATTCACTCTACTTTACATGATGATAATACTGCTATCAATGATCATACTAGTGTTTTACAAAACAATGACTCTGATGGTGCTTTACCTGATGGTCTCAGAAGATCAGAAAGGGTAAGACATACTCCTACTTATCTTGACATATACAAAACTACCTTACCCGATTCTATCAATAATCCCTCTAAAAAGGCAAATATGTCATGCAAGTATCATATTTCTGATTATCTCTCTACTGATATGCTTTCTTCTGCACATAGAGCTTTCACTGCTTCAATCTCCCAAATTGTAGAACCTAAAACCTATAAGCAAGCTATTAAAGATGAAAACTGGGTTTTAGCTATAAATAAGGAGATTGAAGCATTGCAAAAAACAAAAACTTAGTCTCTTGTTAATCTTCCACAGGAAAAACACTGCATAGGATGCAAATGGGTGTTTAAAGTGAAGTATAATTTAGATGGCACCATTGAGAGATACAAGGCCAGGTTAGTTGCTAAAGGCTACACTTAAGAAGAAGGTATAGACTACTTTGACACATTTTCTCCTGTTGCAAAGATCACCACTGTAAGAATCCTTCTCTCTATAGCTGTAGCTAAGCAATGGTTTATTCATCAATGTGATGTTAATACTGCTTTTTTACATGGTGACCTCGTTGAGGAAGTTTACATGATTCCACCACCTGGTTATTGTCCTACCACTGATACTAGAGTATGCAAGTTAAACAAAAGTGTATATGGCTTGAAACAAACATCTAGACAATGGTTTAACAAGTTATCTGAAATTTTATTGGCTTTTGGATATGTTCAATCTAAAGCTGACACTTCTTTATTTACAAAAATAACTTCTTCTTCTTTTACTGTTCTTGTGTGTTATGTGGATGATATCATAATTGTTGGTAATGTTCTTGATGAGATTCTCAGTATAAAAGCACATTTGCATGATAAATTCACCATTAAGGGCCTGGGTTCTTTGAAATACATGTTGGGTATTGAAGTGGCTAGGAATGAATCTGGTATTCAATTGTGTCAAAGGAAATATGTTTTGGATCTTATTTCTGATTGTGGTTTACTTGCTAGTAAACCTTGTTCCACACCTATGGATCCAAAACACACACACACAGATGCTCCCCTGCTAGAAAATCCTTCTGAATACAGAAGAATTGTTGGGAAATTGTTGTACTCAACTGTGACTAGACCTGATATATCTTATACTGTACAAACCTTGAGCCAATACATGAGTAAGCCAAACACTTTTCATATGACTGCTGTACATAAATTACTCAAATATTTGAAAACTACCATTGACCAAGGCCTTTTTTATCCTGCTAAAACTGACTTCAAATTGCAAGCTTTCTCTGACTCAGATTGGGCAAGGTGTGATCAAACTAGGAGAAGTATCACTGGGTTCACCATATATTTAGGTGACTCACTCATCTCCTGGAAGTCCAAGAAGCAAACAAAAGTTAGCAGATCCTCAGCAGAAGCAGAGTACAGAGCACTTTGTGCTACATCTTGTGAACTTCAGTGGATCTTCTACATCCTGAAGGACTTGCAGATCACTCATCTTCAACCTGAAATCATTTATACAGATAGAAAATCAACATATGTGATTGCTCACAATCCAATTTTACATGAAAAGTCCAAGCACATCCAGATTGACATGCATTTCACCAGAGAAAAGATCAAGGAAGGGGTTGTCAAACTCATACAAGTGCCTACTTCTGAAAACTTGGCAGATGCTTTGACAAAACCTTTGGCACCTGCTGACTTCAACAAAATCAAGACCAAAATAGGGTTATTGAACATACACTCCCATTTTGAAGGGGGATCTAAAGATATAAGATAGATTTTTCCTCACTAATACCTTTCGTTTACTCAACTAATACTATTAGTTGACTAGTAGTTGACCACTCCTTATAAATAGGTCACTACTCCTTCATTCTGTTGGGATTATACTGGAAAGTATGCTTTTACTTTATATAATCAAAACTGAATTTCGGACTTATTTACTGAAATAAATTGTTTATCACTATGCTTTAAATATCATCGAATGTTACATATATTTCTTTGCATAACGCTTCATAAATCGTATATGTTACATTGTAATTAATTTAGTGATACCAGATCACGAAGATTAAATTAACAATCCCTTGTAACTAAAAAGTACACCATTCACGACCTAGATGGAAATGAACAATCCATCGTGAAAGGTTGAAGTGTAAGGCTCGGATTGGCTTGTCTTGACCAAGAGATTACACTAGTGCATGACTGATGCAATCGAATAGGACCTACTGGGAGGACAAATTCTTGAATCGAACAAGGAAGAATTAGACCTCAGTGGTTCGTTATTTCTTAATCTTCGTTCCTTAAATAGGATCACGTGTGGTTGGTAACTATTGCTTTGACTTATCATGGGTAGAGAATCAACGAGATTCAATACTTTTTATCTTGGGCAATATTATTGGTCACATGTGATTGCTAAGATTTAATCTGGAGAATCGTGTGCAAAATCGCTTGTTCGATTTGCCCCCTTGGGAGGTTCATAAGCTTTATCATACCAAATCTTGCAAGTGGAACTAGTTTCCGGTATGGATAATAATGTTGAACCGTTCCTTAACCAAGGACAAAATATATTAATTAACGGAAAGCTATTTCAGTGGCTTGAATTAATTAATGGGCTAGATAATCTTAAACACGGGAAATAATAACCGGAGCCATATTGACCGTAATATGGGTTTAAGATGGATAGTCAATATTAATTATGTAGTGGGATTAATTAATATTTATGGGCTTGAATAATATTGTGGCTCAATATAGATAATTCAAGATCCATTGGAAGGTCCAATCTTAATTCTCCTAAAGGCCCCCTAAGTTGCCCAACATATAGTCCAATAACTGAAAAAGGTGTTTAAAATAAAATAAATATTGTTGCCTTATTTTTCCATGAAATTCGAAATTTATGGATAAAAAGGGGAGAAAGATTTTCTTTGAATTTTGTTATGGAATGAAGATATGTATTCTTGGAATACAAGATTATCTCATTAAATTCAAGAAATCTCCCACTTGGTTATCCATAGGGAAATTTTTCGAAAATTTTGATAATTAAGGGAAAGAAAGATTTTCTTGATTTTCTTGAAAAGATATTATGGAAGATATGTATTTCTTGAAATACAAGAATATCTCATAAATTCAAGAAGATCCAAGTCTTGGATTCTTGCCCTATAATTTTCAAAATTAATCCATAACAAAGAGTAGGTGGGATTTTGTGGAATGTTATAATTATGGGAAAAAGAATATAGGAGATATATTCAAGATTTCTTGGAGATCAAGAAAAGATTTTCCCACATTGTTTTTGCCCTAAAAATTCGACCACCTCCACTCTATAAATAGGGGATGATTCTTTCATTCCCAAGTACAATTCCATGTGCTGGAAAAATTAGTAAATCCACAAAGGTGGTGCAACATAATTTATTTTCCTTTTGTTAATTGTTCGCAAGCGTCCTACCACCGGATAGTCGAGCAAGGATTAAGGGAATACTTGGGAAGTTCTTTTGGTGTGTCTAATAAACAAAGCCATTGCCGTCCCAAGAGGTACGTTCACGTAAACTCGTAGAATTCCGCATGCGTAGGATTTACGTGAATTAATTATATGCATGATTTGTTGTTGGATTATTATTTGAATTAATATAGGATTAATTCATGCTAGTAATAATCATAAGAATTAAATTTATATTTAAATATTCATCCCGAATAGATCCGTGCAACTTATTACCCAACAACTGGTATCAGAGCCACGGTTTCGGGCTCTGAATTTTAAATTATAATTTAATTCGTTGTCATTAAATTTGAAATTGGATAGTAGAATTGCTAGATCTTTTTTGCAGGTATCCAATTGTCATGGAATTTAATGTGTTTATTGTTGGTCCCGGTGCAAACGAGTCTTACACGTGTATGGGGGGGAATACACGTGTTCAGTGTTTTTAAAACTTTTTCTTACTGAGGTCAGCTTGGGTCACATAATCCTGAAGATTAGGTTCTGAGAAGCACAGATCGCTCTGAGTCAAAGTCTACTGAGACAGTGATCCTGAGCTGCTTTCAGAAACCTCAGATAATCCCAACTGAGTCCTGAGTGTCAGAGATCCTGAGTTGCTTGGTAACTATCTGTTCTAGCTACTCAGTTGTGCGGAATGGTTGGCCCTTAGTTTATACTCGATTTAAGCTTTGCTGAAAACCTTCCCTTTATGAAATAGTGATTAGGTTTGTGATTCACTTATGCAACTTCAAAGGATTGATTCCAACCAATATCGATGAAAAGTATGCTTTCAAAATCAAGTCAATGCAAATGTATAAGCACGGATAAGGAAAGCAATAAAGAACACAACAATTATAGTGGTTCGGAGACACAAGCTCCTACGTCCCACTCTCCCCGACTCTTGAGAGAAATTCACTATCAACTTCGAGCTTTTACGACTACCTCGTAGTTTACTTACTCAACTTCGGCCCTGAAGTTTTTAAAACTACTCAGCGTAGTTTACTTACTCAACCCGACCTTGAGCTTTACACTACCTCCGTAGTTTACTTACTCAATCACACACAAGCTTTTCGGACTACCCTCAGAGCTTACTAACTTCTCCTCTAGAGTTTTTTGACTACTCCGCGTGGTTTACTAACTCTTTACAACACTTCTCACCAACAAACACACTCCAACTACCTTCACAAGGGTTTGGGGTTTCTTGGTTGGTTTCAACTAGGATGAGATATCTTTACAATGAAGCACAATGCAAAGGGTTATGATATCTCGACTAAGCTTTGGATAATTCTTATCAAGCTAGGCTTAGTATAGTGAGATCTCTTCAATATTGAAGCACTTGGGAAATTCTAAGTTTTTCGAGTGCTTTTAACTTTTACAAGAATAAGCTTGAGCTCTTAAGTTATGTATAAATTTCCGTAACCTTACAATGTAGAGGGTCACCAAGATTTATAGGCATACACCAAGGTCACTCTTGAAAACTATCCGTTGGAGAGACTTCCGTGAGTTCCCTCTTGTGGTGTGTGAAACGGCTATATTTAGGGTTTGAAACTCCCTAACACTTTCTAGGCAATAGCCTTTCATGTAGCCGGTCTTCACTTTTTGCGATCTGGAACTTTTGTACATCCTCGACATCCTTTTTTCGTAGACCGGCACATCCTTTGTCGATTCGATATGGTACAATGTTGTCTTCCTCTTTTTGACTTTTGTCTCCAGTTAAAGGTAAACACCTTCAACGACTCTTTTTGGTTACAAACTCTGAGTTTGATATAACCTTAACAACATTTCTGACTTAGTTCCTTTTATGCGCATTTGAATGTCTTGGCAAATATCTATTTTCTAAGGAATCGCGATCTTCTCGATGATTGCATCCTTCGATAGATATATTCGATTGCCTCGAAACATTGGAGTTCATCTTGAGCATTCATAACTTCATCGAGTCTTGATAATTCTTGTCGTGCCTTCATATTATTGATCTTTAGTTTCTCGATCTTGATCTTTGTGTCTTGAGTCTTACGAGTCTTGAGGTCTTCCGAGTCTTGAGGGTTCTCCTCCAATCTTTGTAGTTTATCTTGGTGATGTCTTGAGTCTTCTAAATTGAGTCTTGATTTACTCAAGATCCCATCTTTGAGTCTTGATAACTATCCTGAACTATATTTGCTGACTATACATTCTGCAGATAACATCCTAAATATTCTAAAACTGAATCCTGACTCAACTATCGAGATCATTCTGAACATGTCATACTCAGGGGTTTTGGGATCTAATCAAAATCATAAATCTTTATTAAAATTCATCTCCCAACAATTTCCCCTTTTTGATGATGCCAAAACCTATCTTGTTACAAACAAATAACCTATACTCAGTGTTTCGATTTATCTTATTACAAGATTGGTTGTCTCCCAACAATTTCATAAATGAGAAAAACTCTCAACAATTTCAGAGTTTCTCAACAGTTTAATCATTCAGCAATTTCTTCAGTAATGAATCTCTTTAACTAGTTCATTACCAAATACTTAAACAATTTCTCCCTTATCAACATACAATCGATTCGGAGACATTCATTCGGGCATATCAAAATAAAAAGACATGTAAATAAGATAATGAAATATTATCTTTTGAGCATAATGATAAATCTTCATTGATGATTGGTATCCCGTTACATATTACAATGAGTTTATCAACAAAATCAAAAAGACAAAATTTAAAGATTACAAAATCTTCTCGAGTCTTGATCTTGATCTTCGATTTTGGCTCTTGATCTTTTTGCTCTTCGGTTTGTTCATTCTCAACTTCATCAGTGGGCACCTCCAGGTCAAACATTCCGAAAAATCTCTTCTTCAGCTCATTTCTTTCCTTGATGATGTCCGGACTGTTTTCTGTTAAACCCAACCGACCAGCATACTGAGCAATCTCTTGAGTAATGGCCTTCTCATTCACCAAGCCATTATCAAGTTTTGGAGGTGGATAGGAATATGGACCGGGGGGTTACTATCTGCATTTCTCCTTCATCCGCAGTTAATCCACTCTGTAGATACTTTGGATAGAAGATAAGAAGGTATTCAATGAAAGCTTCATTCTGATCTGAGCTTTCCCCTCTCCATTCCCTGAGAACATCATAATTGAACCAGAAGGTTCTCTTGACTTCTTCCCACATATCGTTGAGTTTGATGGGCATCCATTTATCAACGTGGGGCTATTTTTTAGTGCTTTTGATGTTCCTTTCCTCTTGCTCGCCAAACTTCACGAAATCACTCCTTAAAACTTACGCTCTTCGTCTATCTTCTTTACGATCCTGCAGACGTTCACGAGACCGGCGGCCGGCTTTTCTTAGCTTGTTCTTCTTGGAGTGTCTTGAGCATTTCTCGTGTTGAAGACTTTCTTACGAGGTTGAGACTCGATTCCACCGGTTGTTCTGTTTTCTTCATCATCGAGAATCGGTTTTCTCTGGATTGGCTTAAAGCCTTTAGACGTTTGCTTCGGGTTGAACAACGCCCAAGGCTTTCCTCTTCATAAGCAATTCAAAGAAGAAACAGCTTGTTCCAACCTTTGCTCTAGCACTTCGGTTTCTCTCTTGCAACATCAAGCATAGCTTGCTCGAAACTCGAGTGTAGATAGGCTTTTCTACCCGAGCGAACTTCAACTTCTCGGATAGCTCAGACTTCTTTAAAGGCTTTTGCTAGATTATACATTTGACATCTTTTCGAGCCTTAACTTCTCCAAAATGCGTGCCATGAGCTTTACGAGATCTTGAACTTCCTTTTCCCCTTCTTGGCACCATAATTTGGAAGAAGCACGGAGAGTCTTTGTGTCCATGTGATATTGCTCTTTGCTCACACAACGAACTTCTCCAATTTATCTCGATCTTGTTAGTCTTCCAACCTCCTTAGATGGTTCTTGGCCCACGAAAATTCTTGAGATAAGTGGGCAAAAGCGGCGAGAGTGCTTCTTTGAACATCTCTGTCATCTTGGTCATGAGCATTGAGCTCATTTCCTCAACAACAGACTTGATTAGCACCTCATTCTTTTCTGCCCGTTTCCCCTCTAGGAAATCCGAACTTTCACAGTGTTTTACCTTCGATTCATCACTTAACTTCGGCCTTGACTCCCTCCGAACTTCTCATTTAGCTTTCCTTCCATGGAGGTCATCTGGGTGGTTAGAGTGTTTTGAATTTGCACCAGTTCTGAAGAGTGACTAAGACCGTCCATCTTTTGAGCTTGATTGGCCAACGTCTCTTCCATCTGAGCAATCTTGATCATTATTGGCTCAACCTTCTCAAGTTTCTCTATCGGAGTGAGATCAATCTCAGAATCTTCGCACCTCCTCAGGTTTGTCGATCATCTTGAGCTTGACTTCATTCGAGCTCCGGTCTCCAACGCCTCGATCAAGAGTACTATCATCATCGATCGATGTTGACTAGATCCAGGTTGATCGGCAACAGAAGTCTCCTTTTCCTTCTGAGACTGTTCCTCAGCATCTCCCTGTTGGTCCCCATCTCCATCTTGAGATTTGTCTCCACTGCTTGGGGCACCAACTTTAGTTGCTCTCCTCTCGACCAACTTCCTCCGAACCAAATTCATCAAAATCGGCGTTTTTCATCCCGAGCTTTGTCCTTCCGAACCCCGAGAAGTCGGGTCGAAGGTCATCTCCTCATTCCACCGGCCTTCCCTCTAAAAGCGGCAATATCAAGTATCTCGGAAGAGTCCGATTGAGGATAAATCTGATTTGTCCTTAATCAAGAAAATATCTTGCGGTCGGGGTATGAAATGAGCTCGGGTATCGGTCAAGTATGAACCGTTCCTTGCTCTCCTCCACTCTTCTTCACCTCGCCTCCTTCTTCCATCTCGGGTTCTCTTGTTCATTTGAAGTTTACGCTAAGGGATCAAAAAGTAGATCACTCAGAGCTCATCAAGACTATTCTCGCTCCCGAGTCTCAAAGAAGATCTGAAGTTTGTGCGGTCGAGTCCTCGGTTTGCATCCCGAGTGGGTTCTGAGGCTGGAATGGTATATCCCGGTTTAGTCTAAGTTGGCTCGTCGATCGAGCTTGCACATCTTCGGATCGACTCTGGTAGGCTCTTACGTGCGAGCACACACACGAGGTAGGCATCTCGAGGTCGAGCTCCTTTGAAAATTTCTGAGAAATTTTATCTCAGATCTTGGCGATGTTTGAGCACCTCGGAAAAGACACCGCTCCTCGGTCGATCCTGTGTCACGAGATAACCCGAGCTAACACTTGTAATGGTGAACTCGAAAGCGTTTGGCCCTCGATTGAATCTCTTGAAATCACTTTCATCTTCATCGGTGAGAACCACCAATCTTCCGCGTTTTGGAGCAAGATTCTTCGTTTCATCATTTTTGCTCCTTGCTCCATCTTTGCCTCCAACAACACATTCCCCCTAGTTTGTTGGGTCTCTTTTTTTCAAAGAACCGCAGAAGGTGATTCTTCCTTCTTTTCTCTCTTCCCCGATGACTGCTTCGCTTTGCAAAAGAATGGGTTTAAGGAGAATTTTGGATTTAGGAAATGGGGTCGAATTGGCGAAGATATCCTCCTCCTCTCTGCACATCTCCAAAATGTAAGCAATTTTGGTGGCATGGTGGATCTTGCCTTTTGATTGAGATCGCCCCGTCAATCTTCCTCAAAACTTTGGTCTATTCACTCACCGTCTGGATTAGGAATTTCAGCCAGTTGAAATCTGTGGTGGGTGAAGCTTCTATCGCCGCCATCAATCTGAGCTTCGGGGTACTTATCTGCTCAAAACTCCCCAAGAAGACTCATGATGCACTTGCTCACAATATCCATCAACACACGATATTGTGGCTTCAGTGCCTTTTTATGCGATTAATAGCCTCAAACTTAACAGATTCTCAAAGAATCCTATCTAAGTACTCTGCTCTCTTCCCGACATATACGTCGTAGGATCCTCTCCTCTATCATAGAGCTCGAAAACATCATTCAGATTTTTCGGAACTATATACAAATCCCTCTCAAAATCGACGTATTTGGATGACTGCTCTAAGTGTGATACAGTTAACTTAGAATGCATACTGACCCTCTTCATCTATCTTCAAATTCTGAGATGAATTGATTACCTCTTTTCGCAAACTCCCGGTCCGGTCGGTTTGTGACTAGTTGGAAGTGAGTTTAGCTAGTCGAATCATATCGCGAGCCTCTTTACGGCTTTGAGTTGGTTGTGCTTTCAAGTGAGACAACGAACTCGTACCACGGCTTGTTGGTTTCGCTAATCTCTCGAACGTGGTTGGAGCCATTTTAGAGTTTGATTGAAGAAGGAAAGCTTTAGGGTTTGGAGAATTTACGGGCAAAGGGATTTTTAATTGCAGAGGATTTGGAAACGAAGAGTTTGATAAAATTTTGGCTTGAATGGCTGATTGGGGTTTATATAGCCTTGAGATAGTGGGGAATCGTGTTGGTTAGGTGAGTAACAATGGTTGAGATTAATCTCCCATTAATCGGGTATACGAACCGACGATCTCCTAAAAAGTAAGCCGCCAAAAAAACATCCTCATTGGTCATTAATGTAGCAGAGAATTAAATGATCATTGACCTTCTTCGAATTTAAAACGATCCCGCCCAAAAAAAACATTCCTCAGGTGTTTTTATATTTATTGCGAATGATTACTGAATTTACTTGAGCAATAAATGGATCGCATGAGTCATTACTTCTTCGCACCAATTTCCCTCTATCGGTCTTATTGAAAATCGATCTTGATAAAATGTCGAGATAATACCGAAAATCTTGAATTGGTTCAAGATGCTCTTGAAGTTTTTACGAGACTCGATTCAAGATTTCCATTTTATCTCCGAGCTTCTCGAAAGGATTCGAGAAAAACTTCATGCATCCGAAAACCTTCAATTTTTCGATTTTACTCTATACACCGGTTCTAAAGATCCCTAATTCAACCGGAAGTTCTTGAAATCTTGATTCCGCCAAAGGTTTAGTCAAGATATCACTCTACTTATCGGTATGAATTTTCTCCATCCTTATGTCCTTCTTCTCGACATGATCTCGATGATGAAGTGATGTCCGATATCCATCCGGTGTGCAATACCGGTTTTTGTGAAATAGCAATGGCACTATTATTGTCACAAAATATTGGTACTTCATTGGCTACAACTTTATAATCCTCAATTGTTGTCCGAGCCAAAGAATGCATGGCGAAAGCGACTCCTATATTCATATATATTCCAAGTTCAAGTACTTGTTGCTACCGAGGTCCGCTTTCTTCAAAACCAAGATATCGACTTGCTTCCTAGAAATTGACAAGTTCTGAAGTGGACTTCTGTCAATTCAGATCCTCCATAATCAACATCCGAGTAACCACTTAACTCTAGGTTATCATCACCGGATACCATAATCCTCATTCATTTGTGCCCTTAAGATATTTCAAGATCTTTTGGCGACCTCCATGTGACTAAATTTCAGATTAGCTTTGGTATCTTGCACATATCCCAACAAAGAAAATGTTATATCCTAGGCCTACTTGTCTTTGTGAGATAGAGCAATGATCCAATGATTCCTCTATAATCGGTATGACTTCATGATTTGCCTTCGTAATCGATCCATCTTGTAGTTAGTATTCATGGGAATTAACGCATTGCAATCTGCACACCATATTTGGCAATCGGATCTCGGTGTACTTTGCACGGTTGATGAATATTCCTTCCTTTGATTGTTTCACTTGAAGTCCTAGAAAGAAATTCATCTCTCCCATCATTGACATCTCAAACTTGCCTTTCATCGGTGTTGAAAACTTTTCACAAAACCGATGGTTTGGAGATCCAAAAATGATGTCATCAACATATATCTCAACTAGTAAGATATCTTCCCCATCGCCTATCCCGAACGAGTTCTATCAATAGTTCCTTTGACAAAACCATGGTCAAGAAGAAACCGAAAAGAGTATCATACCATGCTCGGGGTGCTTGCTTAAGACCATACAAAGCTTTTTCTTAGCTTTGTAAACTTGGTCATTCTGTTTGAAACCGGAGGTTGTTCCACATAAACCTCTTCTTTAAGCACGCCATTCGAAATGCACTTTTCACATCCATCCGATGGATCGTGAACTTCATGTGGGCAAAGATATGCAAGAAACAATCGATGGCTTCTAGTCTTGCAACAAAAGTGAAGGTTTCATCATAATCCAAGCCTTCTTTTTGGGAATAACCTTGTGCAACTAGCCTTGCCTTGTTTCTCACAATGTTGTTGTTTTCATCTCTTTTGTTTTTGAAAACCCACTTGGTTCCAATGACATTGTGCCTTTCTGGTCTATCTACCCGCTCCCCATACTTCATTCCTCGAGAATTGATTCAAATTTCATCTTGCATGACAAGAATCCAAAGGAGAATCTTGTAGAGCTTCACCAATCTCAAGAGGTTCTTTCTCTCTCGATAGGAAGCGGTGAGAATAGTGCACTCTCTCCATGGAACCTTCTAGTCTTAACACCTTCGCTTAGATCACCCACAAAACGGCTTGTAGGATGGCTATCTAACCATTTCCTTCTTGATGTTCCCCTTCAATGGTATCCTCAACATTTGAAATGTTAGGTTCGATTAAATCAAAAAACTCGAGGAACAACAAAAGCAGGGAGAAATGGAATCATCTTCCTCGGGGAAATTCTATTCAAACATTGTCGAGACATTTGTTCCCCCCTTTGGTTGATAGATTCGAGAAATTGCCTCACCGTGACCACATCTTCATTGGCATCACGTGCTGAAGTCCGAACGGTGTCTGCTCGATTGGTCACCTTTGGAGTGTTGGTTTTCCGGGTCTCACCATCCCGATTTCCATCCCGAACTTTTTATCTCGAGTCTCGAGTCACCCAATCATAGATAATGACCGACTTCTTCTTTTCGTGTTCAATGGATGATTTATCTTTCGTTTCGGGCTTAATCTGGTGATCCTCTTAGTCGGTTCATTTGCATCATGTTCCCATTTCTTCCGAACACAAACAGATTCATCAAAAACAACATGAGGTGTTTCCTCCACAATAAGAGTCCTACAGCTTGTAAACTCGAAAAGCTTTTATCGACTTGAGAATATCCTAAGAATATTCCTTCATCGCCTTTACTATCAAATGTTTTCAACTGATCTTTACCATTATTGTGTATGAAACACTTGCAACCAAAAACACACGAAAAGAAAGAAACAAGAGGCTTCCTTTCATTCCAAAGCTCATAAGGCGTTTTGCCTTGACTTTTTTTGTCAAGATGGATCTATTCTCGAGAGTAGCATGCAATGTTGACATCTTCAAATTAAAATCTTTTAGGAATATCGACCTTTTTTATATCATTGTCCTTGCGAACTTCTTTCGTAGTTCTGTTCCTTCTTTCAAAGAACACCATTTTGTTGAGGGGTCCTTGCGGTGATGTTTCATGTAGAATTCCATTTCTTTGCATAATAATCGAAATGATATGATTTATAAACTCGGTTCCTTTGTCGATCCGATTTTGACCACACTCGATTTTTTCTCATTCTTGAGCCTTTTCAAGAACTCTGGCGCTTTTATTCGAGTCTCTTTCTTCTTCGAAAAGAATATGACCCAAGTATATCTTGAGTAGTCATCAACTACTACCAATGTGTATTTCCCGCCATTAGTGCTCACAGTGTTATAGGACCAAAGAGATCCATATCAAGAATCAAGTATTCTTTCAAGAGAAACTTCAACTTTGCTTTTAAATGATGCTTTAACTTGTTTTCCTTTCGCACGCATCACAAATATGTTCCTTCTTGAACACTTCATTAGGCAACCCTCTCACAAGAGCTAATCTTGCAAGCTTGTTCGGGGTTTTGAAATTTAGGTGATTCATTCTTTTATGCCATAACCAACTGCATCTGTGGAACTTTTAACAATTAAACATGTATCTTTAGGAGTTGAACTCCAATCGAAGAAGATACACATTCCCTTTTCTTGTACCAACGAGAATACTTTTCGTGATGTATCATCTTTCACAAAGCATAAGTTCTTGGAGAACTCAACATTGAAACCCTTATCACAGAATTGGCTAATTGACAGCAAGTTATGCTTCAATCCAGATACATATGAAACACCATGGATATGAACTGAGTCGACTTCCAAAGTTCCATATCCTTCAGTCTGTCCCTTGGAGTTATCTCCAAAAGTGATCTGTGGGCCTCTTTGTTCAACATAGTCACCGAAAGCATCTTCTTGAATCTTTCATATGTCTTGAGCATCCACTGTCAAGATACCATACATCAGGAGCTTTTTCATCTCTGCTCATCAGTGCCATGTGATCTTTCATCAGCTTAGTGCCCTGGTTTTCCTCCTGAAAAACAGATCAATTCTTAGGTACCCATTTTGTGTAGGGTCCTACGAGGTTAGTTGTACCTTTCGGAATCCAAATCTGCCTGACAACTCTAATCACTTTAGAGTGGCTAATTTGTCTTCCATAAACATCAACATATACATCCACTACTCTGGGTGCCTTAGCGGTTTTTCAGATATGTGTGCTAGCTTTAGCATGAACATGTGCCTTAAAAGTTCTTCTTTTGGTTCAGGCCTTCGTTGGATGCTTAGGCTTTTGTGCAGCCGGTCTAAATCTTTGATGACTCGGGTTCAGATAACCTTTACCTTTAGGCAAGTGAGGTTCAGGTTATGTCTCTTTTGAAATCTGGTCTTTTCAAAGATAATGAGGACTTGGTCTCTTCATTTGAGAATGTCTCTGGCGAGTGTTTCTCATCCGAGGATTCCTCCGATGGTTCATGTGGAGCCTTTTAGGTTTGCATTCTTAGCCTGAGGCTTTGAAGTACTTGCCTGAAACTTTCCAACTGACTGCTCAGGTTTTCTTGCCTTCACCTGAGGTTTGGGCTTTCTAACCTGATCATTCAGTTTTACTGAGACCATAGATCCTTTTCCCTTGTCTACAACCTTGGGCATTTCTCCAGTTTGAAGTGTAGGTGCCACTGGTTTTACAAAGATAGTCTTCTTGCTTTGACGCAAACATTTAGATGACCTTGTGAGGTTCCCCGAATGTATCCCAATCCAGATTTTATAGTCACAGATCTCTGGTAACTCTGAATTTCATCTATTACATTAGATGCATTATTCAATAGAGTTAACTTCTTCTGTGCACTATCCTCACAGTTCTGTAGAGTTTTATGCTTCTCAAAGAGGTCATTGAACTCAGTTCTGATCAGCTGAATCTCTTTAGTGGATTTCTCTAGCTTTTCAGTTAGGGACATTATCAACTTCTCTTTCTTTGAGAGTTGTACTTTTCGTAACATCCAGTTCATCAAGAGCTCCCATTAATTGAGAAGTGACTTCAATATTGCTAGAGTCTTTCCATTTTAGATTTTTTCGACTTTTCGATTCCTTATTCTCGCTCTTGAGTTTGATTTAGCGATCCTTGCAAAAATGCGATAGTCCTTCATCGATTCTCGAAAAGAATCCATCGGTCAAAATGATTGCTTTTAAGTGGAACTTGAAAACTCTTGTGCTAGTGTAGGAGCAACAACAAGAAAAAGAAGAGTTTACCTCCTCAATGGCCATCGACGGATGTCATCACTTTCACCGTCTCGAGAATATCTCATCTGAAGAGCTAGATCCCTCCTCGTGTGTTGTTCTTCTTCCGCAACCATGGCCTTTTTGCTTGAGAACTTCTCGGTTTCTTATAGCTTGCCTTTCTCTTCTCTCTCCGTAGCACTCAAATCGGACAATCATCTTTGGAAGTGACCTTTCTTCTCGCGGCGGTTATAGCATCTGTTGGCATCATCATCCCGATCATTTTCTTCTTTGGACTTGGAGTCCTTTCTCTTGGATGAAGATCCTTCAAATTTCAGTGTCTTTCTTCTTCTCGGTTGATCCGTCCTCGGGTTTCTTCTCGTACTGTGGTTCCCTGTAATAGCTTTTGTATTTTCCAAATCTACTATTGAGTCTATCAAACCTTCTTGCCATCGGTCTTAGCTTTTCCTCAAGCTCATCCCGATTTTTTGGCATGGGGTTCTCGAGACTCTCTAGTTTTATGAGTTTTATCTTTGGCTTTTAAGGCCACATTCTTACTCGATGAAGAATCATCTTTGTCACATCGGCCTTTTTGGATTTCTTATCAATTACAAATTCATAGGCTTTCAAATTCGGAGAAGACTTGTTGGTAAGGCATTGAGTTAATATTCTTGGTGTTTTCAATCACCAATTGCATGAATATCCCATTTCTTAGATAGACCTCTAAGAATTTTCAATGCAACTTCTCTCTGGGGTATTTCTTTCCAAGTGCATTTAGATCATTCATGATGCTAGTGAATCGACTTCCAGGTTTGTCTATTGATTCACCATCATCCATTTCAAAACCGCCAAACTTTCCAATTGCCAATTGAAAAGTTTGTTTTTTTTATATGATCTCGTGCCTTGGCACATATAACAGTGTATCCCAAATCTCTTTAACAAAGATACAGTGAGTGATCATTCCCATCACACCATCATCAATTGTCTTTGATAGTGTGTCTTTTTGCAATGTAGTCTAGATTGACTAACTTTCTCTCCTCAGAGTCACTTGGTCATCGACTTAGGAAATTCTCGCTCTAGGATCAATTCTCTCATCTTCTTTCCTCCTGGGATTCACTACAAGAACCGGAATGGTCCTTGAGAGACCACTCTCCACATACGCTCATGTTTGGAATCTGATGAGCCTCTGCATTCTCGATCTCCATAGGTCATAGTTCTCCACCGAGAACATGGGAAGTTTTTAGAAGACATTTTTCGATCTCTTGAAAAATAAAAGTTTAACTAATAAGATCGGTTCGGATAGACCACAAGTATTTTTGAAAATAAAATTTTGGTCAACACAAAGAGTGGTCAAGTTGAACCACCGCTTTCGATACCACTTGTTGGTCCCTGCAAACGAGTCTTACACGTGTATGGGGGAATACACGTGTTCGGTGTTTTTAAAACTTTTTCTTCGAGGTCACTTGGGTCGATAATCCTCGAAGATTAGGTTCGAGAAGCGCAGATCGCTCCGAGTCAAAGTCTACGGAGACAAAGTGATCCCGAGTCGCTTTTAAAACCTCGAGATAATCCCAACCGAGTCCTCGAAGTTTGAGAGATCCCGAGTTGCTTGGATCGAGATAACTAACTTCATCAACCCTCAACGCTCAGTTTGGTAACTATCTCGTTTAAAGCTACTCGGTTGTCTTAATGGTTGGCCCTTAGTTTATATACTCGATTTAAGCTTTGTTTGAAAACCTTCCCTTTATGAAATAGTGATTAGGTGTGATTCACTTATGCAACTTCAAAGGATTGATTCCAATCAATATCGATTGAAAAGTATGCTTTCAAAATCAAGTCAATGCAACAGATAAACACAGATAAGGAAAGCAATAAAGAACACAACAATTATAGTGGTTCAGAGACACAAGCTCCTACGTCCACTCTCCCTGACTCTTCAGAGAAATTCACTATCAACTTCTGAGCTTTCGGACTACCTCATAGTTTACTTACTCAACTCGGCCCTGAGTTTTCTGACTACTCCACGTAGTTTACTTACTCAACCCGACCTTGAGCTTTCTGACTACCTCCGTAGTTTACTTACTCAATCACACACAAGCTTTCAAACTACCCCTGTAGCTTACTAACTTCTCCTCTAGAGTTTTTTGACTACTCCGCGTAGTTTACTAACACTTTACAACACTTCTCACCAACAAACACACTCCAACTACCTTCACAAGGGTTTGGGGTTTCTTGGTTGGTTTCCAACTAGGATGAGATATCCTTTACAATGAAGCACAATGCAAAGGGTTAGGATATCTCGACTAAGCTTTGGATAATTCTTATCAAGCTAGGCTTAGTATAGTGAGCTCTCTTCAATATTGAAGCACTTGGGAAATTCTAAGTTTTTCGAGTGCTTTTAACTTTTACAAGAATAAGCTTGAGCTCTTAAGTTGCGTATAAATTTCCCGTAACCTTACAATGTAGAGGGTCACCAGTATTTATAGGCATACACCAAGGTCACTCTTGAAAACTATCCGTTGGAGAGACAAACGTGAGTTCCCTCTTGTAGTGTGTGAAACGACTATATTTAGGGTTTGAAACTCCCTAACACTTTCTAGGCAATAGCCTTTCATGTAGCCGGTCTTCACTTTTTGCAGTCTGGAACTTTTGTACATCTGACATCCTTTTCAGAGAACTCATCCTTTGTCGTTAAGATGGTACAAATGTTGTCTTCCTCTTTTTGACTTTTGTCTCCGCTTAAAGGTAAACACCTTCAACGGCTCTTTTTTGGTTACAAACTCGAGTTTGATATAACCTTAACAACACTTCTGACTTAGTTCCTTTTGTCTGCATTTGAATGTCTTGGCAAATATCTATTTTATAAGGAATCGCGATCTTCTCAGTATTGCATCCTTCAGATAGATATATTCAGTGCCTCGAAACATTCAGTTCATATCGAAAGCATTCAAGACCTTCATCGAGTCTTCATAGAATTATTATGCCTTCAAAGATTATTGATCTTTAGTTTCTCAGTCTTCAGTCTTTGTGTCTTCAGAGTCTTCAGGGTCTTCTGAATCTTTGTAGTTTATAATCGACCGATGTCTTTGAGTCTTCTCACGAAGTCTTCGCCATCAAGATCCTATCGAAGTCTTCAAGAACTATTTCGAACTATATCTGCTACTATACATTCTGCAGATAACATCCTGAATATTCTAAAACTGAATCCTGACTCAACTATCGAGATCATTCTGAACATGTCATACTCAGGGGTTTTGGGATCTAATCAAAATCATAAATCTTTATTAAAATTCATCTCCCAACATTTATTTATGCATGCATATAAATTGTGGTTTTTAATTCGATTCGTTCGGATTTGTTTTGCCTCGTGAGAAAATCCACGAGTAGATTAGGATTTGTTTGATTTGATCAATGTAATAGACTAGTCTAGATCTAGGTTTATTTATTTTTTGTAAATAAATTGTAACCGGATCGGAAATGGAGGCCGAGACGAAGAATTAAAGGATAAAATCCGAATCGAAGTAGGGCGGCGTCGTCGTCTTTAAACATGCCAAGGGAGGCACGTCGCGACGCCGACGACGACGTAGTAACGCAAACGGCGCGTGGCGAGGCGAGGGCCGAGCACGCCATGAGATCGAACCACGCCAAGACGGACGGGCGGGCGATAGGCACGCGCACACCGTCTTGTAGCGGATCGGGCGGACGGAGGTGGAAGCGTCTTGGCGGCGCGCACACGGTCTGCGAGATCTGTGGCGCTGAAGTTTGGCGAGCGAGGAAGGTCGGGTAAGCGCTAACGTCTTGGATCTTGTGCGAATACGTCATCGCTTTTCCGAGGTAATGCTTCGAGGCGTCTTCTTAGGCACGGCAAGCGGCTTCGCCGAAAATGACTTCGGCCAAGGGCCGCGGATCTTGGGGCGTGCATCCCGACCGAGCTAGCTACTTAGTGGCGTTTCAAGACGGAGTTCTTTTCGAGACAATCGAGTGGGAGAAATTCAAGATGACATTTCTTCAAGATCAAGCCAAGAAAAATCAAACCATGACAATTGGATAATTTGTGCCCAATATGTTTATTTTTCTGCTTTGCTTGATTTATTATTGTGTTATCTTATGCTTTATTTAATTTGTTTAAATGTGTTTGCATGAGAGTTGACCAATGAAAAATCTCACCGTAAAAAATTACTAAGTATGTTTAAATAATTAATTGACAATTTTATTCCGGATAATAAAATTGAATTAATTTTGACCTCAATGATTTATTTATTTGTGAATTCTTTTTGGAGAAATTCCCCCCACGGGACGATCAAAAGTTAGCTTTCACATGAATGAATTCCAAATGGATGATTGTGGATTATTACTAGTGGCGAGGATGACCCTCCCCACGAGGCTCGATCAAAGCGAAATAATAATCCTGTATTTAATCATGGTTATTACTTAGGTATAAAATTGATATGCATATACTTCCCCAAGTCCCCGCCAATTTTATATTGGTCAAGTGGAGCCAACTATTAATCTGGATATTAAAGGTTTGTAAATCGTTTTGTTTGTAACTTTTGCTTGAATGTGTTTAAATAATGACCCACCCCACGCGGCTTATTTAAACTGTTTTGAGATGTTGGCTGATGCATGTTCATATTTTTTTTGAGATTTTAATATGATGCATGTGATCGAACCTTGTGATATATTTGTGCATATGCATATTATTGTTTATTTCAGTTCATCATGTCGCAACCTTCTAATCCACTGTTCAATATACTTAAAGACAATTTGCTTACTGGTGAAAACTATTTTGATTGGAAATACAAACTAAAACCTGTCCTAACCGCATCACCTTCCAAATGGGTACTTGATACACCAAAACCCGAAAAACCAACTAAGGATGCTAAAATATGGGATGAGATGATTTATGGTGAATGGGAGCTGGCAAATGAATTGATGAAGGATACAATTTTGGCACATCTGTCAGATGCGTTGAAACACCTTCATCAAGAGTATGAGTCAGCTGCAGACATCTTACAGAATCTCGAAGCGATGTTCGCACATCAGACCCATATGGCAATCCAAAGTGTGAAGCAAGAAATTGCTGAATTAAAAATAGAAAAAAGGACGACTGCAGCGCAGCACGTCCTTAGGGTTATGGTGCTATTTGAGGAACTTGAGATCCTCGGCGAAAAATGTGATTTCAAGACTAAGATTGATTTCATTCTCCAATCCTTACCAAAGAGCTATAATCACCACTATCTTGGGTATCTAATGGAAGATCTAGATTTTACAGTGGATGATCTTGTAAATGCTCTCACTTTGGTTGAAAGGGAAAGGGAGCGCGAGGAAAAGAACTTGGAAAAACAGAAATCTTCTTTTCATCCTAGGTCAAGTGGTGATAAGGATGATGAAAAGAGAAGAAAGTTGAACCAAGCAGACTCAACATCAAATAAGAGCATGGAATCAAGCATGAGGAAAGTTTTGGAAAGCGGGAGAGTAGGACACTCGAGGTCAGCCTGTTCCAATCCCAAAAGGAATGGAAAGAAAGATAATTCTCACGCACTAGTTGTTGAAACTTGCTTAGCGGCGTATGCCTCCCATTTATGGGTGGTGGATACGGGGTCCACTGATCATGTTTGTTTCACTTTACAGGGGTTCAAGCGGACCCGGTAACTTAGTGGGAGTGAGATCCTCATCACGCTGGGCGATGCTACGAGAGTGGCAGCTGAAGCAATGGGAGAAGTGCACCTGTCTTTTGAAGACAGAGTTTTAATTTTAAGAGATGTTCTTTACGTTCCAAAATTTAGAAAGAATTTAATTTCAGTTTCTAAACTTTTTCTTGATGGATATTCGGTTACTTTTAATAAAGTTGCTACCATTTCTCTTTTTGATAAATTTATCTGTCATGGAACGTTGTCGAATAATCTCTATACAATTAACTGTGCACACCACTCACGAAATGCATCCTATAACACATCAACTGTTTCCGAGAAAAGAAAATGTTCATCAGACGTGAACGAGACACTTCTATGGCATCTAAGATTGGGACATATAAATCCAAAGAGGATCCAAAGGTTGGTGAATGACGGTTCACTGGAGTTTCTCCAAGTTGAACCAATTCCAACCTGCGAATCATGTTTGGAGGGTAAAAATCGTTCACACAGATGTATGTGGTCCAATGTCAACCAAAGCAAGAGGAGGTTATGAGTATTTCGTCACTTTTATTGATGATTACTCAAGGTACGGTTATATTTTCCTTATGAAGCATAAATCTGAGACCTTTGAGAAATTCAAAGAATTTAAGGCTCAAGCAGAGAATAATAGGGAAAAACGTATCAAGTCTCTACGATCCGATCGTGGAGGCGAATACCTCAGCGATGAGTTTTTGAACTACTTGTCTGATGAAGGGATTGCATCCCAGCTAACTGCACCCGGAACCCCTCAACAAAATGGGGTTGCAGAGCGAAGAAACAGAACTCTTTTGGAAATGGTTAGATCTATGATGAGTTATGCGGATCTTCCCAAGTCGTTCTGGGGTCATGCCTTGGAAACAATGGCCTACATTCTGAACTTGGTGCCATCCAAATCGGTTCCCAAAACTCCCAAAGAATTGTGGACCGGGCTCAAGCCTAGTTTGAGACACATGAGGATTTGGGGGTGTCCGGCCTACGTGTTGGACAAGGAAGCCGGTAAATTGGATCCTCGATTATAATTAAGGTTGTTTGTGGGATACCCCGAGGGAACAAAAGGGTGTATGTTCTATGGTCCCGAAGATCAAAAGGTGGTAATAAGCACCCACTTTAGATTTTTGAAAGAAGACTATATGAACGAAAGAAGACTCAGAAGTGAGATTACCTTAAATGAGCCAAGGGGGCTAACCTCAATGCCAACTGTACAAGATGACATACCAAACGACACACTTACACAACCGGAACCTCGTCGTAGTGGGAGGGTTGTGAAACAGCCCAAGAGATTCATGGGAATAGGAGAGTCCTCGGACTTGATTCCCGGGCAAGACGAATCAGACCCATGGACATATGACGAGGCAATCCAAGACAAGGATGCAGATTCTTGGCAAACATCAATGAAAGCCGAAATGGGTTCTATGTTTCATAACAGAGTGTGGGAGCTAGTCGAACCACTTAATGGGGTCAAACCCTTTGGTTGCAAGTGGGTGTATAAGAGAAAAAGAGGACCGGACGGGAATGTGGAAACCTTCAAAGCAAGACTCGTGGCGAAAGGTTATACTCAAAAAGAAGGGATCGATTATGAGGAAACTTTTTCGCCCGTAGCCATGCTTAAGTCCATCTGAATTCTCTTATCGATTGTTGCGCATCTCGACTTTGAAATCTGGCAAATGGATGTCAAGACAGCTTTCCTTAACTGAAGTCTTGATGAAGAGATCTATATGCAACAACCCAAGGCTTCATTGAAAAGGGCCAAGAACACCTAGTTTGTAAGCTCATGAAGTCCATTTACAGACTCAAACAGGCATCCAGAGCTTGGAACCAATGTTTTGATCATGTTATAAAGTCTTATGGGTTTGATCAAAACGAGTTCGAAAGTTGTGTGTACAAAAAGCGTCTTTCGAATCGCATTGGTATTCTTAGTACTATACGTAGATGACATTCTGATCATCGGGAACGATGTAAAGGTGTTATCGGACGTAAGGGCATGACTTTCAAAACAGTTTGATATGAAGGACTTAGGGGAAGCCACACACATCCTTGGGATCAAGATCACTCGAGATCGGAAGAAAAGGATGATAGGCTTGTCGCAAGCTTCATACATAGACACTGTCTTGAAACGATTCAGCATGCAGGATTCCAAGAAAGGCTTCGTACCTTTCAGACATGGAATCCATCTATCTAAGAAAATGTGCCATAAGACGCAAAAGAAGATAGATGGCATGAGAGGCATTCCTTATGCTTCGGCTGTCGGAAGCCTTATGTATGCAATGCTGTGTACGAAGACCGGATATCTGCTTTGCCATTGGCATGGTGGCAAGATATCAAAGTAACCCGGGGAAAGAACATTGGACGACAGTTAAAAACATTCTGAAGTATCTGAAAAGAACTTGGGATAGAATGTTAATTTATCAGTCAGATAGTCCAATCCCCATCGGCTACACGGACTCGGATTTCCAATCAGACATAGACTCCAGAAAATCTACCTCCGGTAGTGTGTTTTGCATGGGGGGAGGAGCCGTGACATGGAGAAGCGTCAGCGAAACGCCGCAGATTCTACCATGGAAGCCGAATATATAGTCTAACTGCAGGCAAATGAAAAGAAGAGGTTTGGCTCAAGAACTTCCTTGTGGACTTGAATGTAGTTTCGAATTTGCCCAAAGAGAATCATTTTTATTGTGACAATGCTTGGAAATTTGCAAATTCAAGGGAACCAATAGCCCACAAAGCCAGCAAATACATTGAAAGGAAATACCATCTTATACGAGATATCGTTAAGAGAGGAGATATAGATGTGACAAAGATAGCGTCAGAAGACAACCTAGAAGATCCATTCATAAAGGGTCTGCCTCTGAATACATTCGAGAGACATGTGGAAGGAATGGGTGTCAAGACCGTTAACTGCTGGAGTATAAGTGGGAGAAATTATTAGGTTCGTAGTGACATTAGATGTCACGACAGGAACTACACGAGACATGTTGTAGTATACTTAAAAAGCACTTTGAGTATAAGTGGGAGATTGTTGGGATTATACTGGAAAGTATGCTTTTACTTTGTATAATCAAAACTGAATTTTGGACTTATTTACTGAAATAAATTGTTTATCACTGATGCTTTAAATATCATCGAATGTTACATATATTTACTGCATAACTGTTCAATAAATCGTACATGTTACATTGTAATTAATTTAGTGATACCAGATCATAGAAGATTAAATTAACAGTCCCTTGTAACTAAAAGTACACCATTCATGACCTAGATGGAAATGAACAATCCATCGTGAAAGGTTGAAGTGTAAGGCTCGGATTGGCTTGTCTTGACCAAGAGATTACACTAGTGCATGACTGATGCACTGAATAGGACCTACAGGAGGACAAATTCTTTAGAACTAAACAAGGAAGAATTAGACCTCAGTGGTTCGTTATTTCTTAATCTTCGTTCCTTAAATAGGATCACGTGTGGTTTGTAACTATTACTTAGACTTATCATGGGTAGAGAATCAACGAGATTCAATACTTTTTATCTTGGGCAATATTATTGGTCACATGTGATTGCTAAGATTTAATACGGAGAATAGTGTGCAAGTACGCTTGTTCGATTTGCCCCCTTGGGAGGTTCATAAGCTTTATAAATATGTTTGGGATTAATTATTGTTAGGATATATATATATATATATATATATATATATATATATATATAAAATGTGTTTATATATATATATATCTTTGGGATTAATTGTTATGATATATATATATGTTTGGGATTAATTGTTAGCTAGGATATATATATATATATATAAATGTGTTTATATATGTTTAGTATATATATAGCAAATTTGTACCATCTTTCGATGATCCTGCAAATCCACGCCCGTACCAGAGAATAATTAGAGATGAGGATGAATATGGCAATCCGGATCTTTTTAATATTTATGGTCATGAACAAGAAAAGTCAACCAAAAAATGAAAAAGAAAAACAAGTGCTAAAAAGAAATGTACGACTTTATTGAATGTTGTTTCTTCTGCTTTATTAAATGTTGTTTCTTCTGCTTTATTGAATATTGTTTGTTTTTTGTTTATTAAATGTTGTTTCTTCTACTTTACAGGATCATGTCTTATTTGCCATATCCCGGAGATGATGGAGATGATGATGGATATTCTGATGGAGATCATGACGCATATGATCATGGTGCATATGACCGACAACATCCTGATGACTTGAGAGAGGGTGACACTGATGCTCCCACCACCACTAACATTCCGGGAGAAGCGTGCTTTCGGGTATAGTCAATGATGTCTTCTATTAAGAGAGCTCGAAGCAAGGGGAAACACACTCGTAATTTTATTACAATTGAACAGTTTGAAATCGATAGTTATATTGATTGATCGTTGAACCTAATTAAATACTATGTTATTGCAGTTATCGTTCAATGAGTTTGGGCAGGCTATAGGAAAAGAGAGTGAGTCGTTGTCCTTCTACCTTGGAGCTGCAGTCAGGAGCGTGATCCCTATCGTCTTTGCCAACCAAGGATCAAGCGTAGCCCCAAACCGACTTTTTTTAAAAAAAAGATTATGGGACGAACTTTCGGTATGTTAATTATATGTTTATTGAAAGTTGTTGTATGATTACTAAATTTACTAAATTATTGTGTTATATGCGTATAGACTACATTCAGAGGCCTTGACCACACAAAGAAGAAGCAAATACTGTCGCAAGTTGGAGTAATGGCCAAGAATTTTTGGGCTTGGCTGAGAAGTAAGACACGAGATCCAAAAACTGGTCTTTACTCGGCTAGTCCACCTCCGGCGTATCAGAATAGCCCTAATGGCTCCATACTGGGAGGAGTTTGTGAGTAGAGCTATGGAGGATGATTTCCAGGTAAAATTGATCAATGTCATTTTCTCAATTTCTAATGCCCTAAGCTTTTCAGTGTTTATCATATTTCTATTACACTGTAGAATCGAAGTAATAAAAATCGCGAGCAAGCCAAGTCGATGGAGGCGCGATATCATGGATCGAACAAAGGTTATGCACGAATAAGAGAAGATATGGTGAGATCAAAATCCTAACTTTTAATTTTTTTATATATTCACTTTTAATATATCTAATAAATGGACACGTTCATCACTATCGTAGAAAGAAGAAAGAAGGAAAAATGGAGAGAATGAGCCTATTGTTAACCGTTTTGACTTATTTCAAACTACCAGAAAGGCTCGAGATGGGAAAATTTACGATTCCAGTGCACAGTGTATCATCGAAGAAGCGGTAATCTATCCATTAATTTATCTTTCAATTACAAACTATTATTTCTAAACAAATAATTAAATAATAATCTTTTGTTTTTGTGATTCAGGAGCATCTATCTCAGACCATGACGCCCGACGATATCCGCATTATCGGCCCTGATGATCTGTTTGGACGGGCTATAGTATTAGGTTCGTGTAGGTGACATTAGATGTCACGTATTAGGAACTACACGAGATGTGTTGTAGTATACTTAAAAGTAGACTTTGAGTATAAGTGGGAGATTGTTGGGGTTATACTAGAAAGTATGCTTTTACTTTGTATAACCAAACTCAATTTTCCGTCTTATTTACTGAAATAAATTATTTATCACTGATGCTTTAAATATCATTGAATGTTACATATATTTATTGCATAATTGTTCAATAAACAGTACGTGTTACATTGTAGTTAATTTAGTGATACCAGATCATAGAAGATTAAATTAACAGTCCCTTGTAACTAAAAGTACGCGGTTCACGACCTAGATGGAAATGAACAATCCATCGTGAAAGGTTGAAGTGTAAGGCTCAGATTGACTTGTCTTGACCAAGAGATTACACTAGTGCATGACTGATGCACTGAACAGGACCTACAGGAGGACAAATTCTTCAGCACTGAACCAGGAAGAATTAGACCTCAGTGGTTCGTTATTTCTTAATCTTCGTCCCTTAAATAGGATGGTGTGTGGTTAGTGATTATTGCTTTGACTTATGACGGGTAGAGAATCAATGAGATTCAATACTTTATATCTTGGGCAATATTACTGGTCACATGCGATTGCTAAGATTTAATACGAAGAATCGTGTGCGAGTATGCTCGTTTGATTTGCCCCCTTGGGAGGTTCATAAGATTTATCATACCAAATCTTACAAGTGGAATTTGTTTCCGGTATGGATAATAATGTTGAACCGTTCCTTGACCAAGGACAAAATATATTAATTAATAAAAAGCTATTTCGGTGGCTTGAATTAATTAATGGGCTAGATAATCTTAAACACGGGAAATAATAACCGGGAGCCATATTAACAGTAATATGAGTTGAGATGGATAGTGCAATATTAATTATGTAGTGAGATTAATTAATATTTATGGGCTTGAATACTATTGTGGCTCAATATTAGATATTCAAAGTTCATTAGAAGGTCCAATCTTAATTCTCCTAAAGGCTCCTCAAGTAGCCCAAACATAATGTTCAATAATTGGAAAATGTGTTTAAAATAAAATAAATTAATGTTGCCTATTTTTCCAAAAGTTTTCGAAAATAATAAAGGAAGAAAGAGAAAATATTTTCTTGATTTTCTTGGAAAGATTTTATGGAATATGTGTTCTTGAAATACACGATTATCCCATAAATTCAAGAAAAGTCAAAGATCCTATTTCTTCCCTACTTATTGGGAAATTTTCGAAAACCCCTTAATATTAGAAGGTGAGATTTTTATTGAATATTTTAATTATGGAGAAAAGAATATATTGGATATATTCAAGATTTCTTGGAGATCAAGAAAAAGATTTTCCCATCTTATTCCTAGGGTAGAAATCGTCCACCACCTAGTATTATAAATAGGGGATGAATTTTTCATCCCCAAGTGCAATTCCATATGTTGGAAAAATTAGAAATCCACAAAGGTGGTGCAACATAATTTTATTTTTCCTTTTGTTAAATTGTTCGCGAGTTCCTTCCACCGGATTGTTGAACAAGGATAAGGGAATACTTGAGAAGGACTTTTGGTGTGTTCGTGTGAACGAGATCCATCTTCTCAACTGTTGTCACTCCGAGAGGTTAGTTTACGTAAACTCGTAGTAATTCCGTATGCGTAGGATTTACGTGAACTATTTGTATGCATGATTGGTTGTTGAATTATTATTTGAATTAATATAGGATTAATTCATGCTAGTAATAATTGTTAGAATTAAATTTGTATTTAAATATTCAACCCGAATAGATCCGGACAATTAATTCCCCAACAACTGGTTACAGAGCCTCGATTTCGGGCTCTGAATTTTAAATTGTAATTTAATTCATATTCATTAAATTTGAAATTGGATAGTAGAATTGCTAGATCTTTTTTGCAGGTATCCAATTGTCATGGAATTTATTGTGTTTATTTATGCATGCGTATAAATTGTGGTTTTAATTCGATTAGCTCAATTCGCTTTTTGCCTCGTGGAAAATCCACGAGTAGATTAGGATTTGTTTGATTAGCTCAATGTAATACCTTAGTTTAGATCTAGGTTTATTTATTTTTTGCAAATAAATTGTAACCCGGTCGAGACGGCGAAATTAAAGGATAGGATCCTAACAAGGCCCGGTGTCAGCAATAAAATAAGAGGCATAGATCGGAACAAAGGGACGAGGCCGAGGGCCGAGCGCGCGAGGGGTCAGCTGCGGCGTGCGACAGCGCTAAGCGCAAATGTGGCCACGTAGCCTGTATTTCGGCGAAATTGAAAGGGTACGCTTCGTCACCGCCGAACCCCGCCGAGGTCAGCGAGGTCGACGCGCGAAATAGGGAGGTCGCCGAGTTAATCACTGGCTTGTAAGCGCTGTAAAAAGCCAAGACGGGCGCGATTGTTTTCGGCCAGGGCGGGGCCGGATGCGGGCGTGCATCCTTACCAGAGCTACTTGGCGTGGCGTTTCGAGATGGAGTTCTTTTCGAGACGATCGAGTGGGAGAAATTCAAGATGGTGTTTCTTCAAAATCAAGCCAAGAAAAATCAAACCATGACAATTGGATAATTTGTGCCCAATATGTTTATTTTTTCTGCTTTGCTTGATTTATTGTTGTGATTTCTTGTGCTTTATTTAATTTGTTTAAATGTGTTTGTACGGGAATTGCCCAATGAAAAATCTCACCTTCAAAAAATTACTAAGTATGTTTAAATAATTAATTGACAATTTTATTCCGGATAATAAAATTGAATTAATTTTGACCTCCATGATTTATTTATTTGTGGATTCTTTTGGATAAATTCCCCCCACGGGACGGCCAAAAGATGAATTTCACATGAATAAATTCCGAATGGATGATTGTGGGTTATTATTAGTGGCGACGATGACCCTCCCCACGAGGCTCGTTCAATGCGAAGTAATAATTCTGTATTTTTACTTAGGTATAAAATTGATATGCATATACTTCCCCGAAGTCCCTGTCAATTTTATATTGGTCAAGTGGGAGCCAACTATTAATCTGGATATTAAAGGTTTATAACTGTTTCTTGTTTATAACCTGCTTGAATGTGTTTAAATAATGACCCACCCCACGTGGCTTATTTAAACTGTTTTGAGATGTTGGCTGATGCATGTTCATATTTTTTTGAGATTTTAATATGATGCTTGTGACCGAATTTTGTGATATATTTGAGCTTATTCAAATTGTTATTTATTCCAGTTCAGCATGTCTCAACCTTTTAATCCACTGTTATATACACTCAAAGAACACCAATTAACTGGTGATAAATATGTTGTTTGGAAACGGAATATGAGTTTTGTCCTACCTGCACAAGAACATTATTGGGTTCTTGATGTACCCAAGCCCCGTATGCCTACTGATGGATCAACTGATGCGGAAAGACACTTGTATAATATTTGGGAGTAGGCCAATGAACCCATGAAACGTGTAATCTTGACTTCACTGCCTGATGATTTGAGACGCATTCATGAAGGTGTTGAGTCTGCTGTAGAAATTATGCAAAGTCTTGAAGAAATATTTTTAACAAAAGACCGCATGATCAATCAGTTTAAAAATGATGACGTGGTCAGACTAAAAATGGCTGGGGGAACACCCGTAAGGGAGCATGTTCTCAGAGTAAAATGCCATTTTGACAAACTTGCTTATCTCGGTACTAAGTATTGTGATGAGGCTCAAATCGAATTTCTTTTGCTAACTCTTCCAAGGTGCTTCGATGAGTTTTACTGTAGTTTTGTGATGAGTGATCACATGTTTACTATGGAAACTCTGCGAGAAGCCTTGGAGAAAATAGAGAAGCATTTGGGAAAGAAAGACGAAGCATTGATAACCAAAAGTCTTTTCTCAGAATCTAGGCCAGTGGTAGGCAAGATTCAAGAAAAGGAAAGTGGTCAGATCCAAAGCAAACTCATTACCAAGAAAGGTGAGAGAAAAACAACTAGCTGGATGGGTGTCAAGAAGGTACCAAAAGGAAAATGTTTTTAATTGCGGTGAAAAAGGACATTGGAGGTCAGCCTGTTCCAAACCCAAAAGGAATGGAAAGAAAGGTAATTCTCACGCACTAGTTGTTGAAACCTGTTTAGCGGCGTATACCTCCCATTTATGGGTGGTGGATACGGGATCCACTGATCATGTTTGTTTCACTTTACAGGGGTTCAAGCGGACCCGGCAACTTAGTGGGAGTGAGATCCTCATCACATTGGGCGATGCTACGAGAGTGGCAGCTGAAGCAGTGGGAGAAATGCACCTGTCTTTTGAAGACAGAGTTTTAATTTTAAGAGATGTTCTTTACGTTCCTACTTTTAGAAAGAATTTAATTTCGGTTTCTAAACTTTACCTTGATGGATATTCGGTTACTTTTGATAAAGTTGTTAGCATTTCTCTTTATGATAAATTTATCTGTCATGGAACGTTGTTGAATAATCTCTATACAATTAACTGTGCACACCACTCACGAAATGCATCCTATAACACATCAACTGTTTCCGATAAAAGAAAACGTTCATCTGACGTGAACGAGACACTTCTATGACATCTTAGATTGGGACATATTAATCCAAAAAGGATTCAAAGGTTGGTAGAAGATGGTTCATTGGAGTCTCTCCAGGTTGAACCAATCCCAACTTGCGAATCTTGCTTGGAGGGTAAAATGACCAAGAGGGCATTCGGAGCCAAGGGGAATAGAGCCAAAGAAGTGTTAGAAATCATTCACACGGACGTATGTGGTCCAATGTCAATCAAATCAAGAGGAGGTTATGAGTATTTCGTCACCTTCATTGATGATTACTCAAGGTACGACTATATTTTCCTTATGAAGCATAAATCTGAGACCTTTGACAAATTCAAAGAATTTAAGGCTCAAGCAGAGAATCATAGGGAAAAACGTATCAAGTCTCTACGATCTGATCGTGGAGGCGAGTACCTCAGCAATGAATTTTTGAACTACTTGTCAGATGAAGGGATTGTATCCCAGCTAACTGCACCCGGAACCCCTCAACAAAATGGGGTTGCAGAGCGAAGAAACAGTGAGTTATGCGGATCTACCCAAGTCGTTCTGGGGTCACGCCTTAGAAGCAACGACTTATATTCTGAACTTGGTGCCATCCAAGTCGGTTCCCAAAAATCCCAAAGAATTGTGGACCAGGCGCAAGCCCAGTTTAAGACACATGAGAATTTGGGGGTGTCCGGCCTACGTGTTGGACAAGGAAGCCGGAAAATTGGACCCACGATCAGAATTAAGGCTGTTTATAGGATACCCCGAGAGGGAACAAAAGGGTGTATGTTCTATGGTCCCGAAGATCAAAAGGTGGTAATAAGCACCCACTTTAGATTTTTGGAAGAAGACTATATGGACGAAAGAAAGCCCAGAAGTGAGATTACCTTAAATGAGCTTAGATGGCTAACCTCAGTGCCAACTGTACAAGATGACATACCAAATGACACACTTACACAATCGGAACCTTGACGTAGTGGGAGGGTTGTGAGACAACCCGAGAGATTCATGGGGATAGGAGAGTCCTCGGACTTAGTCCCCAGTCAAGATGAATCAGACCCATGGACTTACGACGAGGCAATCCAAGATAAGGATGCGGTTTCTTGGCAAACAGCAATGGAAGCCGAAATGGGTTCTATGGATCATAACAGAGTGTGGGAGCTAGTCGAACCACTCAATGGGGTCAAACCCATTGGCTGCAAGTGGGTATACAAGAGGAAAAGAGGACCAGACGGGGAGGTGGAAACCTTCAAGTCAAGGCTTGTGGAGAAAGGTTATACTCAGAAAGAAGGAATCGACTATGAGGAAACCTTCTCACCTGTAGCAATGCTCAAGTCCATCCGAATTCTCTTGTCGATTGCTGCGCATCTCGACTTTGAAATCTGGCAAATGGATGTCAAGACGGTTTTCCTTAACGGAAGTCTTGAAGAAGAAATCTATATGCAACAACCCCAAGACTTCATTGAAAAAGGCCAAGAACACCTAGTTTGTAAGCTCAAGAAGTCCATTTACGGACTCAAACAAGCATCTAGAGTTTGGAACCAATGTTTTGATCATGTAATAAAGTCTTATGGGTTTGATCAAAATGAATACGAAAGTTGTGTGTACAAGAAGCGTGTCGGAACTGCATTGGTATTCTTAGTACTATACGTAGATGATATTCTGCTCATCGGAGACGATGTAAAGGTATTGTCAGATGTAATGGCATGGCTTTCAAAATAGTTTGATATGAAGGACTTAGGGGAAGCCGAACACGTCCTTGGGATCAAGATCACTCGAGATCGCAAGAAAAGGATGATAGGCTTATCGCAAGCTTCATATATAGACACTGTCTTGAAGCGATTCGGCATGCAGGATTCCAAGAAAGGCTTCGTACCTTTCAGACATGGAATCCATCTATTCAAGGATATGTGCCCTAAGACACAAAAAGAGATAGATGACATGAAGGGCATTCCTTATGCTTCGGCTGTCGGAAGCCTTATGTATGCAATGCTGTGCACGAGACCAGATATCTGCTTTGCCGTTGGCATGGTGGCAAGATATCAAAGTAACCCGGGAAAAGAGCATTGGACGACAATTAAAAACATTCTGGAGTATCTGAAAAGAACTCGGGATAAAATGTTAGTTTATCAGTCAGACAGTCTAATCCCCATCGGTTACATGGACTTGGATTTCCAATCAGACTTAGATTCCAGAAAATCTACCTCCGGTAGTGTGTTTTGCATGGGGGGAGGAGCCATGACATGGAGAAGCGTTAAGCAGAAATGCATCGCCGATTCTACCATGGAAGCCGAATACGTAGCTGCTTGCGAAGCGGCGAAAGAAGCAGTTTGGCTCAAGAACTTCCTAGTGGATTTGGATGTAGTTCCGAATTTGTCCAGCACAATCACTATTTACTGTGATAATGCCGGAGCAGCTGCAAATTCAAGGGAACCAAGAGCCCACAAGGCCAGCAAACACAATGAAAGGAAATACCATCTTATACGAGAAATTGTTAAGAGAGGAGATATAGAGGTGGCAAAAATCGCGTCAGAAGACAACCTAGCAGATCCATTCACAAAGGGTCTGCCTCATAATACATTCGAGAGACATGTGGAAGGAATGGGTGTCAAGACCGTTGCCAATCTGCTTTGAGTATAAGTGGGAGATATTATTAGGTTCGTGTAGGTGACATTAGATGTCACGTATTAGGAACTACACGAGATGTGTTGTAGTATACTTAAAAGCAGACTTTGAGTATAAGTGGGAGATTGTTGGGGTTATACTGGAAAGTGTGCTTTTACTTTGTATAACCAAACTGAATTTTTCGTCTTATTTACTGAAATAAATTATTTATCACTGATGCTTTAAATATCATTGAATGCTACATATATTTATTGCATAATTGTTCAATAAACAGTACGTGTTACATTGTAGTTAATTTAGTGATACCAGATCACAGAAGATTAAATTAACAGTCCCTTGTAACTAAAAGTACGCGGTTCACGACCTAGATGGAAATGAACAATCCATCGTGAAAGGTTGAAGTGTAAGGCTCAGATTGGCTTGTCTTGACCAAAAGATTACACTAGTGCATGACTGATGCACTGAACAGGACCTACAGGAGGACAAATTCTTCAACACTGAACCAGGAAGAATTAGACCTCAGTGGTTCGTTATTTCTTAATCTTCGTACCTTAAATAGGACCGTGTGTGGTTAGTGATTATTGCTTTGACTTATGAATGGTAGAGAATCAATGAGATTCAATACGTTATATCTTGGGCAATATTACTGGTCACATGAGATTGCTAAGATTTAATACGAAGAATCGTGTGAGAGTACGCTCGTTTGATTTGCCCCCTTGGGAGGTTCATAAGATTTATCATACCAAATCTTGCAAGTGGAATTTGTTTCCGGTATGGATAATAATGTTGAACCGTTCCTTGACCAATGACAAAAGATATTAATTAATAAAAAGTTATTTCAGTGGCTTGAATTAATTAATGGGCTAGATAATCTTAAACACAGGAAATAATAACCGGGAGCCATATTAACAGTAATATGGATTGAGATGGATAGTACAATATTAATTATATAGTGAGATTAATTAATATTTATGGGCTTGAATAATATTGTGGCTCAAAATTAGATATTCAAAGTCCATTAGAAGGTCCAATCTTAATTCTCCTAAAGGCCCCTCAAGTAGCCCAAACATAATGTCCAATAACTGGAAAAAGTGTTTAAAATAAAATAAATTAATGTTGCCTATTTTTCCAAAAGTTTTCGAAAATAATAAAGGAAGAAAGAGAAAAGATTTTCTTGATTTTCTTGGAAAGATTTTATGGAATATGTGTTCTTGAAATACAAGATTATCCCATAAATTCAAGAAAAGTCAAAGATCTTATTTCTTCCCTATTTATTGGGAAATTTTCGAAAACCCCTTAATATAAGGAGGTGGGATTTTTATGGAATATTTTAATTATGAAGAAAAGAATATATTTGATATATTCAAGATTTCTTGGAGATCAAGAAAAATATTTCCCCATCTTATTCCTATGGTAGAAATCGTCCACCACCTAGTATTATAAATAGGGGATGAATTTTTCATCCCCAAGTGCAATTCCATGTGTTGGAAAAATTAGAAATCCACAAAGGTGGTGCAACATAATTTTATTTTTCCTTTTGTTAAATTGTTCGCGAGTTCCTTCCACCGGATTGTTGAACAAGGACAAGAGAATACTTGAGAAGGACTTTTGGTGTGTTCGTGTGAACGGGATCCATCTTCTCAACGGTTGTCACTCCGAGAGGTTAGTTTACATAAACTCGTAGTAATTCCACATGCGTAAGATTTACGTGAACTATTTGTATGCATGATTGGTTGTTGAATTATTATTTGAATTAATATAGGATTAATTCATGCTTGTAATAATTGTTAGAATTAAATATGTATTTAAATATTCAACCCGAATAGATCCGGGCAATTATTCCCCTACATATAGGTCGCCAGGAGCATCCCGACCGCTTACGGAGTGTCGGATATGGCGTGACGAAGACATCATTAGCGATGACACCTGGTCTTCAAGCCATGAATATGGTGGGTATACTTTCGGAACTGGTTGCCAAGTTGACTAAAGATGTGGAACATTTGAGGTCCGAGAGAAGATCGAGCCACAGAATGTCGTCGAGTGGAGCAAGCTGTGAACATAGTGTCGCTAATGCTATGTTTTCGACTAACCTTAGGGACGACTTTATTGAGGCACTTCAAAACGTCTCTCAAGTATCAGATGTGCATGTCTCGCATTTGTTTTAATTAAAGACTAGTGTATTAAAATTTTCTAACTAAATATCTTATTCGAACAGCCACCGACCTTTTGCTACCTTTATTTGGAGGATCCCGATCGGTTGGTGGCCACAGGAACGTTGCACAGCTCCCATGGAATGATTCATGGTCATTCCATCACTCCTGCTTTCGTGAGGGTCACACTCAATGTACCCGTAGCCGGACAAGAGGATTCAGCGGTGCCAAAACCAATCGATGATGTCGTCACAGTCGGAACAACGGTCGGGCACTTCATCGAATGGCCGAACAACTTGGTCTCTAGCACCATGAAGGTAAAATATATGTTATTAAAGTTCATTATCTTATTTGTGGTTCTAAATAATATTGCAAATTGATTGTAGAATCTGCTGACACCACAAATGCCTCAGAAGAAATCACCACAAAAGGCTAAAGAGAAATCGAGGGGTGTCGTAGACAGTCAGAGGGGGAGAACGAGGGACTCCACTGCGTGCATACTTGGTTATCCCATGCCTGGAGACTTAGATCACGATGATTATGTACAGTCTAGGGTGCACCGGATGGTATCGTCTAATGCTTTCGAGACCGTCACAGTTCCCATGATTGCTCACTTTCATCAGAATGCTTTCCAAGAATTCGTCGGTGAGGAACATGTGCGTGAAGTCTTGAATGACGAGTGGTTGAGTGCAACCACCATATCCCTTTACCTCAGGTATGTGTTTACTAATTCTCAATATTCACTTTATGTATAGTTTAATTTTTTTTAAATATTAATTAGCGTATATATGTTGGTTAAAGATATTTGGGTGAGGTATATCTCTCCAGAGATGCCCTAGCAAGTAGAATGTATTTCTTCGTCTCCCCCCAAGTGTCTTGCATAATGGGTGATAGGGTACAGACCATGAATGGGATAGTTAATCATATGCTGAATCAAACTGGGAGCGATCATCTCATTTTTTGGCCAGCAAATGTGGGGTGAGTGCAATAAATATTTCGTTAAAATTTGTATTCATGTTTATAATATTTGCACATATATATGCTAAATTTGCAGTTAATTTTAATATTCTCAATATAATATAGGAATCATTGGGTACTGGTCGCCATAAACATGAATACATTAAATGTGTATTTTATGGACCCAGCTCAGGATGGAGTGATTTCAAATCGCCCTGATCTCGTTTCATATATGGAAGCGTAAGTTCATTTTTAATATTCTATATAATGATTTGTTTTACTTTTAAAATTATGCATATTTAATCTATTTTTATTTTTTTAATTATAATAATAATAGTGTGATGACGATGTATCGGAGTCACCTTCTGAGTCAAGGTTCAAGATCTAATTTCAATAAAGTGAACTGGATTAACATTAAGGTAAATTTAATTTAGTAAATTATCAAATTAATAGAAAGAAATCATAATTGTAATACGTGATTATAATTGCTAATCAATAGGTTCCGAGGCAACGAGATAATGAACATTGTGGACATTTTGTGTGTTGCTTTATTGAAGATATAATTTGCACTTCTCTAACGAACATTCCTCTCAATGTAAGTCAATTTATCGATTTATTTAAATTATTATTGATTGAATAAAAATTCATACTATATTGATTGATTCGTTGTTTGCAGTTTGTCTATGAACGTCCACTCAAGTCTTACTCTAAGAAAAGACTGGAGAAATGGAAAAAAGATTGGACGGGGTACCTTTACAATCGATTCTTATATTCATACGATATTGAGTGATCGTTGTTTGAAGTTTTTAGTAGCATGTAATTAAATTATATATTTGTGATGATATATATTTCATGTTTTTGGTGTATTGGACGTATATATATATATATATATGTTTATGATGTGTAGGTTTATTTATTTCATGATGTGTATGTTTATTTATTTGATGTTTTGGTATTGGACGTATATATATTATACTGGTATAAGTTTTGGTTTATGATTTTATTATAAGATTTTTGATTTATAGTTTATGGTATTGGACGTATATATAAGTTTTGGTTTATGGTTTTATTATAGGATTTTTAAAATATAAATTAATTATTAAAAAAAAAGATATTGGACAACGGTTTATAACCGCTGTCTATCTAACATAATAAAAAAAATTATTAAAAAAAAATAAGTTAGACAACGGTTTATAACCGCTGTCCAAGCCAACACTTTACAATGTGGTTAAAAACCGCTGTCCAAGCCCACCCTTTTGGACATCGGTTTTTTAACAGCTGTCCAAGCTTGGACAGTTGTTACTTGAACAACTATTATAACCGCTCTCTAAGGGCTATTTTAACAGTTGTCCAAGGTCAAATGTGTATTAGTGAATACTCCATCCGTCCTACGGTAAGCTTTACATTTTGTAATTTTGGGTGTTCCAATTTAAACTTTACACTTTCTTTTTTGTGGCTCCACTTTTCTTAACAACTATTCTTACTTTGACTTAAAATCACACTAATTGTCACTCATTTAATATTAAAATAAACAAATTTTCTCTTTCTCTCTTCACAACCAACAATACATTTAATACTATATTTCTTAAAACTTATATCGATCTCAAATATAAAGTTTACCTTGGGACGGAGGTAGTATTATTTTATAATATATAATTTTATTTTCAATTTACATAATACACGAAGTTATATTGTAGTTCAAATCTCTAAATTCTATATTAATTATTATATTAGTCCAACTAATGAAACTAAGTTTCTATACTATTATTTTAGTTGACCCAAGCCCTTAATTCATTTTAGTTTGTTGAGATTTAGTCCATTTACTATTTGTTGTCACCAGATTTATCACACATCAGCATCACCAGATTTATCACACGTCAGCAGGTCCCACTGAGACCACGTGATCTGTGGTGCTTAAAGATTTGTCGTGCTTACGCATATGTTTTGTCATGCTTTATGCACATGATTTGTCATGCTTATGATTTGTCGTGCTGGTCCTCTTTATATAAAGGACCTCACCTTTCATTGTAAAAGGACTCTGGAATGTTTCCCTCATTCCATTTATATACCAACAACCATATTTTAGGGAAGAACTACGGTTCTTCCAGCAGTGTTCTTGTTCGATTACTTATTTGTTTGGTGGTCAAATTCAACAAGCCACATCAGAATCGTAAAATATTTGACTGTCAACAATTAGCGCTAGAAGGAGGGTACGATTGAAATCACAGTTGATCAAGAACACACCCATATCCAATTTCAGAAAAAAAATTTATCTTCTGAATTTGCGAACAAAAAATCCAACAAACCCACATATACATACAGATATACATACAAACAGAGGAAGAAGAAGGAGGCTCCCCCAGTGCACGCGCCGCCGTGGCACCGTCTTACCTCCATCGCCTTCGGCTCCGCTGTCGCATCACCAGAAACCCTTCGTCCAAAATCAAAACCCCCAAAATCCAAAATCAAAACCTCCCATATACATACACCAACAGATACCACACATATACTTACACCGATAGATACAAACAAAAATCCAGAAACATTTGGCCTGGAGTTGCGCCGCCACCGCCAACACCAGAAGTCTCCCCGTCGCACGCCGCCGCCTCTGCCCCAAAACCCACGGTGCACCGCCTCCACGCGACGCACGATCTAAACGGTGGCGCAAACTGCTGGCGTTCGTCTCCGATTAGAAAGAGCGGCACTCCGGCGGCGGAACAAAGTGGGGGCTAGCCGGCAAGGCTGTCACTCACGCCAAAATCTCCAACACCGCCTCAAATCTGCGCAAGCCGCAGAGCATCCAACGCCGTCGCTGCTCCACGCAGCTTCTGATTTTTTGCGGCGGTGTGTCGACGCTACGGGCATTAGGAGGTGAGTTTCTTCTGAGGGATTACACGTTTCAATTTTGATATGATCCAAATTTTTGGGTGTGATTTCTTAAGTGTGGGGCTGGGTTCTTCATAAGTTGGGTACAACCTTATGGGCCCAGTTTTAATTAAGTTTTTGGGCCCGGGTTTAATTAATATTGGGGCCCAAGCTGTTGGATGATTAATGTGTGGGCCTGGGCTGTTGGTTGTTTAGTTTGTGGGCCCGACATTTCGGCCCAGCCCAAAAAAAAAAAAAGGGGGCTGGTGGTCAGCAGTTCGGGAAAAGAAAATTAAACGAGCACCCGGAGTCTCGCGAGCTACTCAAAGAATCTACGGGTAGTCCTTTTACCCACCCCACCAGGTTTATTATGTTTATGTCCTCGTGGCTTTTCATTCATTCGTTTATTTTCATTTATTTTGGCTGTGCCTACGAATGGTCGCACTTAAGCCGGATGACCCGAACAAAGACGAAACGAAACGGTTTATGTTCACCGACGAAAAATTCAGATTTAGATACCCGCGAGAAAAGCGAAAGTGATGGGTACGCGGTCACAACTAAATAAGACGATTCAGATTTACGATATAAATAAAGCGGTGATGAGTGCGGGTCGCAACTAAATAAGACGACCGAAGCGGAATAGTGATCGCGGCTAACATAAGACGATCACGAAACAAAGAAGGGGATTGCATATAAGTTAACCCATCCGTCGCAAATAAATAAGATAATCAACCCGATTGCACCTCAATAAGACAATCAAAAAACCAAAAGAAGTCGGGGTGGAACATAGACACATATCATGTTCGAATTCATTCAGAAAGAAAACACTACCGCCAAATTACAAAAAGCCACTTCAGACGATTATGACCGCTTTGTTGTAGGTAATACCGCCTTCGGCGACGATTATGCCTACTTTACATTTGCGCACTACCGCCTTTTTACGACGATTATGCCCGATTTGTTCCGGCAATACACCTTCTCGGCGACGATTATGCCCTCCCGTTAGTGGCAATACCGCCTTTTCGGCGACGATTATGCCCGCTTATTATTCGGGCGGACAATACCACCTTTTTCGGCGATGATTATGCCCGCTTTCTTTTGGTAGCGACTACCGCTTTCTCGATGACGATTATGCCCTCACTTATTAGGCGGCTGCACTACCGCTTTTTCGGCGATTATGCCGGCACCGTTTCTATTGCATATCATCGCTTTTCATGATGATTATGCCCGACTTCATCAAGGTACTATCAGCTTCGCCAAGCGACGCATTATGCCGCACTTCATCGGGCACTACTGCTTTTTCGGCGATGACATGCCCGGCCACTCGCCGCATCATTTTTGACGACATGCCACTGTCATGGCAATACCGCTTTTCGACGATATGCCTAATTTATTCAAGGCCAGTAATACCGCTTTTCAAGCACGACATACCAAGATGTTCATGTGGGCACATCGCCGCGGCCGACATGCCTGGTTCTGCTCGGTGATGAGTTCGCCACTTATATGCTTTCTCGCTTTAATGCATTATGCTCGCTTTTATTCATTACCGCCTCTGTAGCTTCCGGCGGCGATTATACCCTTTGTTACGGCGTGGCAATCTGGTTTTCGGCGGCGATTATGCGCTTTACTCGTCGGCGGCACTACCGCCTTCTCGGTAATGATTATGCCCGCCTACTCGGGCGCGGCACTTCGCGCCGGCGGCGTTTATGCCGCTGTTTAAGCGTGCTTAATACCGCGCTACGGTAACGACCGGCCCGGCTTTCGGCGTCGGCTTTCCATACCTCGGCGATGTCGATCGCCGTTTTAGCAAAAGTATTCTCCACGCTACCATTGATGAGATCATCGGCCTTCTGGCGGCGACCAGCCAGCCTTCTTGGCGTCGACTTTCCGCTACCTCGGCGATGTCGATTCTCCATTTTTAGCGAAAGTATTCTCCCTTCCGGCGATGAGATCGTCGGCCTTCGGCGATGACCAGCCATATTCTCGGCATTGGCTTTCCGCTACCTCGGTGATGTCGATCCGCCATTTTTAGCGAAGTATTCTCCGCGCTTCGGCGATGAGATCGCCGGCCTTTAAACGGCGACGACGCCCGCCTTCACCGGCATTAACTTTACGCTACCTCGGCGATGTCGATTCGCCGTTTTAGTAAAGTATTCTCCGGCTTTCTACCGGCGATGAGATCGTCGGCCTTCTGGCGATAACCCGGCCGCGCGCTTCGGCGTTGACTTTCCGTACCTGGCGATGTCGATCCCCCATTTTAGCGAAAGTATTCTCCGCCTTCGGCGATAAAATCATCGAACTTCTGGCGATAACCGGCCAGCCTTCGGCGTCGGTTTTCCGCTACCTCGGCGATGTCGATCCGCCCGTTTTAGCAAAATACTCTCCGCGCTTCCGGCGATGAGATCGTCGGCCTTTACGGTGGCGACCAGCCTACTACCTTCTTGGAGTCGGCTTTCCGCTACCTCGGCGATGTCGATCCTCCATTTTAGCGAAGTATTCTCCAGCCTTCCGGCGATGAAGATCGTCGGCCTTTACGGCGATGACCGATCCACCTTCGGCGTCGCCTTTCACGCTACCTTGGCGATGTCGATCCGCCATTTTTAGCGAAAATATTCTCCGCTTCACCGGCGATGAGATCGTCGGCCTTTATGGCGGCGACCAGCCCACCTTCTCGGCGTCGAACTTTCCGCTACCTCGGCGATGTCGATCCGCCATTTTAAGTATTCTCCGGCTTCCGAGGATGAGATCGTTGACCTTCACGGCGACGACCGACCAGCGCTTCTCGGCGTCGGCTTTCCGCTCCTCGGCGATATCTGGTCCTCCATTTTTAGAGCGCCTTCAAACGTATTCTCCGCTACCTCGCTTCTTTTATGAATGAGATCGTCGGCCTTCTGGCGACAACCATCCGCGTTTTATTCGGCTTTCCGCTACCTCGGCAATGTCGATCCGGCTTTTTAGCCGAGTATTCTCCCGCTTCTCGGCGATGAGATCGTCGGCCTTCTGGCGACGACCGCCCGCTGCTTTAAACCGGGCCTTCGCGTCGGCGGCAGTATTCCGCCGAACGAAGCGCTCCTCGCCATCCTGGGCGACGAGATCGACCGCCTTTATGGCATTCACTCACCGTTTACTGGCGTCGACACCCTTTCTGCGCTACCGGTGTTGGCTCTTTGTTTCGGTGTGACCCGGTCGCCTCTATCGGCATTAACTGACGCCTTCGCCGACTTTTGGCCCTCTTGTAAGACCACCTGATCAATCGAGGACGATTTATCACGGGTAAAGGTCGCAAAAGCGCTTTCGGCCGTAAATTGGTCGGCGGCAGCCTTATAAAATTTACTCCTATAAATTGCACGACTAATAAAGATGATCGGGCGAAGGAAAATTGTCATGGAACCCTCAAACGTAAGTGGGTCGACTGACGGCGAAAACTCTCCTAGTTCCCTCAAGTATCTCTGGCTCTCTCTCACGAGCCATCTCTGAAGACCTGCTCATCCCTAACAGGATCCCATTCTACGGCTCTCTCTCACGAGCCATCTCTCAAGACCCTTCGTCCCGAGCGAGGATCCTGTTCGGCTCTCTCGCCCGGGCCATCTCTCGCGCTCGCTCATCTCGCGGGGATCCCATCTGGCTCTCTCCAATGAGCCATATGCAAGACTGCGCTCATTCCGGTAGGATCCCATCTCGGCTCTCTCTCACGACCGCCTCTCTTCCCACCGCCATCCCGGGGATCCCATTCTCGCTCTCCAACGAGCCATCTTCAAGACCGCTTTCATCCCGAAAGCAGATCCCATCCGCTCTCTCGAACGAAGCTATCTTCAAGACCCGCTTATCCCGAAAGCAGATCACATCTCGACTCTCTAATGAGCCAACTCTCAAGGCCTGCTTATCCGGAGCAGATCCCATCTGCTCTCTCCAACGAGCCATCTCTCAAGACCGCTTATCCCGAAAGCAGATCCCATCCGCTCTCCCAACGAGCCATCTCTAAGACCCGCTCATCCCGAGCAGATCCCATTCTGCTCTTCCAATGAGCCGTTGTTTCAAGACTTCGCTCATCCCGAGCAGATCCCATCTGCTCTCTCCAATGAGCCATCTCGTAAGACCTCGCTCATCCCGAGAAGGATCCCATTCGTCTCTTTCCAACGAGCCATCTCAAGACTCGCCATCCCGAGGATCCCATCCCGCCTCCGACTAGCCATCTTCAAGATCTGCTCATCCCGGCAGATACCATCCGGCTCTACCCGATGAACCAAGACCATTTTCCCACGGACATAAAAAAAACTTCATGATGGGGCCCCCCTCGAAGTACGAGAAAGAGAAAAAAGACTCGGACGGCCGGCCTCACGGCACGAAAGAGCATTAAAGACTGAGACGGGCCCCCGGCACTGACAGAAAAGACTCTCGACGACGGGGCTCCCTCCGGCACGAAAGACAGAAAGAGATCAGACGACGGGGTTCCTGGCACGAAACGAGCAAAAAAAAGATCTGACCAGGGGCCCCCAAAGTACGAAAGACAAAAGACTTCGACGATGGGCTCCCCAAGTACGAGTACAAAAAGATTCTCGCATAACCTGGCTCCCCAAGTACGAAAGACACGAAAAAGACTCAGACGACGAAAGCACAAAAAAGACTTCAGACGACGGGCTCGCCCCAAGCACGAAAGACGGACTAGATCGACGACGTAGGTAAGATCCTCTATGCAGGGGCTCAATCCGAACGATCAAGATCTCATACGGCACCCGAGCAAGCTCGGAGGTAAACAATGTGACTGCAGATGCAACAAAAGATAAAATCTGGTCGAGACATGAAACAAGATCGAGCTCTGAACAATGTCACAGCCCGATCTTGGGGGCTATTGTTGTCACCAGATTTATCACACATCACCAGATTTATCACACGTCAGCATGACGAATTATCACACGTCAGCAGGTCCCACTGATACCACGTGATCTGTCGTGCTTAAAGATTTGTCGTGCTTAGTGATTTGTTGTGCTTACGCATATGTTTTGTCATGCTTTATGCACATGATTTGTCATGCTTATGATTTGTCGTGCTGGTCCTCTTTATATAAAGGACCCTACCTTTCATTGTAAAAGGACTCTGGAATGTTTCCCTCATTCCATTTATATACCAACAACCATATTTTAGGGAAGAACTACGGTTCTTCCCGCAGTGTTCTTGTTCGATTACTTATTTGTTTGGTGGTCAAATTCAACAAGTTACATCAGAATCGTAAAATATTTGACTGTCAACACTATTAAGTACCGTTTGGTTCACGAGATTTAGAGTAGGCCGGAATAATAATTTAATCTCACGTAATTGATTATTTGGTTTGTGGGATGAGAGTCCAGAATATATTTTCAGCCCGGATAAAAAAATGTATTTAATACCTATATGGAGGGAAATGTATATCCCATGTGAAAGATGAGATTAAAAGTTGTAATCCTACAATCCAAACATATATCTTGATTTAAACAATTCGATCCAATTAATTAAATATTACCAAATTCTACTCAACTCTATCATAACTAATCAATTCAGTTTTGTGAAACAAATATGGGCTTTAATTATCTTTATCCGGAGATTCCAAAAATGCTCATGAATACGAGCTTGTACTTATTAGTTAATTTGAGATTATTATTTTTTTTGGGGCAGGATTAATTTGGAAATTTATATTAGTAACAATTTTGTATGTCATCATAAATTAGTAATAAAATATTAGAGAAAAGGAAGGATGAAGGAAGGGGGAGATTAGCATGCAGGGAATGTGCAGAACATGGTTTACAATTGATGCTGCTTCACTGTCGCAACTTTGTCACATGGAAAGGTACAACCCCCTGCGCATGTGCTCTTCCATGTGCACTCCAGACTCCTCTCTCTTTGCGATAGCATGCCCCATCCCACATCGCATGTGCCCTTTTGGGAGGCCACCCTCTTAATTAATTTGCAATGACATAATTGCCCTTTGTTTTCTTAAATTCTTTGTTTCAATTTTTTTTGTTCCACTACATTGATCATGTATGCAAATGCAATTATTAATTTATTATCACAATCTTTAGATACATTTTGAATATACACATACGGATTAAATTATTTTATAACAAGATAGGGAAACCACCCAGCTAGTATGTGACCGAAGATTTGACAATATTTCCCCCAAAGATAAAACAAATATAGTTAACAAAGTTAAGTGCACTCACCCTGACTCGACCCAGTCCAACAAACAATATTAGTGGTGTACAGTAAAACGTGACACTAATTGTAATTGAAATGTGTCATCTAATTATATAACTAAACAATGTAATTACAAAGTAGGTTTTGTTGTCTTCTTCTCCTGTACAATATTAAAGGTGTGTTTTGAAATACTAAAAAAACTTTTAGAAGGAATTATTTTCAAAAGTTGTGAGGGAGAGTTTTAAAAATAAATGTTTCTAGAATCTGTTTTAATTGTTTCAAAATACACCCTAAATGTGTAAAATGAACGTGACACTAACTTTAATGAAAACATGTTATTTAATATAATCAAACAATATTAATTTATATATATATATACTGACAAAGTAGTTAGCTAGGTTATGCTGTCTTCTTCATTTGAACAATATTAGAGGTGTATAATGAAACGTGCCACTCAATTTTATCGAAACAAATCAACTAATGTAATCGAACAATACTAATTTATATTTGCTTCATAACGGTCTATCCAACTAGTTCATACGAGACTCACTCATTTATTCAAGGGTAATGTGGTCATTTGATAAAGAGGTTCAGGGTCCCGGAATTCGCATGTGATGGGCAGCTTTCCATGAAGAAATTTCGAATTGAGCGCAACTTGTTGAGCCAACTTCCCGCTAGTTTCAAGTGAGATACGAGAACACTTAATTACGGAAATGCCCCGGCAATACACCGAAAGAAAAAACTCTGTTTCTGGCATATTGCAAGATTCATCATGGGAAAATGGGGCCCATTGTTTGGACGATTAATTAAATCCCAACGAAATGAGCTGGACCATTTAATTCATTTTACAATTGGAGTCGGTTTTGTTAGTTTTGTTTCTATATCAAATATTAAATGTAGATTTTCGTTTGAGAGGTTGGAGGGCTTGAGTTTGATATCTTTTATTTGAATTTTACACTAATATATATTAGGATTTAATTTGTAACTCTCTCGATCACAACATTTTCTTCACACATGAACTAACACATATTAAGAAAATAGAATAATGAGTGGGGGAGTTTGATGGGTAATTTTGTAAACATATATATATATATATATATATAGGTTGGATTATTTTTATGTGTGAGATCAAAAGTAATGACATTTTGTATAAATATGTGAATATCGTAAGAGTGTAGTTTATAAAGGGTTTTTCTTTTTTAGGGTGTTAACAAAATGTTATGACGTGTTAAAAAGAAAAGTGCGAAAAAATTATTATAGGACGAAGGAAGTATATAAAGTTTTATCCATATCTCCGCAATGGTATGATATTAATTGCTTTAAATCAAATTGTCACAAATTTATTTTTGGGCATTTTCTTAAAAAATTCATATTAATGGAGATGTTATTTATCCTTTTAAATCTCATAATTCTCTCATATTATATCAATAATATGAGATATTATTTGATATCCCAACAACAAGTACTAGCCGTACTACCTAAATTATCCGACCTCTTACTACTCGTGCTACCTAGGTTTGGAGTCTAATTCTTCTTGTTTTGATTCCAATTTTTTTTAAGTACACTTAATTATATATATACACATCAAGAAGTCACGAAAGACAGGTGTTGATCGATACTTTTGTTTTTGTTCATTTTCAAAATTCACATTTAATTAGTGTTTATAATTAATACTCTCATAAAATTAGATGGTCGAGACTAGTCTAATATCTATATCTATAACATATAGGGAATAAGATAAAAGAGCTCGATTATATATTTATTTTAATGGAACCAACTCAATACAAATTATGCATAGTTAATAATTATATATACTAATCATTTATATCAATTACTAATAAGTTGCGCTGAATTGGACCCCGCAAAACAATATTTTATCATCAGCCTATCAATGTATATGGATAAACATGGGAAACGGATACATAAATGATAAGGTGCTGTTTTCTTAGAAAGAAGTTATAATGACTGATCTCCTTAATTATAACCCTAGTTAGAGGACAAACCAAATGAAATATACTCAGTATCTCAGAAAGTATCATCACGAATTAATTAAAACTCTTGTCACTTGGTCTTGTAGGAATCTGCAGGTGCACTTCGTCGTAGGAAAGGATGCACTAAAAATGACTAAAAAATAATAAAATAAATAAAAGAGACTCATGTCAAACACAAATTTCTTAAAATAAATTATGTCTTTCATTTTTAGTGCTAGTAAATAGTACTAGAACATTTGTTTTTCAGGATACACCGATTGAAAATACTATATCTTTCATGAATTGAATCGATAAAATGTTTGATGTTATCATGAACACTACAAGAAAATAAAAAACTGCCTACGAATTTCTAATAGCTATAAAATTTTCCTACAAAAATAATTTGATTCTTAGAAAGGGAGTATTGTCTATGATTTGTCTACCAATTTTTAGAATATTTTTTTTAAAAAAATACCTACAAAATTAATTTCTTAGGCAAACAAATTACATACGAGCAATCAATCTATGCATATGTAATTTCCGTAAACAAATTTTCATACACAACTAATTTTCTAGACAATTTATATTTCCTTAGGTAATTATATTTGTAATTTAAAAATAACCTATATAATTTGAAAATTTTGTAGACAAATCGTAGACAATATTTACTAATTAAGGACGAAATTATTTTTGTTAAAAGTTTTAAAAATATTTTAAAAAAATATTAAAAAATTTCGTAGGCATTGCACTATTTTCTTATAGTGTCAAATGCATATAGAAATATCAATATCACGGGTACTTGAGTGACATGTTAGAAAATTTAAATTAATTTCTTCCCATTAAGATATTATTAACACACGAGTCACACATGTATGTAGGAGAGATTTCACGATAAAATAGAACATAATTTAAACATTGTCACTTTAATACTTTAAAAAATAAATATTAATTTTTGTTTAATTATAGCCTTCTCATATATCACGAGTGTTTATCTATATATATATAAAAGCAGAAACCGCCCCAAATATTATCAATATTTTAGAGATATATTTTTAGATATTAATTATTGATTAGAGATATATTTTCTTAGAGATTGAATATTCATATACATAAGAGATTTCATATATATATATATATATTTTTTTTTTTTTTTTTTTTTTGGGTTAGTAATATTTTTGAATTATATTCGTTAGTTAATGAATAATAACAAAATTAAATTTGTTATTCGATTGATTATAGTTTGGATTATATTAATCAATTAATAAATAAGAACAAAATTTATGTTGCACATACCACATGCATATAGTACTAAATTCATCGTCCCAAAATTAATATAAGTTTATTTTTATTGTCCCAACATAAATCGCCTACATTTTTGAAAAACTATTGAATTTTTTTTTCCACTAAAATATTTGTCAAATTGAAAACAAATCTTTAGAATAAATATTAACAAATTATGATTGAGAAACATTTTTAAACAGTGAGAGTTTTTGTGCATAAAAGTAATAGTTTTTATGCATAACAACGATAGTTTTTATATATAACAGTGATATTAAGAAAATCGAGTTCACTTTGAACTCTAGGTTCACATGAGTTTTTGTCAAACTTTTATTTGAATTTTTCAACAATAATAAATGTTTTCATTTTATATTAACTTTAAATTTTTTGAGAGATTAATACTTTCCATATTAAAAATAATATCATCAATAAAAAACACCGTCTTCATAAAAACACTTTAATATGAATATTTATAAAAATTTAATACAAATTAATTGTGTAATTATAACCGTGCATCACACGGGTTGAATAATTACTAGTGTATTAAGAATATCAAAATCCACAAATACCAAATGGCATTCCCGTAGTTCCTCCACAAACTAGTGGCACTAAACGAAATCCTCCTTACTTATACCCCCACAATCCCATTTCTGAACATCCGTTATTCCGTCACCCGTAACGCCGCCGCCGCCGCCACAAAATGGGCTCCACTCCAAGAATCTCGACGCCGTCGTCCACGAGAAGGCTGAAAAAAAAATCACCCAATTCAAGCCGAAGGCTCCACAAACCGGAAGAGCGCCACCACCGTACGACGACCACCCACATTAGCGGCGGCGCGTCGATTTCTGACAAGCTGGAGGCCCTCAAGAGCCTCGTTCCTTCCCAAAGCCCGGAAATAAAGCCCGAACAGCTTTTTCAAGAAACCGCCGACTACATTGCGCTTTTGAAAACACAGGTCTTTGTTTTGCAGAAATTGATTGATTTTTACGGATCTCAACCTCAAGAAAACCAAAATGTTGTATAGAATTTAGAAACATGGCGTCTTTTTCATCGTCTCTAAGAAAAGGGTTACGAGAAAGTATTATGTGCACTCTGTGCAACATGCAGTACTAGAATTAGTATTAGTTCTAGTAAACAATAGTATTAGTTTTTAAGAGCTAAAACTATAGTTACTACGAGCGATACTATTAGTGGTGTACATGCACAAATTGCACATAATACTTTGCTGGGATTACAAATGACATAAGAAATCAAGATGGCAGTTCTCTTTTTCCTTTTTTTTTTTATTCCAAAATTTTATTTCTTGACTGTTAGTTTGAAGAATTTGTTAGTTATCGTGGCAAAAGATTTGAGTTTTTGTCATCAACAGTAACACAAAGTTTGTCGCTTATATAGATGTAGGGATATTGCAGGTTAGATTAGTTTCTTGATTTAATTTTTTTTTTTTGGTTGTTGATGTGAAAATGGGACCAAATCCCATAAACTTTATATTGCAGTTTCTTGATTAAATTATTTGTGAGAGTTACATCTTGTTATTACAATTTGATTCAAATTTAATGTTATGCTTCCTGAATCTTTAGCATGTTTGAGTGAATTAATCAGTTTTATCGTATATTATTTCAAATGTTCCTCTATTTCTGATCATATCGAGCATATCTTTTTTATTAACCCCGTGAATCAGATCTATACATAAATTTTATCGAATTAGATCTATATATAAGTTTTATCACTGTTATGTGAAAAACTATCATTATTATATATGTACAAAAAAATTTCACTGTTTAAAAATATTTTAATTTTTTTACATGCCAACGATAATTTTTATGCATAACGGTGGGCTCACACAAATTTTTTTGTCTATCTTTTTAATAGTTAAGTACTTGGCCTAACATAATAAATGTCATTTTAAAGTTTAAATATTATTTATAATTAATAATCTCTTTAGCTATTTTTCAATTTCTTCCAAATATATCTTATTAATATTTCAAGAATATATATATATATATATATATATATATATATATATATATATATATATATATATATTTTCAAATAATGGAGAAATAATGAGAAAAAAAATTGAGTAAAATAAGACAATTTTATGTACTCTAATTTATACACGTTCTCGAAAATAAAAACACAAACGATATATATGATGAAAATGAGGGAGTATTTCAGAAAAAAAAAAGGAAAATAAACGATATAGATTGCTATAATATAATAAACTATATATATTTGGAGAAATGATAAGTATAAATTTCAGGAGTAAGAATAGGTAGTAATATTGAGATCATCACATGGGTATCTGAATGAAACAGACAAGTCTGGGCAGCACTGTAATGGCTTCCACATGCCATGTTATGGCAACACAGACAACTAGATTGTGTACATAACAGTTGCAAACAAATTCCTAACTCATTCTTTGTCGTTTTCTTCTTTCTCAAACCTTTTCTTTTATTTATAGTAACATAATTCCTTTATGTGCTTCTTTTCATATACTTGAATATTTTTAACCCAATTTTGGACTAGAATATTTCTTAAGAGAATCATATATTTTAATTTGATTCAAATCTAGAAAAGTTTTTTTTTTTTTAATAATCGTTTTTTTTAATATGTATATGTTATCAGGATCCCAGTAATATTTAAGCTTAAATCCAACTTTAAAATGAACTCTTTCCCTTTTTATTATAAAAAATCATTGTTCTGCATTAATTTTATACATGAACTCTATTATTATTATGTATAAAAATTATTATTATATATAAAAATTATCAATTTTTTAGATAATGTTTTATTTTTTAAACGGCGATAATTTTTGTGTATGACAGTAATAATTTTTGTACATAATAGTGATATTTAAAAGATAGAGTTCACCGTAAACTCGGGCTTACATAAATTTTTATCTTTATTCTAAACATGTATATAAAAATAAGAAATGAATTCTTTTTTCTGTACAACTTAAAAAGTAAAGAGTAGGTATCCTGTGAAACTGATTCCATATTTACAGACCTAATCCTTCAATTATCACGACTAATACCCTTATGTAATGTAAGTCATACTCTTAAGTTATTACTACTAACACTCCTATTGTAATATAAATCATATTATTCAGTAATATCATTTCTATAGTAGTAAATCATACCATTCAGTTATCAAGACTAATATTTTTTAATAATATAAGTCATACTTCTTAATTAGTTTCATGGATCTCTTGTGTGAAATTCACTCTACACTTTGCCAAAAGTAAATATACAGAGTTTAATGAACAAATTTTAAACGACGAAACAGCTCAAGCAGGAGAATCTATACCGTGAGGTCATGGTTTTAATATTATTTTACCTTTAAAAAAAAAACAAGAGCTAGCTTAATAAATTCTTGAAATGTTGGAACTCATTGGTTGTTTCAACAAGTGTTTGACACTAGCTATAATCAGACTGACACATGTTTTACCACACTAAACTCTCAAGTATAAGAGGGTCGTTGAGTGCCCGATTTTATATCAATTCACGGGACTAGTTGGTGGAATATATCTCAATCGCTATGTGTCGGCGCGTGATTAAAATGTTGAACATGTTTTTCGATTTTTTTAAGAAAAAAATAATTTATCAACTAAGAAAAGTTAAATAACAACAATATAAAAGAAGAGCAAGCAAGTAAACAATTAAACGAAAATATTTTGTGGTTTGAGTGTGAGAGGTGTCCGGGTGTTGATCCTCGTGTGATAATCGATTAACGATTACCTAGGTGGTTGTCTCTACGACCGGCTAATCCCTAAGAAGGATCACTCCAAATCCACCATTCCCGTACTTGGTAAGCCAAGGTTCCGGTTGCGTTTTACTCCTAAGATCGGGATGTGAACTCACTCTTTCTAACCCGGTAATTGCAAAGGAAGGGTTCTCTAATTAACTAAACTACTCCCTACCCTTGTGTTCCCACTTGTATAATAGATGTCATTCTCATATATTTCTTCATTTTCATCCCTAGTTATTAGCTAGTGAATCAATGTGAATTAAGGGGGTTCTAACAATCCTACCCAACTCTCGTTGCAAGAGGACATGAATAAACTCAAATCCGGCAAATCAAACCAATACTTATTCATCTACCCACATTTACCCAACTCTCGTTGTGATAAACTAGACAACCGAACAAGCTAATAGCCAAACCCACCTAAATTGAACATTAAACAACCCATAATTCAAATGACAACCATCAATAGAGACAATCAACCATAAACAAACAATTAATCAATCATCAACACAATTCACAACACCCAAACACTAAGAAACCTTAGCCCATGGTGCTACAAGCAAAACCCATGGCTAATTTGCAAGCAACCAAGAAACCTATATCAAAATAAGCAATAAACAACCAATAAAAAGAAATAAACACCTTACAAATGAAGTTCAAGCACAATTTCATATAAAAACCATCAATACTCCTTGGTTTCTTGCTCCAAACTGAAATTAACACTATATCGATGCTATTCTATGATAATCTAAGCTATCTATGGAAGCAAAATGCAAAAATATGAAAAAGTATTAGTTGCAGCTCTCAAAAGTATCACTTGCTCTCTACCATATCTTTCCCCTTAGCTGCTGAATGACTGAAAAACGAACTTGGAGGCTTATATATCATTTTGGAATCAGCTGGCACGTGTCCCTAGGGCTTTTTGGCAGCATCTTCATTTTTGGGCTAGCTCGACTCGAGCTGGGTTTCTCGACCTCAGGTTGGTCGAGCTGGCCATAAGTCATGTGAGCGATTTCGTTGTTCCGGTAGCTCGACTCGAGCTGGGTTGCTCGAGTCGAGTAGGTCGATTTTTTCACCCAACTCTCTGAACTCTAAATGCTTAAAATGCCGAGCACATTGGCTCGACTCGAGCTGCCAACTCGAGTAGTCTGGCTCGAGTCGAGTAGCACCAACAGCGCGATATTTTTGTTTCGCTCATAACTTAAGCTCCCGAACTCCGATTGACTTGGTTATTTTTGCGTTGCGACCCTCACTTCAAGCTCTTTCACATGGTTCTATATTTGACTTGACTCCAAATAATATTGAGCTCATGTTTTACTTCCAAAATCCACAATTTTCCTACGAAGATAGCAAAACGAAAGCCTTTCTCATTTCAAGTGCAATTAGTCCAAATTGAGCAATAAAATCATGAAATTGTGTCAAGAGTGAGCAAGAAAAACACATAAATCTCAAGCAAAATCACCACTAATCACAGACCAAATATTAGAGTAAATTTGCTTGAATGTAGGTATGACATAAAATGACATAAATATGAATTCGTTTTGCATTATCTTTTTTTTATAGTTTAGAGTTTGATTTCTAAGATTGTTGTATCAACTTCTTTACACACATGTAGCTTATCCGGCCCACGCCATTTATTAGGTTGTTCGACCGGGTATGCACACACATATGTACACAAGAAAAAAAAATTGTATGAGACGGTCTCAAATATGTGATATGGTCTCATGCATATAAGACAGGATAGCTTGTATGAAACGGAATGAAAATTAACATAAATTAACACACATCCCTTTAAATATTAAAGAGTCATGCTCAAATTATACTATGTTTTTATGTGAAACCGTCTCACACAAATGTGCCTATATATACTATAGTAAATTCAGTGTTACACGAAATCTTAAATAAATATCTTAACATTCTTATTATATTATTCAGGTATTTATTTAATTTTAAAAATTCATTTAGTTTATAAGATTGAATGACATATATATATTTTTTAATAATTCAATATCCAGTTCAATATATAATCGACTAATTAGAAGAGATCAGAACTCATCGTCCACTAACGGGGACTCACTTCAAGCCAAAACAAAGCTTAATCGGATGAACTAAGATATTTGGCACGTAAAATTTTGGAGGATTTAAACTCCTAAGTAGAATTTTATAGAAATTAAAATCTTATATCAAAATCCTGACAAATAGATGGAGATTTGAAATTTGAAATTCCAAAAATCACTTTCAAACCATAAAAAAAACAAATGCCTTAGTGTTTGAGCTCTGAACATGACACATGTCTAATCGAATCAAATAATTTAATTATGAAGCACACTTATATGAGACGGTTTCACGATGAGACGGGACATAAGTTTGACATTGATGCATTAACACTTTGGGAGGGTGGGTGTGATTTGTTTTAAATTGTACCCCGTCTCATGCATGAGACCGCCTCATATGAGTTTTTATCTTTAAATATTATATGGGTTTTTTAAACTTTTAGGGTGTGTTTTGTTTATTAGATAAGGTGGGTTAGATAATATAGTGGGTCTTTTTAAGTTGTTTTGTATCTATTATTAAAGCCCGATTGGATTGTTGGGCCCGGGTCCATTTCCCATTTTTAACCCACAACCACTTGATTATTATTTATCAATGAAAATCTGTCCAATTGGGCAACACATGAAATGTCACAAATGCCCATCATTCTTTAACTAATATTACGAGTTTGCCACTGAATTTTACTGTTTTCTTGCCCAACCACCATTCTGCCCACTAGGTCATAAATTGGCCATATATATTTCATTGTTCTTCATCTTCTTCGCGAAGATTCAGGAATCAGGAATCAGTAACAACAAAACCAGTAACGCATACATTTAAAACCAGTACCATGGATTGAGAGACGATTAGTCAACCAAACTGAAGACTGCATCACTTGATTTTCAAATGACATAAAAAAAATCAACAAAGCAACAGGATTTATGGAGACCCATAATTCCTAAAAAACCTATTTAGAAAGACCCACCCAGTATAACAATTCATATGCAAGCAAATAATTAAATACAAATCTACATAATTAAATTAAAATTAGCAAAACCCTAACTCAATTCTGAAATGTATCAGCCAAACAAATCAATGACATACCGCGTTCGTTTTAGACAGGATGTTGTTTGCGCTATCAACGAATCACTATTGGAGTACCCGCCTATGAAATCGCGGTTGTGGAAGAGGGGAGAATCTAACGGTGGGGTAACGCGGCCGTCGTGGAAGAGGTGAGAAGTCGAAGAGTATGCAGCGGCCGTCGTGGAAGAAGGGATTTTCTTGCTGTCGTCCAACAGAAAGTGAAGGGTGAGAATCCCAACTTAAAATTGAAAAATTAAGGGCTCAGAAAATCCAACCCTCATCTCACACGCTCAAACTCACCACCATTAATGGAGTTTTTGAAGCTTGAGTCTTATTTCTCATTTATTGTCTTTTGTTAGTTGTTATTCCCTATGAATTTGCTTGATAGCTGTTTTCACGTTTTTACTAGTTGTTTCCTTATTTCTTTTGGATTTTCCAATTTTTCCTTTTAAATATTAAAGAAATCAATTGGGTCATAACAAAACAAGACAAAAAAGTAATTTAAAAAATGAAAAGGGTATTTTTGATAAACCATTGGAAAATTACATTAATCCTACAATCCAAATAATTTATTACATCGTTCATGACTAATTATCTCATTTACAATCCTACAAACCATTCAACATATAATGTAATATAAAAACACAAATGAATAGTGCAATCCCAACTAATACAATTATAACAAATTAAACCTAACCATGAATCCAAACGAGACCTTAATATTTGTTTAAACAACTTTTCAGATTTAATTAAAATAAAGTTTAGATTTGCTCAAGTATTTTTCAAGATTATTAAAGAGATCTTTTATATTTCATTTAGCCCAGAAGTCCATTGTACGACCTTCACGTAAACTCCCGTGTTATTTCAGCCCAATAAAAATGCTCAGGCCCAAGCCATATATACTTGATTCGTGATTTTATTTTTAAAAAATTATTTCATTGAATTCTTAAATTCTGCCGAATTTTTTATTTAGTATCCTCGAAATTGATAACCTTATGCTGACCCACGCTATTAATTTTTTTCTTTTTCCCTACATACATGATGCACACGGTAAACATTTTTGGATTTAAATCCATATATATACAGTCAAAATATATATACCTAGTCAAATTTGAAAATTTGACAAAATTGTCATTGTTACGACACAAAATAAAATCAATAAAATACTATATGCCTAAATATTCAATTTCAATCTTGTGTGGTTTTGAAATTACTTTTCTTCTATCATTAATATAGCGTGAACATCAATCTTTATCACTTTTGATTTTTGTATAGGAAAAATTTTAAGGGTCCAATTTTTGGATTCTCATTTTAAAACATAAATTTTTTTTTTTGAAAAGATAAACATAGGAAACATATTGACCTTTTTTTTTGAATTTTTGGCTTTCAAAAAATAAAAAGCAATTTTCTACTATGCCATAGATAATTTTGGATCGCTTTCATAATCACTAATTTTAATAACTTTTTAAAACCATAAATTTTTGCAATTGTTTGTATAAACACCCACTTTTATTAGTAAATGTTCTCTTAAATTAAAACAACTTATAAATGCTATTTAGAAATTTTTTTTAAAAAAATAAATTTTTTTGAAAACTCTATTTTGTTTTCTTTTGAATTTTTTAAAACATTTAACATCTTAATAATTTTTCAAAAATCACTAATTTTAAACTTTTTTAAAACCATAAATTTTTACAAACACCCTCATAAGTTCTTTAAAACAACTTATAAACTATTTAGAAATTTATAAATTTTTAAATTTTGTTTGGTAAAATAATATGTTTAACATCTTATAATTTAACAAAAGCTCTTTAAAACTTTTAAGCTAAAAAAAAAAGTTGGATATCATAATTTATTTTACAAAAATTATATAAGTTCTACCCATCTCAACCCATTTTTTTTTTTTTTTTTTTTTGAATTTTTTTTTTGAAAAAAAAAATTGTTTAAAAAAAAATTCAAAAATTTTTTTATTCCGAAAAAAATAAATTATATTATATTAAAATTAAAAAAATATTTTTTAAAACTTATTAAAAAATTTATAAGTTTTATTTGTTAAACACTTTAATAACTTATAAGTTATTAAAAATTAAATAAATTCTTAAAACAACTTATAAACTTTTAAAATAAGTTTAGCCAAACGGCCTTCATCTTTCCCGTTGCTTTTAATTAACCAACATTATGTGTATATATTGATCGTAATAATAAATCAGATTAAACACCAAACTAAAATGGGGGATTCAAGTAGAAATCAATTGTTCAACAATTATACAATCAAATTATCTTAAATATTGCAAAATATAATTTTATTTCATTAATAAACATGTGGTCAAAAAGTGCGATACATCAAATCAAATGAGGTTCAAAAAGTAAACACTAAGACAAGATGCATAAGACAAAATTGAAATCACAATCCACGATTGAATCGTACAGTAGCTTCTATTTGTGTATCCAAGTGATAAATTTATTGAGATTATCGTGGGAAGCCCCTCCTTCTTTTACAGTATTCTCAATCTTTCTCTTAAATTGCAGAGCCATCTCTTTAAACTCCTTATCACCAAGAATTAGATCGATCTTTGTCTTAAATTCTTCGGATGTAATAATGTTCCCGTTTTGAACATCACGTTCGAACCTCACCCCGACTCTCCAAACATCACATATGTAGCTTTGACTCACAAACTGGTCAGAGAAATACGGCCAACATAGAATCGGAACCCCACTGCTTAAACTTTCTATAGTCGAGTTCCAACCACAGTGACTTACGAAGCAAGCAACAGAAGAGTGGCTCAAAACCTTTTGTTGAGGCGCCCAACCTACAATTCAACACTAAAGACTGTCAGACTTTTGAACTAAATTAGTATTTTATTTCATGAAAAGTACATAGATTTTGATTTGGTAGATCCATAACCGAAGCTAAAGAGGTGTAAAGTCAAATAGTTCATGTTTTGATAAAATTTAATTAATTCCACTACAATTTTTAAACGTTTTTAATAAGATGCACTCTTACTAATTGTTGGAGTATAATATAAACTTAACCCTTTAAAAAAGACAGCTATTTGTTGAAGAAAAAATCAACTCATTCAATTGATATAATTATTTCAGAGTTATTATCTTCCACACCTTTTAGAAACTTGATTGAGGCCCACTTTAAAAGTTATGAAAGAAAAAAACATATATAGATATATATTATTTTTATTTTTCAAAAAATTAATATTATTTACTTATAGTGGCAATCGACATTACAAGAAAATTGTCATTTAATGACAAAAATTCTATCACTATTACTTCACTTAAAAATTTTCAATGACAAGAATTAAAAATATTTTCATGCAATTAAACACTTTTTACCTAGAGAAGCAAAAGCGATAAAATTTTTGTTTTAAAAAATTAATTTTCACGTTATGCAAAGTGATAAATTATATGGAAAAAAAAAATCGAAGGCGAACGAGTCAAACCTGTAATTCGGCCTCTGCCCGACACTCTCTCCAAGAAACCCTCGGGGAATTCTTGCTTCTCCTCCCCTGGTATGGAATCAGGTCTCACAACCCACAAAAATGGCATATTAGTTTCCTCAATCCCTATCGCCAATTCTTGAAACTGAGCGTTGCTAAGTATCGCGGTGCTGCCAAATGCGACGTAAATAACCGAGCTAGTGTGTTGTTGGTCAAGCCATTCGAGGCACTCAGAGTCCTGTTCCAAGAAATGGCCACCCGAATTCGCTTGTCGATTTTCGGCGGTCAGAAGGGGCCCGATGGGGACGATGTGAGAAGGGAGGTGGGTGTATGCACCCTCCTCGAGATCGAAAGTGGAGGTGCATAACAACCAATCTGCGGATTTAAGATGAGGGGTGTCGTGCACCATTAGCTTGAAAATGAGTTTCTGAATGCTTTCACTGTCGCGGTGCCAGATGAAGTGTGATGGCAGCATGCTTGGCATTCCTTTTGCAAATTTAACCGCCTTCTTCTGTAATTCACTACCTGCATTCGCAAAATTAATTCTATTGTTTGTTCCTGATTTATTAGATATTTATGTTATGACCTTCTGAATTTAATTTTTATGCTTTTAATTAGTGAATTTAAGATTTTATTGATTTTTGGTTATATTTCGTATATTGTTCTCAGAATTGTTATTTTGCATTTTTTTATGGGAACAGTTTTCAGTAGTATTTTATTGAGGAATGAAAAAAAATTATGTGAGTGACATGTTCTCATTTGCATCCAGGTGCACCGTGTACTCATAGTGCATTTTAAAACCGTAAAACTTGTTATATTAAAATATGTAACTTGTTTACACTGAACAGTGCAATTATAAATATGAAAAAAAAAATGGTATGTTTCAGTATAAACAAATCACATCTTCTTATATAACAAGTTGCACGATTCTAAAATGCATTATGAGTGCACGGTGCACCTGGATGCATACAAAATTTAACTTTTTTATGCTACATACGAGAAATACTTTTTTAGTAATTTTCAAATAAAATTTTCTTTTCTTCAACTCTCTAATTAATTAGAAATCAACTTTACAATGAGTACCCTTTCAAAAAAAAACTTTACATATGAGAATTTTTATGAAAACAAATTAAAGATATTCTTTCAGTAATATTCCTTTCTGTTGTTTCATTTTCAATACAATGGAATTTTCTTGTTCTTCAATTTCCAATAAATTACCAAGTAGTATAGGACAAAAAAAAAAGTCGCATTAAATATCTGAAAACACACACTGACAAAAAATAAAAAATGGAGATGCAATTAATTAAACTAAATCATACCCTCATTGTCAACTATCCCATCTTCAATCAATTTAGGGACGTTAAATATCAACGGGAACATCGCTGCCGGCACTACCGAGAAAAGCGCCGATTGTACCCCCAATTTCCTGGCAGCTTCCTGAATCCCACTAAGGTGGTGGTCACAAATCACACACGTCACCTTTTCGTCCTCCTCCTCGTCCTCGCCCTCGTTAATCTTTACGATTAACTTCTTGATATTCTCGGGCACGACTTTCCACACCGTCTCTATGAACTTCTCGGGGACGACTCGCTCATCCGGTTCCAGCCCGTCTGGAATCGAGCGGAAGTGAATCGGGCCCCCCGATGAGGACTTGGTGACGATGTCGTGAACGAAATCGACGTTCACGAATGTGATCTTGATGTCGTGATGTGTGGCAAGGATGTGTGCTAGCTCTAGGAGTGGGATTACGTGGCCTTGGGCTGGGTAGGGCACCATCATAACATGAGGTTTTCCCATGGCTTATTCTTGTGAAAATAGTGAGGTGTGCTTATGTGTATATACGCACGGGACGTGTGTTGATTTGCATGAAGTTTTAGAGGCTAGGTTTGTGTTTATATACGTGTGTGCATAAGGGTGTGGTAGTTGTAGGATGTAGTAGTTGAGTTGCGTGTAACATGGACAAATTAATAATTAATAAGGGTATTTTTTGTCGTATTAGTTGTTTTACTAAAAATTACTCATTCCGTCCTATTGTAATTATCTTATTTTTTTGTTTGATCATGGTTTAAGGAATAATATTAAAATATTAGTTGGTGGACATTTTTTTTGGATGAAAAATGAGGAGTGATATATTAAATAGTGAATCTTTTTGTTTTATTGGGGATAAAAATATAGGGTAGTGGAGTGTTACTTTTTCCATTTATGGAATGAGAAAATTATAGTGGGACGTCCATAAAAGTAAAACGAGACAATTACAGTAGGACGGAGGGAATATTAGTTTGTCAGTATTAACTTGAGAGGTTGGGTTTGTGTTTATATATGTGTGTTGTATTAGTTGACATGGGTGTAACATGGACAAATAAGGGCATGTTTTAGTGGTATAAGTTGTTTTATTAAAATGTATTAGTTGATCAGTATTAATTATTATAAATCATGAAAATTTAGTTGAAATAAATTTTATTTTTCTGATGTTTTGTTAAAATAAATAGTACTATCAGTTGATGAGTATTAACGGGTATAAATCATGAAATTTTAATTTACTGATATTTAGTTATTATTGAAATTTCTTATATTCGGGACCAAAAAATGGTACAAGGGGAAATGATAATGTAACTAGCTATATATTTTCGAAGGAAAGTTATGAAGTGGATTAATAATGAAATAACTAGCGAGATTAATAGTGTTTTTGTTTGAGAGAGAGAGGAGAGAGTAATAGGTCGGCAATGGCCTTATATGTTATATCAGTGTTACCTTTAGTCGTCTGAGAGATCCATTTCCAACTCTTGTTTTGTAAGGACTTTTTCGTCCAAAAAATATACTCTTATTTACAGGCCGTTTGGGAGAATTTGGTGGTCTGGTGCGAATTTTCAAATGAGGTCTTAAGTGAGGCCCCAAGTAAAAATATGAATGTGAAACAATTTAGTTTTTATAGAAGCAATAATATTTAAAAAATTCACATTATCAGTATTTTGATTATCGCTGGAAACTTGAGAATCTTTAACCACAAATGTTTCTAGAGCCCCTCTTTGAGGTTGAATTAATGCTTCAATTTTTCTTTTCTTCTTAAGTTTTTCGCTGCCACATCATATTTTCTAATTTTATGAGACATTTTTTTAAGAGGCATAATTCAATAAGCTCACTACTCGCAGAGTTACAGTTGCACAGACAAATAATTAACAAACAACAATGAACAATCAGAAAAAAGTAACAAGTATTGAAGTAATGAAAACTTTCCTTTTGGCGATTAGGAGTCTCCTTCTCGAATTTAATAGCAATCCGGCACCTCACACCTACAGCGGCAATGACTTGAGCCAAGTAGCCAACCGGTTGCTAAAAATTCATATTAAAAAAGACAATAACCCAGAAGGCCGGAACAAAATTAGCTTCTCTGAAAATTCCATTATGAAATTAAATAAATGAAAATTGTTGAAGAATATTAGTACCAAAAATTACCTTCGAATTTGAAGAAGCCCATAGCTAATAGAGATCCAAGTTACTGAATAGTGTCTAAATCGACAAATCGTTACCTTTTTTTTTTCAACCTAATGGAAGAGGAAGATGATTGGAGTTGGGTAAAACTAATTTGGGATACATCTTTATATGCACAGACTAACTGACTGAAGATCAACGATAATTTTATTGGAAAATAGAGAAATTGATGGAAGATTAATAGAGGTTGAGAAAATTAAGGATGAATTTTATTGAAAAATAGAGAAATTGATGGAAGATTAATGGAGGTTGAGAAAATTAAGGATGAGAAGAAGAATTGAAGATTTTTAGCCGGCTGTTGCGTATACTTAGCGTCAGATTTATGATTTTTTTTAAGCCTAGTAATGAGCCTCGAAAATTTGGGCCTGGGAGCCCTGGAAAAAGTGAGGTCTGGTGTGGGTGGGCTTACTGAACACCCTTATAGCCGGGGCTGCTTATTTTGGAAATATTAACGTTTGGAGATCTATTTAGAATTGAAATAATAAATAGGAATTTGAGGTGAAGTGTGGATAACTCAAGTGGTTAGAGCTCTACCACTTGAGACCTTGAGGTCCTAGGTTTGAGACACGGAGAGAGAATATTTATTCCCTTTTGTGGTGGTCCCTCTCTTGTGAGGTGATGGTCCCCCTATTGTTGGGTTGTGGTTCCGAGTTGCAGTTTCGGGTGGTCCCCCTCTTGTGGTGATTGTGGTTCTGGTCTACAACGAGATGAAATGATGTTGCTATGTGCCCGGTGGTAGAAGAAATTATTGTAATTGATTGTCTTTAAAAAAAAAGAATTTGAGGGCTAATTTTATAAATATTTATATATAAAAAATAAATGAATTAATTAAATTATGTGTATATGTAAATTTAAAAGTAATAATATTTTATATAAATTTATAAATATTACTCCCTCCGTCTCGCAATAATGTGCACAATTTCCTTTTTGGTTTGTCCCGTAATAACGTGCGCATTTTCTAAAATGACAAAACACTCAAAACTTACACCCTCACAATATCATTATAATTTATTTAAATAATATCAATAAAACAAGTTTTCTTAATTTCTATGCCCAGATAGTGCACGTTATACTGGGACGGAGGAATTATGAAGTTAAAGTACATGAAGAGTTTTTTTATTTTTTGAGTATAATTAAAAATAATGTTGAGAATGAGACTTCCCAATAAAATAAGTGTGTAAGTACTTGCAGGATAAGAGATTACTTTATTTCACTTTCTTGCACTATTTAATTTTCTTCTTTGTAAATTTTAACAATATATAGGAATTATAGTGGGGGCGAATTGAAACTTAATTAATATCCTCCTTTGATTTCTTCTTTGATGAAAACGATGTTCATTTTCTTCCATTTTTCCTCTTCAATGTTATACTATTTGTATTTAGGGCTTGTTTTGAAACACTACTCAAGCTCAAAAAATATTTATTTTTAAAATAAGTTGAGTCATAATAATTTAAAAAAAAACACTTATATACTAATCATTGGAGGTTGAAAACACCCCCCTTAATTTGTATTGTTAGGGGTTCTTGAGTTCTTGTTTTCCTTTATAAAGCAAATCCTTATATATATGTACGTATAACTGTATAAGGTATATATGCTATAAAAAATGATTATTATTTCTTTTTTTTTTCAAGGAAGAGACCGTGTTGTTGGTCCCTCAGCTTGGCGGGTTATAAATCGAAGGATATGTCTAAGTAGCAGACATTTGTGGAAGAGAACCAACAAGATTCAATCTTCGGGACAAACCTCCATAATATTTCAATAGAAATTTTATTCCATACGGGGTTCGAACTTGCGTTGCCCAGGACTTCTCCCCATATTTAATTGGCCGTTAATGAAGCAATTTTGTATATTAAAAATTGTATGATTCAATATTTGTAAATTGTATCTTTTGATATAACAAATTGCATAATTCTAAATTTAAATATGAGTGGTAGGAAACATAATTAAACAAGCACTTCTGGAAAAACCTATGTCGGCAATGGCCTGTTATGTTACGGTCACCTTAATTTAGTCCTCAACTCTTGTTTTTTAAGGACTTTTTCGTCCTTTAAAATTACTTTTCTAGCTCGAAAATATCAACGGTTTGAAGATCTATACTTAATTCTGAGGTTGAATAATAAGTTAGGGGTAATTTTGTAATATTTATATATAAAATAAATAAAAAAAATTAAATTGTGTGTGTATATGAGTCCAAAAGTAATGAGATTTAATTTGTATAAATTTATAAATACTGTGAAAGTGAAATTTATGAAGAGTTTTTCATTTTTAGTGTGGAAATAATATTGGGAGTGAGACGTCCTAACAAAACAAGTGCACAAGTACTTGCAGAACAATTAAGGGATTACTTCATTTCGCTTTCATGCACTATTTATTAATTTAATTTTCTTCTTGTAAAGTTTAATCATATATAGGAATTATAGTGGGGTGGGAATTGAAACCTTTAATATCCTCCCTTGAATTCTTCTTTAACAGAAATGATATTCATTTCCCTCCAGTTTTCCTCTTCAATATTATAGCTAGCATTGTTCTTGAATTCTTGTTTTCCTTTAAAAAGCAAAACCTATATGTATGTATAATTATATAAGGTATATATGTTAGAATAAAGTGGTTGTTATTATTATTTTTTTTAAAGAAGAGATGAGAAATTTCTCCTACTCGTGACGGTTTGTAAATCGAAGAATATGTTCAAATAGCAGACTTTTGTGGAAAAAAGCCAACAACCTCAAGACAAATTTTCATAATATTTCAATGAAAATTTTATTCCACGTGAGATTCGAATCTGCGTCACAAGGGAAATTCTCCCCATATTTCAATGGCTGCTAAAGAAGCAATTTTGCATATTAAAGAATAATTATGACACAGAATCATATCACATGCCAACAATTATGTGATGATTTTTTAAAACCATTTTTATGAAAAAACTAAGAAAGCTGGTTATATAGACCTGTCAGTCTATTACCAGCATTTCTACGAGTGAATTTAACGTAGAAAGAAATTAACGTGTGAATTTATTAGTGTTCTTTCCAATGTTTTCATAACCGAACCGGTGATCGAACCGGACAGACCACCGGTCAGCGGTTCAACCGGTCGGACCGGTTCAACCGGCAGTTCAACCGTTTTCTATGTTTAGTTAAAAAAAACAAAATAAATATACACCTACAAAAATTTAAATATATATTTTATAACTTTTCATATCATATTTTATAAATTTTGTCTCACCTCATACATTTATCCCACATCGAAAGTGTTAGAGAAAAATGTGAGAGGAATATAGATTTAAAATTTTAAATATTTAATATAAATTAATAATTTAATTTAAAAAAAAATAAAAAACCGGTTTTTTCCGGTTGAACCGGGTTTTGACCGGTTCAACCTGAAATCCGGTTATATATGTGTTTTTTAACCGGGTTACCGGCCGGTTCCCGATTCAACCGGTTGAACCGGCCGGTTCAACCCGGTTTTGAAAACATTGGTTCTTTCATCAATGTCACATAATTCCTTTTTTTTATTCGAAATATGATATTGTTAATGAATCAATATTATTTTTTTTATCATGTAAATGGTGATTCGAACTCATGATCTCACGATATAGGTAGTGATGCTCTAACCACTTGAGCTAATCCGCTTCGTCAATGAATCAATATTGTTTAGTAGACTTGCACATATAAAATATTACAAATTAATAAAACATGACAACAATCAAATTAAATTAACCAAAATAAATAAATATTCGAAATATTTATTACAAAAGTAATAACATAGCCAAATTCTTATGTGCACCATTTGATTTGGTGCAATTTAATTTTAGGAGTTCTTTATTTTATTTTTTTTCAGTTTTAGTTTTTTTTTTTTTAATTTAAGTTTTTTTTTTAACTTTAATTTCAATTTTAGGTTTTTTTTTGCCGACCCGGACCCAAACCCGGTTCGAGTGGTTCATGGTTAACTCGGCCCAAGTGGTTCATGGTTCACCCGGTCCGAATGGTTCATATATAATTTAGGGTTCATTGTTTAGGGGTTAGGGTTTAGAGTGTATAGTTCATCCAAATTAAAATTGAATTCAATTGCACCAATTTAAATTGGTGTATAGGGCGCACAAGAAAGTGACTCAATAACAATTCTTTCTTCAATACTTGCTTTTATTTTGGAGTGAGTCTCCCGTGCACCATACACTTTATATTGTATTTTAAAAACCTGCAACTTGTTATACTAATATTTATGATATGTTACACTGAAATGTGCAATATGTGTTCATAAAATATAGTTTCACATTTCAGTGTAATAAATCGCCGCATGGTGTAACTAAGTTAGACAATTTCCAAGTTCACATATGAATTAAAGAAATTTATTGCTCGTGGAAGAAAAAACCATAGGAGCAAATAAGTCGCACAGAGTACTATTTTGATAGGGATTATTTTTTTAAGATTAAATGACAATATTGTCAAGATATAGCTATACTTAAATTAATTATACTTCTATTTTTATATTTTCTGTAGGTTGATTTGCCACTATCCAAAATCTTAGTCAATATACAGGCTACGGACAAGATTGGGTTCAAGTAATTAAAGATGATCTTGGACACACAAATTATTATTTTTTTGAAAGGATTGAACATACATTTTTGAATGTGACAGAAATTCTCTGTTTCCGCTCTTCAATATTTTATATTCAAAGTGTACCATCAAATAGAAGATGTGAGTAGTTTGTAAAAGAAAAAATAGTCACTTTGTATATAATGTGAAAAAAATAAGTAATTAATAGACATTTGTATTAGAACTTCGCCGCATGAAATCTTGGGTTCGAGACACGGAGGTGGTTTCGATTGCGGTTCCGAGTTGCAGTTTTGGGTGGTCTCCCTCTTGTGGTAATTGCGGTTTCGGTCTATAGCGAGAAGAAATGATGTTGACATGTGCCCGGTGGTAGAAGAAATTATTATAATTGATTATCTTAGGGAACTATTATAAACTCTCATAAATTATAAACTAGAAGCTTCAAAGATGATGCTTTTAGTAGGTTATTAGTATTTTTTTAAAAAAATATTTTTTTTTTTGAAAACGCTATCAACTTTTCATTGAATTTTTTTACAAATATCATCAACTTCTACTATTAATAATTTTTCTCATAATCACTAATTTTAATAACTTCTTTAAAACCATAAATTTTTGCAAACACCCTCATAAGTTCTTTAAAACACCTTATAAACTATATAGAAATTTATAATTTTTTTAATTTTGTTTGGTAAAATAATATGTTTAACATCTTATAATTTGACAAAAGCTCTTTAAAACTTTTAAGCAAAAAAAAATTGAGTTGGATATCATAATTTATTTTACAAAAATTATATAAGTTCTACCCATCTCAACCCATCCCGGCTTGAATCCAAACCAACCCGGCCTTTTTTTTTTTTGAATTTTTTTTTTTGAAAAAAAAAATTGTTTTAAAAAAAATTCAAAATTTTTTTTATTCCAAAAAAAATAAATTATATTATATTAAAATTAAAAAATATTTTTTAAAACTTATTAAAAAATTTATAAGTTTTATTTGTTAAACACTTTAATAACTTATAAGTTATTAAAAATTAAATAAATTCTTAAAACAACTTATAAACTTTTAAAATAAGTTTAGCCAAACGACCTTCATCTTTCCCGTTGCTTTTAATTAACCAACATAATGTGTATATATTGAACGTAATAATAAATCAGATTAAACACCAAACTAAAATGGGGGATTCAAATAGAAATCAATTGTTCAACAATTATACAATCAAATTATCTTAAATATTGCAAAATATAATTTTATTTCATTAATAAACATGTGGTCAAGATACAGTAAAAAGTGCGATACATCAAATCAAATGAGGTTCAAAAAGTAAACACTAAGACAAGATGCATAAGATAAAATTGAAATCACAATCCACGATTGAATCGTACAATAGCTTCTATTTGTGTATCCAAGTGATAAATTTATTGAGATTATCGTGAGAAGCCCCTCCTTCTTTTATAGTATTCTCAATCTTTCTCTTAAATTGCAGAGCCATCTCTTTAAACTCCTTATCACCAAGAATTAGATCGATCTTTGTCTTAAATTCTTCGGATGTAATAATGTTCCCGTTTTGAACATCACGTTCGAACCTCACCCCGACTCTCCAAACATCACATATGTAGCTTTGACTCACAAACTGGTCAGAGAAATACGGCCAACATAGAATCGGGACCCCACTGCTTAAACTTTCTATAGTCGAGTTCCAACCACAGTGACTTACGAAGCAAGCAACAGAAGAGTGGCCCAAAACCTTTTGTTGAGGCGCCCAACCTACAATTCAACACTAAAGATTGCCAGACTTTTGAACTAAATTAGTATTTTATTTCATGAAAAGTACATAGATTTTGATTTGGTAGATCCATGACCGAACCTAAAGAGGTGAAAAGTCAAATAGTTCATGTTTTGATAAAATATTAATTAACTCAACTACAATTTTTAAAGGTTTTCAATAAGATGCACTCTTACTAATTGTTGGAGTATAATATAAACTTAACCCTTTAAAAAAGACCGCTATTTGTTGAAGAAAAAATCAACTCATTCAATTGATATAATTATTTCAGAGTTATTATCTTCCACTCCTTTTAGAAACTTGATTGGGGCCCACTTTAAAAGTTATGAAAGAAAAAAACATATATAGATATATATTATTTTTATTTTTCAAAAAATTAATATTATTTACTTACAGTGGCAATCGATATTACAAGAAAATTGTCATTTAATGACAAAAATTCTATCACTATTACTTCACTTAAAATTTTTCAATGACAAGAATTAAAAATATTTTCATGCAATTAAACACTTTTACCTAGAGAAGCAAAAGCGATAAAATTTTTGTTTTAAAAAATTAATTTTCACGTTATGCAAAGTGATAAATTATATGGAAAAAAAAATCGATGACGATCAAGTCAAACCTGTAATTCGGCCTCTGCCCGATGCTCTCTCCAAGAAACCCTCGGGGAATTCTTGCTTCTCCTCCCCTGGTATGGAATCAGGTCTCACAACCCACAAAAATGGCATATTAGTTTCCTCAATCCCTATCGCCAATTCTTGAAACTGAGCGTTGCTAAGTATCGCGGTGCTGCCAAACGCGACGTAAATAACCGAGCTAGTGTGTTGTTGGTCAAGCCATTCGAGGCACTCAGAGTCATGTTCCAAGAAATGGCCACCCGAATTCGCTTGTCGATTTTCATGAAGTTTTAGAGGCTAGGTTTGTGTTTATATCACTACTACACATTTAAGCTTGCACAACTGCACTTGGACAACCCTTTTTTCAAACTGCTCTCCAAGCTACAGTTTGGAGAGCTGTTTTAATTAAAAAAAAATATAGCACAGGACACTATGTCATTTATTACATATATCATATATTAAAAAAAGTGAAACACAAGATAAATTAATAAAAAAATAAAATACTAAAATAGATTAAAAATGATGAAATGAAATAGTTAAAATGGTTAGAATAACACTACGCTTATGCCGTGAGCCACGAGGTTATGAATTTGAGTCATCATCACCTCAGTTTGGAGTGAATTACACAATCAACAAATTTAGCTAGTTTCCAAGAATCACGCTTGCTTGATCTAGAGTCAACTTTTAAGTCTCCAACCCCAGCCCATCCCTGCAAATATACGTACACATAGCACATGACATGTACATACATGTACATAATTATAAAAAATAAAAATAAAAAACACCCCCACTTGCTATAAGCACGAATAGAGACATGTCCTCTTAACTCTCTTCTTGGACCTAACAGTCTGTATTGATGCCCAAAATTAGGCTCATTCACTAGAAAGATATACAACTATTAATAAACCTCGTAAATAAGTTCACATTTATAATATATATAGAAATGTAAAATGAAAGTGAAGACACGTACAATTACTACTAGCCCTGCGGTCAACGCTCGAGTCCACCCACCTACCTCATCCACACATTAACAAAACCCCACTTGCTATAAATTTAAACAGAGACATGCACATAAAAAACATAATTACCCAACCAGTATAGTACTACTAGTATGCATTAATTTCCCAATCAAAAAATATATATACTTAATTATACATATCACATATATACGCCTTCACAAGTATGTATGGTGTATGTATATTAGTATATATGTATATCATGTATATTGGTGTATATATATCATGTTGTATTTATTAGTGTATGTTTTAGTCCAAATAATTTTCAAGATCATGTCTCGCTTTGCCATATCCCGAGATGATAGATATTCTAATAGAGATCATTTCCCAATCAAAAAGGCGCATATTATACCATCACATATATACGCCTTCATATGATGGTATGTATATGATCGATGTATATCATGATCCACGATGATATCTTGAGATTAGTGTGTGACAAGATCATGTCTCCCCACCACCACTAATAGAGATCATGGGGAGAAGGTGCATATGATCGAGGTATAGTCACCATGTCATCTATTAAGAGAGCTCGTCATCTATTAAGAGAGGAAAAAAAACACTTCAAGTAATTTTATTATAATTGAACAATTTAAAATCGATAAATATATTGATTGATCGTTGAACCTAATTAAATACTATGTTATTGCAGTTATCGTTCAATGAGTTTTGACAGACAATAGGAAAAGAGAGTGAGTCGTTGTCCTTCTACATTGGAGCTACAATCGGGACCGTGATCCCTATCGTCTTTGCCACCAAGAATGGCGTAAATTTCAAACCCGACTCCTTTTTGAAGGAAAGATTATGGGACGAACTTACGGTATGTTAACTATATATTTATTGAAAGTTGTAGTATGACCCTTAAATTTACTAAATTGTTATGTTATATGCGTATAGACTAGATTCAGAGGTCTTGACCACACAAAGAAGAAGCAAATATTGTCGCAAGTTGGAGTAATGTCCAAGAATTTTCGGACTTGGTTGAGAAGTAACACACGAGATCCGGAAACTGGTCTTTACTCGGCTAGTCCGCCTCCGGAGTATCAGAATAGCCCTATGGTGGCTCCATCTTGGGGAGGAGTTTGTGAGCAGAGCTATGGAGGATGATTTCCGGTAAAATTGATCAATGTCATTTCCTCAATTTCTAATGCCCTAAGTTTTTCAGTGTTTATCATATTTCTATTATCTCTGTAGAATCGAAGTAATAAAAATCGCGATCAAGCCAAGTCGATGGAGGCGCGATATCGTGGATCGAACAAAGGTTATGCACCTAATAAGAGAAAATATGGTGAGATCAAAATCCTAAATTTTAATTTTTTTTTTTTTAAATTCACTTTTAATATATATCTAATAAAGGGACACGTTCATCGCTATCGATAGAAAGAAAGAAAGAAAAAAAAGCTCGAGAGAGTGAGCCTATTGTTACCCTTGGTTTGACTTATTTTAGACTACCGTAAAGGGGTTGAGACGGAATATTCACGATCCCAAAGGTACGTAGCATCATCGAAGAAGTGGTAATCTATCCATTAATTTATCTTTCAATTACAAACTATTATTTATAAACAAATAATTAAATAATAATCTTTTGTTTTTTGTGATTTAGGAGTGTCTATCACGACCATGACGCCTTAATTTACATCCGCATTATCGCCTTTGATGATCTGTTTGGATTCGGGCTATAGGTCGCCAGAGCATCTCGTCCGCCACGGAGTGTCGGATATGGCGTGATTTAAGACATCGTTAGCAATGGCACCGGTCTTCAAGCCATGAATATGGTGGGTATACTAACGGAACATGTTGCCAAGTTGTCTAAAGATGTGGAACGTTTGAGGTCCGAAAGTGAAGAATGAGCCACTTTTAATGTCGCCGAGTGGAGCAAGTTGTGAACATAGTGTCGCTAATGCTATGTTTTCAAATAACCCTAGGGGACGACTTTATTGAGGCACTTCAAAACGCCTCTCGTGCATCGATATGCATGTCTCACATTTGTTTTAATTAAAGACTTGTGTATTAAAATTTTCTAACTAAATATCTTATTCAAACAACCAACGACCTTTTGCTACCTTTTTATTTGGAGGATCCCGACGGGTTGGTGGCCACGAACGCGTTACCGCAGCTCCCATGGAATGATTCATGGTCATCCCATCACTCCCCGGTTTTGTGAGGGTCACACTCGATGTACCCGTGATCGGACAAGAGGATTCAGCTGTGCCAAAACCAATCGATGAAGCCTCACAGTCGGAACAGCGGTCGGGCACTTCATTGAATGGCCGAGCAACTTGGTCTCTAGCACCTGTTGGGGAATGAGTTGCACAGATCTATTCGGGGTGAATATTTAAATACAATTTTAATTCTTATAATTATTACTAGCATGAATTAATCCTATATTAATTCAAATAATAATCCAACAACATATCATGCATATAATTAATTCACGTAAAACCTACGCATGCGGAATTCTACGAGTTTACGTGAACGTACCTCTTGGGATGACAGTGATCTGGCTGATTAGACTAACCAAAAGAACTTCCCAGGTATTCCCTTAATCCTTGTTCGACTATCCGGTGGTAGGACACTTGTGAACAATTAACAAAAGGAAAATAAATTATGTTGCACCACCTTTGTGGATTTACTAATTTTTCCAGTACATCAAAATTGTACTTGGGAATGAAAGAATCATCCCCTATTTATAGAGCATAGGTGGTCGAAATTTTGGCCAAAAAATAATGTGGGAAAATCTTTTCTTGATCTCCAAGAAATCTTGAATATATCTCTTATATTCTTTTTCCCATAATTATAATATTTCACAAAATCCCACCTACTCTCCCGCTTTCCAAAACTTTCCTCATACTTGATTCCATGCTCTTATTTGATGTTGAGTCTGCTTGGTTCAGCTTTCTTCTCTTTTCATCATCCTTATCACCACTTGACCTAGGATGAAAAGAAGATTTTTGTTTTCCCAAGTTCTTTTCCTCGCGCTCCCTTTCCCTTTCAACCAAAGTGAGAGCATTTACAAGATCATCCACTGTAAAATCTAGATCTTCCATTAGATACTAAAGATATTATAGCTCTTTGGTAAGGATTGGAGTATGAAATCAATCTTAGTCTTGAAATCACATTTTTCACCGAGGATCTCAAGTTCCTCAAATAGAACCATAACCCTAAAGACATGCTGCGCTGCAGTCGTCCCTTTTTCCATTTTTAATTCAGCAATTTCTTGCTTCACACTTTGGATTGCCATATGGGTCTGATGTGCGAACATCGCTTCGAGATTCTGTAAGATGTCTGCAGCTGACTCATATTCTTGATGAAGGTGTCTCAACGCATCTGACAGATGTGCCAGAATTGTATCCTTCGTCAATTCATTTGCCAGCTCCCATTCACCATAAATCATCTCATCCCATATTCCGGCGTCCTTAGTTGATTTTTCGGGTTTTGGTGTATCAAGTACCCATTTGGAAGGTGATGCGGTTAGGACAGGTTTTAGTTTGTATTTCCAATCAAAATAGTTTTCACCAGTAAGCAAATTGTCTTTAAGTATATTTGACAGTGGATTAGAAGGTTGCGACATGATGAACTGAAATAAACGATAATATGCACAAGCACAAATATATCACAAGGTTCGATCAAATGCATCATATTAAAATCTCAAAAAAAATATGAACATGCATCGGCCAACATCTCAAAACAGTTTAAATAAGCCACGTGGGGTGGGTCATTATTTAAACACATTCAAGCAGGTTACAAACAAGAACAGTTACAAAAAGCTTTAATATCCAGATTAATAGTTGGCTCCCACTTGACCAATATAAAATTGACAGGGACTTCGGGGAAGTATATGCATATCAATTTTATACCTAAGTAATAACCATGATTAAATACAGGATTATTATTTCGCATTGATCGAGCCTCGTGGGGAGGGTCATCGTCGCCACTAGTAATAATCCACAATCATCCATTTGGAATTCATTCATGTGAAAGCTATCTTTTTGGCCAGTCCGGGGAATTTCTCCAAAAGAATTCACAAATAAATAAATCATGGAGGTCAAAATTAATTCAATTTTATTGTCTGAAATAAAATTGTCAATTAATTATTTAAACATACTTAGTAATTTTTGAATGTGAGATTTTTCATTGGGCAATTCTCATGCAAACACATTTAAACAAATTAAATAAAGTATAAGATAGCACAATAATAAATCAAGCAAAGCAGAAAAATAAACATATTGGGCACAAATTATCCAATTGTCATGGTTTGATTTTTCTTGGCTTGATCTTGAAGAAACACCGTCTTGAATTTCTCCAACTCCATCGTCTCTAAAAGAACTCCATCTCCTCCACTCGGGAACCTCGGTAGTCTGCGTCTTCCGGCCGCCCGATCGCTATAGCCGTGCCTCGTCGCCATCGCCGGGCATGGTCCGCTAACGCTTCTCGGATCTCTGTAGCCCTGTTGCCTCGGCCCTCGGCCTCAAGGCGCCCATGCGCCCATCTTGGCGCTGTGCCATCGCCCCTCCGTGTCGCGTCGGATCGCTGGCCTCGTTTTAACGCGTTTATACAAAGTTTCGTCCGCCCTGCCGCCACGGTTTTGGATTTTATCCTTTAATTCTTAAATCTCGTCTTTGTTTCCGGATTCGATTACAATTTATTTACAAAAAATAAATAAACCTAGATCTAGACTAGTCTATTACATTGATCAAATCAAACAAATCCTAATCTACTCGTGGATTTTCTCAAGAGGCAAAACGAATCCGAACGAATCGAATTAAAAACCACAATTTATATGCATGCATAAATAAACACATTAAATTCCATGACAATTGGATACCTGCAAAACAGATCCAACAATTATACTATCCAATTTCAAATTTAATGTCAGCGAATTAAATTACAATTTATAATTCAGAGCCCGAAACCGTGGCTCTGATACCAGTTGTTGGGGAATGAGTTGCACAGATCTATTCGGGGTGAATATTTAAATACAAATTTAATTCTTATAATTATTACTTTTAATGAATTAATCCTATATTAATTCAAATAATAATCCAACAACAAATCATGCATATAATTAATTCACGTAAAACCTACGCATGCGGAATTCTACGAGTTTACGTGAACGTACCTCTTGGGATGGCAGTGATCTGGCTGATTAGACTAACCAAAAAAACTTCTCAAGTATTCCCTTAATCCTTGTTCGACTATCCGGTGGTAGGACACTTGTGAACAATTAACAAAAGAAAAATAAATTATGTTGCACCACCTTTGTGAATTTACTAATTTTTCCAGCACATCGGAATTGTACTTGGGAATGAAAGAATCATCCCCTATTTATAGAGTATAGGTGGTTGAAATTTTGGCCAAAAAATAATGTGGGAAAATCTTTTCTTGATCTCCAAGAAATCTTGAATATATCTCCTATATTCTTTTTCCAATAATTATAATATTCCACAAAATCCCACCTACTCTTTGTTATGGATAATTTCGAAATTATAGGTCAAGATTCTAAGATTTGTATCTTCTTGAATTTATGAGATATTCTTGCATTTCAAGAAATACATATCTTCCATAATATATTTTCAAGAAAATCAAGAAAATCTTTCTTGCCCCTAATCTTCAAAATTTTCGAAAATCTCATGTATGAATAACCAAGTGGGAGATTTCTTGAAGTTATGTATTCCAAGAATACATATCTTCATTCCATTGTAAATTCAAAGAAAATCTTTCTCCCCCTTTTATCCAAAAAAATTTGAAAAATAGGAAAAATTATGCAACAAGATTTATTTTATTTTTAAACACATTTTTCAGTTATTGGACTATATATTGGGCTACTTAGGGGGCCTTTAGGAGAATTAAGATTGGATCTTCCAATGGATCTTGAATTATCAATATTGAGCCACAATATTATTCAAGCCCATAAATATTAATTAATCCCACTACATAATTAATATTGCACTATCCATCTTAACCCATATTACAGTCAATATGACTCCCGGTTATTATTTCCCGTGTTTAAGATTATCTAGCCCATTAATTAATTCAAGCCACTGAAATAGCTTTCCGTTAATTAATATCTTTTGTCCTTGGTCAAGGAACGGTTCAACATTATTATCCATACCGGAAACTAATTCCACTTGCAAGATTTGGTATGATAAAGCTTATGAACCTCCCAAGGGGGCAAATCGAACAAGCGTACTTGCACACGATTCTTCGTATTAAATCTTAGCAATCACATGTGACCAATAATATTGCCCAAGATAAAAGGTATTGAATCTCGTTGATTCTCTTCCCATGATAAGTCAAAGCAATAGTTACCAATCACACTTGATCCTATTTAAGGAACGAAGATTAAGAAATAACGAACCACTGAGGTCTAATTCTTCCTTGTTCAGTTCTGAAGAATTTGTCCTCCTGTAGGTCCTATTCAGTGCATCAGTCATGCACTAGTGTAATCTCTTGGTCAAGACAAGTCAATCTGAGCCTTACACTTCAACCTTTCACGATGGGTTGTTCATTTCCATCTAGGTCGTGAATGGCGTACTTTTAGTTACAAGGGACTGTTAATTTAATCTTCTGTGATATGGTATCACTAAATTAACTACAATGTAACATGTACGATTTATTGAACAGTTATGCAGTAAATATATGTAACATATAATAATATTTAAATCATCAGTGATAAACAATTTATTTCAATAAATAAGTCCGAAATTCAGTTTTGATTATACAAAGTAAAAGCATACTTTCCAGTATAATCCCAACAGTACCATGAGGGTAAAATATATGTTATTAAAGTTCATTATCTTATTTGTGGTTCTAAATAATATTGCAAATTAATTGTAGAATCTGCCGACACCACAAATGCCTCGGAAGAAATCACCACAAAAGGCTAAAGAGAAATCGAGGGGTGTCGTAGACAGTCATAGGGGGAGAACTAGGGACTCCACTGCGCTCAGACTTGGTTATACTGTGACTGGAAACTTAGATCACGATGATTATGTACAGTCTAGGGTGCATCAGATGGTATCGTCTAATGCTTTCGAGATCGTCACAGTTCCCATGCTTGCTCACTTTCATTAGAATACTTTCCAAGAATTCGTCAGTGAGGAACATGTGCGCGAAGTCTTGAATGACGAGTGGTTGAGTGCAACCACCATTGCCCTTTACCTCAGGTATGAGTTTACTAATTCTCAATATTCACTTTCTGTAAAGTTTAATTTCCTTTTTAAATATTAATTAGCGTATATATGTTGGTTAAAGATATTTGGGTGAGGTATATCTCTCCAGAGATGTCCGAGCAAGTGGAATGTATTCCTTCGTCTCCCCCCAGGTGTCTTGCATATTGGGTGATAGGGTACAGACCATGGATGGGTTAGTTAATCATATGCTGAATTAAACTGGGAGCGATCATCTCATTTTTTGGCCAACAAATGTGGGGTGAGTGATAAACATTTCGTTAAAATTTGTATTCATGTTTATAATATTTGCACATATATATGCTAAATTTGCAGTTAATTTTAATATTCTCAATATAATATAGGAACCATTGGGTGCTGGTCGCCATACACATGAATACATTAAGTGTGTATTTTATGGACCCAACTCAGGATGGAGTTTATTCAAATCGCCCTGATCTCGTTTCATATATGGAAGCGTAAGTTCATTTTTAATATTCTATACAATGATTTGTTTTACTTTTAAAATTATGCATATTTAATCTATTTTTATTTTTTAATTATAATAATAATAGCGTGATGACGATGTATCGAAGTCGCCTTCAGAGTCAAGGTTCAAGATCTAAGTTAAATAAAGTGAACTGGATTAACAATAAGGTAAATTTAATTTAGTAAATTATCAAACTAATAGAAAGAAATCATAATTGTAATACGTGATTATAATTGTTAATCAACAGGTTCCGAGGCAACGAGATAATGAATATTGTGGACATTTTGTGTGTTGCTTTATTGAAGATATAATCCGCGCTTCTCTAACGAGCATTCCTCTCGATGTAAGTCAATTTATCGATTTATTAAATTATTATTGATTGAATAAAAATTCATACTATATTGATTGATTCGTTGTTTGCAGTTTGTCTATGAACGTGAGCTCAAGTTTTATTCTAAGAAAAGACTGGAGAAATGAAAGAACGATTGGACGGGGTACCTTTACAATAGATTCTTATATCCATACGATATTGAGTGATCGTTGTTTGAAATTTTGGTAGCATGTAATTAAATTATATATTTGTGATGATATATATTTCATGTTTTTGGTGTATTGGACATATGTTTATGATTGTATGTTTATTTATTTCATGATGTGTATGTTTATTTATTTGATGTTTTGGTATATATACATATATATATATATATATATATATATGTATGTATGTTGTATAAGTTTTGATTTATGGTTTTATTATAGGATTTTTGGTTTATGGTTTATGGTATTGGACGTATATATAAGTTTTGGTTTATAGTTTTATTATAGGATTTTTAAAATATAAATTAATAATTAAAAAAAAAGATATTGGACAGCGGTTAATAACCGCTATCTATGTAACATAATAAACGAAAATATAAAAAAAAAATATGTTAGACAGCGGTTAATAACCGTTGTCCAAGCAAACTCTTGCAAAGCGGTTGAAAACCGCTGTCCAAGTGCGATTTCTTGGACATCAATTTTTTATCAGTTGTCCAAGCTTGGACAACTGATTCTTGGAGAGCGGTTATAACCGCTCTCCAAGGTCATTTTTCACAGCTGTCCAAACCCAAATGTGTATTAGTGCATACGTGTGTGCATAAGGGTGTGGTAGTTGAAGGATGTAGTAGTTGAGTTGCTTGTAACATGGACAAATTAATAATTAATAAGTGTATTTTTTATCGTATTAGCTGGTTTACTAAAAATTACTCATTCCGTCCTATTGTAATTGTCTTATTTTTTTGGTTGATCATGGTTTAAGGAATAATATTAAAATATTAGTTGGTGAACATTTTTTTTTTTTTGTGGATGAAAAATGAGAAGTGATATATTAAATAGTGAATTTTTTGTTTTATTGGAGATAAAAATATAGGGTAGTGGAGTGTTACTTTTTCCATTTATGGAATGAGAAAATTATAGTGGGACGTCCATAAAAGTAAAATGAGACAATTACAGCAGGACGGAGGGAATATTAGTTTGTCAGTATTAACTTGAGAGGTTGGGTTTGTGTTTATATATGTGTGTTGTATTAGTTGACATGGGTGTAACATGGACAGATAAGGGCATGTTTTAGTGGTATAAGTTGTTTTATTAAAATGTATTAGTTGATCAATATTAATTATTATAAATCACGAAAATTTAGTTGAAATAAATTTTATTTTTCTGATGTTTTGTTAAAATAAATAGTACTATCAGTTGATGAGTATTAACGGTTATAAATCATGAAATTTTAATTTACTGATATTTAGTTATTATTGAAATTTCTTATATTCGGGACCAAAAAATGGTACAAGGGGAAATGATAATGTAACTAGCTATATATTTTCGAAGGAAAGTTATGACGTGGATTAATAATGAAACAACTAGCGAGATTAATAGTGTTTTTGTTTGAGAGAGAGAGAGAGGAGAGAGTAATAGGTCGGCAATGGCCTTATATGTTGTATCAGTGTTACCTTTAGTCGTCTGAGAGATCCATTTCCAACTCTTGTTTTGTAAGGACTTTTTCGTCCAAAAAAATATACTCTTATTTACAGGCCGTTTGGGAGAATTTGGTGGCCTGGTGCGAATTTTTAAATGAGGCCTTAAGTGAGGCCCCAAGTAAAAATATTGTTGGTCCCGATTAGGAAAACCCATGTACAGCGAAAAATATCATGTAATGCATATAAAAACAGGGGTGAGGGCAGAGTGATTCCAATTTTTCTTTTTGCTTTTAAGAACATGTGTGTTTTGCTTATAATCGAATGCATATGGCAAATAATAACATAAAGCAGTAAAGAACACACAATTTTATAGTGGTTCGGACAACTCGTCCTACATCCACTCTTCCCTTCATGGGGCACCGACTTAACCGACTGGACTTAGTTTAACGTGTTAGTCCAACACCCAACAGATGTTTACCGAGTTCACACTCAAACGGGACTTATCTCCCTCACGGGATTGCCTACCCTCCCTTTCGGGATTGCTAGATGTTTACCGAGTTCACACTCCCCTACAAACATAACCAACTTTTGGGTTTGGGTATAAGATTGTTTGGTTTCCAACTAGGGTAAGATTTTCCCTTACATTTGTTTAGCCTCAATGCTAAAGTTGGGAAAATCTCTCTAAGCTTAGGATATGACATTTTGTGCTTAGATCTAGGGTAGAACACTTTTGAATATATGCGTGTATTTCTTGCTCAATGTTCTATGGTGGAGATGCTAAATGATTTGGCTCTGTAGCTTCACGCATTTCTCACACTTCCACACGAATAATGAAGGAAGAACTTGCATTTATAGTGTGGATTTGAATGTTACCGTTGGAAGGAGTTACATTCAAATCCATACTATTCTTTAGCTTTTTGCAGCTTTTTCAAGCTTGTTGTCTTCCTCTCATTGGTCCACGTTAGCTGAATCTAACGGCTATATTCTTCAGGATCTTCTGAGTCTCAGTGTCTTCAGAGACATACTGAGTCTTCCGGTTTATCTGAGTCTTCAGGTTTATCTGAGTCTCAGATTTCTCATCTGAGCCTCAGGTTTCTCTGAGTCTCAGGATACTTCTACTCAGGGTTCTTGATTCAGCAGACTTCTCTTCAGCGGACCTTGTCTGATCAGGCATACTGACACTCAGGCTGACTGAGTTCAGTTCTCACATCCTGACCCTCAGGTCACTTTGACTTACTGACCCTCAGGTCACTTGACTCATGCTATCTGATTTCTTCTTGCCTGATCTGATCAGCTCGACTGAACAGATCAACACATCTTCAGGTCAACACCTCAGGATAGCATCAGGTCAGTACATTAGGTTTAGCATATTAGTTCAACACATGTGATCTCAATCACGTCTGATCTTGATCATCTGCTCATCTTCTGATCTGCAACCTTCTCTTCTGATTTGCAGGCTTTAGCTTTTCTTCTCTTCTGATTTTGTACAGCTCATCAGTTAACTCTAGAACTCATCTAACTCATCTGATCTCGATCAGTCTCGTCTGCAGCCTCGTCTGATCTCGATCATCTACGTCTGATTTCGTGAGTTCCCCCTCAATTTGTTCTTCTGTTCCCCCTTAACTTGTTATATGTAGATTAACTTCAAAAACACAGTTGATAATGTTTTGGCATAATTCATCAAAACTAAAATATCCCAACAAATATGAATGTGAAAAAGTTTAGTTTTTATAGAAGCAATAATATTTAAAAAATTCACATTATCAGTATTTTGATTATCGCTGGAAACTTGAGAATCTTTAACCACAAATGTTTCTAGAGCCCCTCTTTGAGGTTGAATTAATGCTTCAATTCTTCTTTTCTTCTTAAGTTTTTCGCTGCCACATCATATTTTCTAATTTTATGAGGCATTTTTTTAAGAGGCATAATTCAATAAGCTCACTACTCACAGAGTTACAGTTGCACAGACAAATAATTAACAAATAACAATGAACAATTAGAAAAAAGTAACAAGTATTGAAGTAATGAAAACTTTCCTTTTGGCGATTAGGAGTCTCCTTCTCGAATTTAATAGCAATCCGGCACCTCACACCTGCAGCGACAATGACTTGAGCCAAGTAGCCAACCGGTTGCTAAAAATTCATATTAAAAAAGACAATAACCCAGAAGGCCGGAACAAAATTAGCTTCTCTAAAAATTCCATTATGAAATTAAATAAATGAAAATTGTTGAAGAATATTAGTACCAAAAATTACCTTCGAATTTAAAGAAGCCCATAGGTAATAGAGATCCAAGTTACAGAATAGTGTCTAAATCGACAACTCGTTGCTTTTTTTTCAACCTAATAGAAGAGGAAGATGATTGGAGTTGGGTAAAACTAATTTGGAATACATCTTTATATGCACAAACTGACTGACAGAAGATCAACGGTAATTTTATTGGAAAATAGAGAAATTGATGGAAGATTAATAGAGGTTGAGAAAATTAAGGGTGAATTTTATTGAATAATAGAGAAATTGATGGAAGATTAATGGAGGTTGAGAAAATTAAGGATGAGAAGAAGAATTGAAGATTTTTAGCCGGCTGTTGATATACTTAGCGTCAGATTTATGATTTTTTTTAAGCCTAGTAATGGGCCTCGAAAATTTAGGCCTGGGAGCCCTGGAAAAAGTGAGGCCCGGTGCGGGTGGGCTTACTGAACACCCTTATAGCTGGGGCTGCTTATTTTGGAAATATCAACATTTGGAGATCTATTTAGAATTGAAATAATAATTAGGAATTTGAGGTGAAGTGTGGATAACTCAAGTGGTTAGAGCTCTACCACCTGAGACCTTGAGGTCCTGGGTTCGAGACACGGAGAGGGAATATTTATTCCCTTTTGTGGTGGTTCATCTCTTGTGGGGTGATGGTCCCCCTATTGTTGGGTTGTGGTTCCGAGTTGCAGTTTCGGGTGGTCCCCCTCTTGTGGTGATTGTGGTTCTGGTCTACAACGAGATGAAATGATGTTGCCATGTGCCCGATGGTAGAAGGAATTATTGTAATTGATTGTCTTTAAAAAAAGGGAATTTGAGTGCTAATTTTATAAATATTGTTGGGATATTTTAGTTTTGATAATTTATGCCAAAACATTATTAACTTGTGTTATTCAAGCTAATTTACAGATAACAAGTTAAGGGGGAACGAGAGAACAAATTGAGGGGGAACTCACAAAATCAGAAGAAGGTGATCGAGATCGACGAGGTCATAGATGAGAAATGATCGAGATCGGATGAGTTAAATGAGTCCCGTAGTCAACTCATGATGAGTCGGCAAATCGGGATGTGAAGAAAAGCTAAAGCCAAAGAAATCAAGAGAAGGTTGCAGATCGAAGATGAGCAGATGAGATCGATCAAGATCGACGTGATCGAGATCGAGATATGAAGAGGAAAGCGATGAGACCGACGAGATCGACGCGTGATCGAGATCGATATGATAAACCGATATGCTAACCTCGATGAAGATGACCGATGTTATCCCGAGATGATCCTGAAGATATGTTGATCCGATCGGTCGAAATGATCGATCGAAAGAAGAAGAAATCGATAAGTCGAGTCAAGTGACTGAGGTCGATGTCTCGATTCGGAAGAGCCGAACTCAAGAAGCCCGAAAGTGTCGATACCCGATCGTACAAGGTCCGCTGAAGAGAAGTCTGCTGAATCAAGAACCCTGAGTAACCTGAGGCTCAGATAACATGAAGACTCAGATAACCTGAAGGCTCAGATAACCTGAGGGCTCAGATAACCTGAAGGCTCAGATAGAATTGAAGATCCTGAGACTCAAAAGATCCTCAAAGAATATAAATTGTTAGAGACTCGTAAGAAACCGGAGAATATAGTCGTTAGATTCAGCTGACGTGGACCAATGAGAGGAAGACGACAAGCCTGAAAAAGCTGCAAAAAGCTACAGAGTAGTATGGATTTGAATGTGATTCTCTCCAACGGTAACATTAAAATCCACACTATAAATACAAGTTCTTCCTTCATTATTGAGAGTGAGAAATGCATGACTCATCAAACTACAGAGCCAAATCATCTAAAGATCTCCACCATAGAATCCGAAAGCAAGAAATACACACATATATTCAAGAGTGTTCTACCCTAGATCTAAGCACAAATGTAATATCCTAAGCTTAGAGAGATTTTCCCATCCTTAGCATTGAGGCTAAACAAATATAAGGGAAAATCTCAACCTAGTTGGAAACCAAACAAACCTTTACCCAAACTCAAAGTTAGGTTAAGTTTGTCACCGCAAGATTTCAGACTAGGGATTCTAGTTTTTCCGATTTCTAGTTCGGTTGAGTGTGAACTTCAGAACATCTATAGGCAATCCCGCAAGGTGATAAGTCTCGTTTGAGTGAGAACTCGGTAAACATCTATCAACAATCCCGTGAGGGAGATAAGTCCCGCAGGTTGAGTGAGAACTCGGTAAACATCTATCGGCAATCCCGTGAGGGAGATAAGTCCCGCAGGTTGAGTGAGAACTCGGTAAACATCTATCGGCAATTCCGTGAGGGAGATAAGTCCCGCAGGTTAAGTTCGGTTAAGGTTGCCCCTGTGTTAAGGGAAGAGTGGATGTAGGACGGGTTTCGTCCGAACCACTATAAAGTCTTGTGTGTTCTTTACTGCGTTATGTTCTTACTTGCCATATGCGTTCGATTCTAAGCAAAACAACACACATGTTCTTAAAAGCGAAAAAATTAGGAATCACTCTGCCCTCACCCCTGTTTTATATGCATCACGACATAGTTTGCTTCCGCACGTGCAAAATGGGTTTTATCCACACAAAATCGGGACCAACAAATATTTATATATAAAAAATAAATGAATTAATTAAATTATGTGTATATGTAAATTTAAAAGTAATAATATTTTATATAAATTTATAAATATTACTCCATCCGTCTCGCAATAATGTGCACAATTTCCTTTTTGGTTTGTCCCATAATAACGTGCGCATTTTCTAAAATGACAAAACACTCAAAACTTACACCCTCACAATATCATTATAATTGATTTAAATAATTCTAATAAAACAAGTTTTCTTAATTTCTATGCCCGGATAGGGGTGCACGTTATACTGGGACGGAGGAATTATGAAGTTAAAGTACATGAAGAGTTTTTTTTATTTTTTGAGTATAATTAAAAATAATGTTGAGAATGAGACTTCCCAATAAAATAAGTGTGTAAGTACTTGCAGGATAAGAGATTACTTTATTTCACTTTCTTGCACTATTTAATTTTCTTCTTTGTAAATTTTAACAATATATAGGAATTATAGTGGGGGCGAATTGAAACTTAATTAATATCCTCCTTTGATTTCTTCTTTGATGAAAACGATGTTCATTTTCTTCCATTTTTCCTCTTCAATGTTATAGAGCACTGTTTGTATTTAGGGCTTGTTTTGAAACACTACTCAAGCTCAAAAAATATTTATTTTTAAAATAAGTTGAATCATAATAACTTAAAAATAACACTTATATACTAATCATTGGAAGTTGAAAACACCCCCCTTCATTTGTATTGTTAGGGGTTCTTGAGTTCTTGTTTTCCTTTATAAAGCAAATCCTTATGTATATGCACGTATAACTATATAAGGTATATATGCTATAAAAAATGATTGTTATTTCTTTTTTTTTTCAAGGAAGAGACCGTGTTGTTGGTCCCTCAGCTTGGCGGGTTATAAATCGAAAGATATGTCTAACTAGCAGAATTTTGTGGAAGAGAACCAACAAGATTCAATCCTCCGGACAAACCTCCATAATATTTCAATAGAAATTTTCATACGGGATTCGAACTTGCGTTGCCCAGGACTTCTCCCCATATTTAATTGGCTGTTAATGAAGCAATTTTGTATATTAAAAGTTGTATGATTCAATATTTATAAATTGTATCTTTTGATATAACAAATTGTATAATTCTAAATTTAAATATGAGTGGTAGGAAACATAATTAAACAAGCACTTCTGGAAAAACCTATGTCGGCAATGGCCTGTTATGTTACGGTCACCTTAATTTAGTCGTCAACTCTTGTTTTTAAGGACTTTTTCGTCCTTTAAAATTACTTTTCTAGCTCGGAAATATCAACGGTTTGAAGATCTATACTTAATTCTGAGGTTGAACAATAAGTTAGGGGTAATTTTGTAATATTTATATATAAAATAAATAAAAAAAGTTAAATTGTGTGTGTATATGAGTCCAAAAGTAATGAGATTCAATTTGTATAAATTTATAAATACCGTGAAAGTGAAATTTATGAAGAGTTTTTCATTTTTAGTGTGGAAATAATATTGGGAGTGAGACGTCCTAACAAAATAAGTGCACAAGTACTTGCAGAACAATTAAGGGATTACACTTTCATGCACTATTTATTAATTTAATTTTCTTCTTGTAAAGTTTAATCATATATAGGAATTATAGTGGGGTGGGAATTGAAACCTTTAATATCCTCCCTTGAATTCTTCTTTAACAGAAATGATATTCATTTCCCTCCATTTTTCCTCTTCAATAGTATACCTAGCATTGTTCTTGAATTCTTGTTTTCCTTTAAAAAGCAAAACCTATATGTATGTATATTTATATAAGGTATATATGTTAGAATAAAGTGGTTGTTATTATTATTATTATTTTTTTAAAGAAGAGACGAGAAATTTCTCCTAGTCGTGACGGTTTGTAAATCGGAGAATATGTTCAAATAGCAGACTTTTGTGGAAAAAAGCCAACAATCTCAAGACAAATCTCCATAATATTTCAATGAAAATTTATTCCATGTGAGGTTTGAATCTGCGTCACCAGGGGATTCTCCCCATATTTCAATGGCTGCTAAAGAAGCAATTTTGCATATTAAAGAATAATTATGACACAGAATCATATCACATGCCAACATTTATGTGATGATTTTTTAAAACCATTTTTATGAAAAAACTAAGAAAGCTGGTTATATAGACATGTCAGTCTATTACCAGCATTTCTACGAGTGAATTTAATGTAGAAAGAAATTAACGTGTGAATTTATTAGTGTTATTTCATCAATGTCACATAATTCCTTTTTTTATTCGAAATATGATATTGTTAATGAATCAATATTGTTTTTTTTTATCGGGTAAATGGTGATTCGAACTCATGATCTCTCGGTATAGGTAGTGATGCTCTAACCACTTGAGCTAATCCACTTCGTCAATGAATCAATATTGTTTCGTAGACTTGCACATATCACTACTACACATTTGAGCATGGAGAGCTCCACTTGGACAACCCTTTTTTCGAACAGCTCTCCAAGTGGTTTCTTGGAGAACGGTTCTATTAAAAAAAAAAAAAAGACAAAGGCTGGTTAAAACCGCCCCAAGATCAAAAAACAGACAATGGTTCATAACCACATTGCAAAATAGTAATTGGAGAGCAGGTTTAAACCGCTGTCCAAGGTAAAGCTTGGACAGCGGTTCATAACCGCTCTCCAAGTGAATTTTTTTTTTTTGTAAACTTTTATTTTTTGTTTTATTTTTTTGTTTTAGTTTGTAAATTCTTTTTAGGTACAGTTCAAATATTTATTCTTTAAATTCTCATGTTATTTCTTTTTAATATTCGTCGTATATAATGAGATTAATACAAACTCTTATGTAAAATTTGTTCATAATATTACTTGTTTAGATAGAAAAGTATTACTTGTTTAGATAGAAATGTATAACTTGTTTAAAGAAAAGTATTACTTGTTTAGATGAGAAAATATTATTTGTTTAAAGGAAAATATTACTTATTTAGATAGAAAAATATTACTTGTTTAGAAGGAAAATTATTACCAGTTTAAAAGAAAGGTAGTACTTTTTTTTTTTAAAGTACAAGTAAAAATATAATTTTAATTTATAAAAAAAAAATTATTATATAAAAATGTGATTGAATTAATAAATAAGATAATTGAAATAAAGAATTTAAAAAAAAAACTGTAAGAAAAAATGATTTTTAGAACATATAGAATTAATTTCATTAAATAAACGCAAGAAAAGTATTACTTGTTTAGATGAAAAAGTATTACTTGTTTAAAGAAAATAATTACTTGTTTAAATAGAAAAGTATTACTAGCTTGTTTAAATAGAAAGATATAACTTGTTTAAAGAAATATATATATATATATATATATTACTTGTTTAGAAGAAAAAGTATTACTTGTTTAAAGAAAAATATTACATATTAAGATAAAAAAAAGTATATTGTTTGTTTAGAAGGAAAAATATTACAAGTTTAAAAGAAAGGTACGTAGTGTACTTTTTTAAAAAAATAAGTAAAAAATATACTTTTAATATAATTTAATTTAAATTTATATAAAAATATTATTATTATATAAAAAAGTGTGATTGAATTAATAAATAAGATAACTGAAATAAAGAATTTTTAAAAAAATTGTAAAAAAAATGAATTTTAGGACATATAGAATTAATTTCATTAAGTAAACGCAAGAAAGCTAGTGCCCGAGCGGAATTGATCCCCGCTCAGTCGCCCAAGGTCCCGTGTTGGGTCCCCCATGGGAGCGAATAATTGCCTCAATTAATTGGGAGACTTGGTGGCTTATATATGAGATGCTTGGTGGGTCAGTGCCTAAAAATCAATTTTTTTTAAAAAAATATATATTAGACAGCGGTTTAAAACCGCCGTCCAAGGGAGGAATTTGGACAGCGGTTGAAAACCGTTTGCTACTAATCTTGCATGGTTCAAAACCCCTGTCTAAGTCTTTTTTTTTTTTTTAAAGTTTTTAACAACTTGTCCAAGCTTGTCAACCATTATTGGACAAATTTTATTATGGTGAAACGAGAATATGGTAAAAACCGAAAAACCGAACCGAACCGAACTGAATTATAAATTCGGTTCAGTTAAATTGGTTTTCGGTTCGGGATCGATTTTGCATTTAAAAAAATTAGTGTTCGGTTTCGGTTCGGTTTTTTCAGTAAATATACCGAACCGAACCAAAATATTTACTTAATATATATATATATATATATATATATATATATTTATATAATATATATTTAGTATATATATATATTATATATTTTAATATATATATATATCCGAATTTTTGTGTTATTAAATGGCTTAATTCAATAATATAAAATTTCGGTTTTAAACCGAAACAAAAAAATTTCGTTCGGTTTCAATCGGTTTTAGGCTTAAATGGTTCGGTTTTGGTGTATTATGGTGTGAAATTACATCTTGCTCATGTTAATTTGTTCGGTTTTTTTACGAATGCTCACCCCTAGTCATTATAACCGCTCTCTAAGGGCTATTTTAATAGCTGTCCAAGGTCAAATGTGTATTAGTGTATAAAATATTACAAATTAATAAAACATGACAACAATCAAATTAAATTAACCAAAATAAATAAATATTCAAATATTTATTACAAAAAGTAATCACATAGCCAAATTCTTATAGTGCACCATTTGCACCAAATCAATTTGGTGCAATTTAATTTAGTAGTTCTTTTTTCTTATTATTATTTTTTATTTATGTTTTTTTTTTTTTTACTTTAATTTCAATTTTAGGTTTTTTTTTTTTTTTCGGACCCAAACCCGCCCGAGTGGTTCATGATTAACTTCGCTCAAGTGGTTCATGGTTCACCGGCCCAATGATTCATATATAATTTAGGGTTCATTGTTTGGGGGTTAGGGCTTAGAGTGCATAGTTCATCCAAATTAAAATCGAATCCAATTGCACCAATTTGAATTGGTGTATAGAGTGCTTGTGAATAGTGACTCAATAACATAATATTTTCTTTCTTCAATACTTGCTTTTATTTTGGGGTGAGTCTCCCGTGCACCATACACTTTATATTGTATTTTAAAACCTGCAACTTATTATACTAATATTTATGATATGTTACACTGAAACGTACAATATGTGTTCATAAAATATAGTTTCACATCTCAGTGCTATAAATCGCTGCATGGTGTAACTAAGTTAGACAATTTCCAAGTTCACATACGAATTAAAGAAATTTATTGCCCGTGGAAGAAAAAACCATAGGAGCAAATAAGTCGCACGGAGTACTATTTTGATAGGGATTATTTTTCTAAGATTAAATGACAATATTGTCAAGATATAGCTATACTTAAATTAATTATACTTCTATTTTTATATTTTCTGTAGGTTGATTTGTCACTATCCAAAATCTTAGTCAATATACAGGCTACGGACAAGATTGGGTTCAAGTAATTAAAGATGATCTTGGACACACAAAGTATTATTTTTTTGAAAGGATTGAACATACATTTTTGAATGTGACAAAAATTCTCTGTTTCCGCTCTTCAATATTTTATATTCAACGTGTACCATCAAATAGAAGATGCGAGTAGTTTGTAAAAGAGAAAATAGTCATTTGTATATAATGTGAAAAAAATAAGTAATTAATAGACATTTGTATAGAACGTTCACCGCCTGAAATCTTGATGTCTTGGGTTCGAGACACGGAGGCGGTTTCGATTGCGGTTCCGAGTTCCAGTTTCGGGTGATCTCCCTCTTGTGGTGATTGCGGTTCCGGTCTATAACGAGAAGAAATGATATTGACGTATCTTGGGTAGTGAAGAAATGATATTGATTATCTTAGGAAACTATTATAATTGATACTTTAATATATATATATATATATATATATATATATATATATTGTATAATGCTGTTAAATTTTACACAGTCTATATGTTTTAGTGAAATTAATTATTACTATAGTTTAGTGAAATAAATAATATTGATCAATTAATATTATTTTAAAATATATAAAAATTTATAGTGCACTTTTAGTGAAATTAATTATTACTATAGTTTAGTGAAATAAATAATATTGATCAATTAATATTATTTTAAAATATATACAAATTTATAGTGCACTTAATATATATATATATATATATATATATATATATATATATATATATATATATATATAAAAAGACTCTGTCTAATTAATTGGGGTTGTTAGGGTGGTGAGGCAAGATTATGCGATCGATGAATTAGTATTTTTTATTCAAATGAGACAAAAATTGGTTTTTAGATCGACTATTAAAACTTAATTAACAAATAGTAGTAACAGTTAACATGAATCGTGTTTATAATTACTAGGTCAAGTCAACATATAATTGTTATGATTGTTTATTTATTTATCTGTTTCCCTTGGTGCCTAACCAGTAACCATACGCCCAATATTAACGGGGTGGTTTGCACGTATTCAAACAAAATATATACGTATTCAAACAAAATATATATTATCTCTCGTATTTACTTGCACACTTAACTTATTTGAGCGTTCCAAAATTATTTGCATATTCTAATTTTTTTTTTATAAACCCTACATCATAATATTCTCAAATCTATAAAAGACATTCGGATCAACTATATTGTCCTATCTACATGGCTTGGATAGCTTTGAACATCTCCCCCACTTTTTACATGATCTTGGTGTAACCACCCATGATCTTTCTATTCTCACTCCACCACAGTGCAACCGCTTGACAATATTCAAATTTGTCTTCAACCTGCAATGTAGGAAACATAAAAAGACACATCTATTAAAAGAGAGTCAGTGTTAGGAGAAATGACAAATTTATGATGTTGTGCAGAATGTTGTCAAACATCTGGAACGACATCCGTACAACATCAAAAAACTCCCCCAATTTGGTCTTTCTACTACAACACACCCGATGTTAAAAACAACATCCGAACTTATGTAAGGAAATAAACAAATAATAGTCATTCAGAGAACAACTATTATTCAACCAAATCATAATTAAAAAACGGACAACAAACACAAGCACTAAGTACATCAGCAGTGTACTTAGGCCAACAACGTATCCAACATAAAGTAAATGACATAAACATAAACCTATCATTTAGTTGTCCATTAACAGATTTTATAAAGTAAAGAGCAGTAAATAAAATATTACAACACTGAGAGGGGTTTCTATAGTGAAATAAAGGGAAGGATTGGACCATTGGAATGGCTGCATCTCTATAAAAACAGAAGTTTGTTAAATTTTAAAAAATGCATGTTTGAGCAAGTGTAGGTACACTTGTTTTATGGTGAATTAATGAACTTTACTCTCTACTAAAGAGTGATTAAATATCTGTCAATGAAATTTCTTATTCTTGTTCTTTACATTTTACTTTTCACCTACATTTTTAAAGTTTGATAATTTTATTATTACAAATGTACTTTCAACACATTAATTATCAAATTCATCGTCCCTTTACGATCTTTAATTTGACATAAATATTATATACATATAATTGAAATTCATATTTAAAATATGAATTTTAATGTTTTGAAATATTTATAATTGTGTGATTACATGAGTTTACTTTTTTTCCCCAATTTTTAAAAATCTTATTATCATTTAAGACAAGTTGGATGTGTTATGAGTTGAATGGTTAATTAAAAAATATATATTTAATTAGTTTGGAACCCGCGTTTTACGCGAAATTTTAGATATAACACATATATAAATTTATATATTAATCATAGCACTTATTATATTTGATGTTAAAATTATATATTTGAATATAATAAAATTAATAGAGTTTATAAAGTAAAGAGCAGTAAATAAAATATTACAACACAGAGAGGGATTTCTATAGTGAAATAAAGAGAAGGATTTGACCATTGGAATGACTGCATCTCTATAAAAATAGAAGTTTGTTAAATTTTAAAAAATGCATGTTTGAGCAAGTGTAGGTACACTTGTTTTATGGTGAATTGATGAACTTTACTCTCTACTAAAGAGTGACTAAATATTAGTCAATGAAATTTCTTATTCTTGTTCTTTACATTTTACTTTTCACCTACATTCTTAAAGTTTGATAATTTTATTATTACAAATGTACTTTCAACACATTAATTATCAAATTCATCGTCCCTTTTCGATCTTTAATTTGACATAAATATTATATACATATAATTGAAATTCATATTTAAAATATGAATTTTAATGTTTTGAAATATTTATAATTGTGTGATTACATGAGTTTACCTTTTTTCCCCAATTTATAAAAATCTTATTATCATTTAAGACAAGTTGGATGTGTTATGAGTTGAATGGTTAATTAAAAAATATATATTTAACTAGTTTGGAACCCGCGTATTACGCGAAATTTTAGATATAACACATATATAAATTTATATATTAATCATAGCACTTATTAAATTTGATGTTGAAATTATATATTTGAATATAATAAAATTAACAGAGTTTATAAAGTAAAGAGCAGTAAATAAAATATTACAACACAGAGAGGTATTTTTATAGTGAAATAAAGGGAAGGATTGGACCATTGAATGGGTTGCATCTATAAAAAAGCAAGTTTGTTAAATTTTAAAAAATGCATGTTTGAGCAAGTGTAGGTACATGTTGGGAGATGAATTTAATAAAAGATATATATGATTTTGATTAGATCCAAAAACCCCTGAGTATGACATGTTCAGAATGATCTTGATAGTTGAGTCGATTCGTTTTTTAGAGTATTCGTGATGTTATCTGCCAAAATGTATAGTCGTGAGATATAGTTCAGATAGGTTACAAGACTCGATTAAAACGAGATCTCAAGACTTCAAGAGATACCGAGGAATCAAGACTCAAAGACGAAGATTCAAAACATCACCAAGAGACTCGAAGACTCAAGACTCGAAGACCACAAGACTCTAAGACTCAAGACGCAAAGATCAAGATCAAGATTGAAGATCAAGAATATCAAGACACGATAATTATCAAGACTCAAGAAAAGTATTGAATGCTCAAGATGAACTCGAATGTTCCGGAGGCAATCAAATATATCTATCCGAAGGATGCAATCTCGAGAAAACGCCGATTCCTTAGAAAGTTAGATATTGCCAAGACATTCAAACGCTTGCAAAAAAGGAACTAAGTCGGAAGTGTTGTTAAGGTTATATCAAACTCAAAGTTTGTAACCAAAAAGAGCCGTTGAAGGTGTCTACCTTTAAACCGAGACAAAAAGTCAAAAAGAGGAAGACGACATCGCACCATATCGACACACCGACAAATGACAATTCGCTAAAAAAGATGTCGATGTACAAAAAGTTCCAGACTACAAAAAAGTGAAGACCCGGCTACATGAAAAGGCTATTGCCTAAAACGTGTTAGGGAGTTTCAAACCCTAAATATAGTCGTTTCTCACACACCATAAGAGGAAGCTCACGGCTTATCTCTCCAACGGATAGTTTTCAAAAGTGACCTTGGTGTATGCCTATAAATACTTGGTGACCCTCTACATTGTAAGGTTAAAATTTATACATAACTCAAGAGCTCAAACTTATTCTTGCAAAAGTTAAAGCACTTTCTCGAAAACTTAGAATTTCCCAAGTGCTTCTACATTGAAGAGAGCTCACTATACTAAGCCTAGCTTGATAAGAATTATCCAAAGCTTAGTCGAGATATTCTAACCCTTTGCATTGTGCTTCATTGTAAAGGATATCTCATCCTAGTTGGAAACCAACCGAAAACCCCAAACCCTTGAGAAGGTAGTTGGAGTGTGTTTGTTGGTGAGAAAGAGTTGTAAAGAGTTAGTAAACTACGCAGAGTAGTCGAAAAACTCTAGAGGAGAAGTTAGTAAGCTACGTGGGTAGTCCAAAGCTTGTTTGTGTTTGAGTAAGTAAACTTCTGAGGTAGTCGAAAAGCTCAAGGTCGGGTTGAGTAAGTAAACTACGTGGAGTAGTCGAAAAACTCGTACGAAGTTGAGTAAGTAAACTACGCCGAGGTAGTCGAAAAGCCTTGTTGATAGTGAATTTCTCCGAGGATCGGAGAGAGTGGATGTAGGAGCTTGAGTCTACGAACCACTATAATTCTTTGTGTTCTTTATTGCTTTCCTTATCTCGTATTAACCATTGCATTGACTTGATTTTGAAAGCATATTTTTTCATCGATATTCAACTGGAATCAATCCACCGAAGTTGCATGTAAATTGAATCACAAACAATCACTAATTCATAAAGGGAAGGTTTTTCAAAGAAAGCTTAAAACGAGTATAAACTAAGGGCCAACCATTCCAAGACGATCGAGTAGCTAGAAAACAGATAGTTACCAAACCGAACTCTCATTTGAGGATTCATGAAGTTAGTTATCCATCCAAGCAACTCGGGATCTCTGACACTTCGAGGACTCGATTGGGATTACCCGAGGTATCTGAAAGAAATTCAGATCAACTTTGCCTCGATGGAGACTTTGACTCGAGAGCGATCTGTGCTTCTCGAGAACCTAATCTTGAGATTATCTCGACCCAAGACTTGACAAAGAAAAAAAGTTTTAAAAACACCAACACGTGTATTCCCCCATACACGTAAGACTTCGTTCTTGCAACCGGACCAACAAGTTAGTATCGAGCAAAGGTTCAACTTGACCACTGGCTGTGTTGACCAAAAGTTTTTATTTTCAAAAATACTTGTGGTCTATCCGAATCGATCTTATTTTTTGAAATTTTTTCTTTTCAAAAGATCGATAAAAATGTCTTCTAAAAACTTCCCATGTTCTCGGTGGAGAACTATGACCTATGGAGATCGAGAATGCAGGCTCATCTCAGATTCCAAACATGAGCGTATGTGGAGAGGGTCTCTCGAGGACCATTCCAATTTCATCAGTAGTGAATCCCAGAGGAAATGAAGATGAGAGAATTGATCCTAGAGCAGAATTTCCTAAGTCCGATGACCAACCGACTCGAGGAGAGAAAGTTAGTCAATCTAGACTACATTGCAAAAGACACACTATACAAAGACAATTGATGATGGTGTGATGGGAATGATCTCTCACTTGTAATCAAGCTAAAGAGATTTGGGATACACTAGTTAGTTGTTATGTGCGAAAGACACGATCATATAAAAAAAAAAAAACTTTTCGGTTGGCAATTGGAAGGTTTGACAGGTTTTGAATGGATGATGGTGAATCAATAGACAAATTGGAAGTCGATTCACTAGCATCATGAATGATCTAAATGCACTTGGAAAGAAATATCCACAGAGAGAGAAGTTGCATTAAAAATTCTTAGAGGTCTTTCTAAGAAATGGGATATTCATCGTTGGTGATTGAAAACACCAAGAATATTAATTCAATGCCTTACCAACAAGTCTTCTCTGAGCTGAAGGCCTATGAATTTGTAATTGATAAGAAATCAAAAAAAGGCTGACAGCAAAGATGATTCTTCATCGAGTAAAAATGTGGCTTTAAAAGCCAAAGATAAAACTTGTAAAACTAGAGTCTCCGAGAACCCCATGCCAAACATCGGGATGAGTTAGAGGAAAAAGCTAGCAATCGATGGCAAGGAGGTTTGATAGACTTAATAGTAGATTTGGAAAATACAAAAGCTATTACAGGAACCACAGGTACCAGAAGAAACCTGAGGACAGATCAACTGAGAAGAAGAAGGACCTGAAAGCTGAAGGATCTTCATCCAAGAGGAAAGACTCCAAGTCCAAAGAAGAAAATGATCGGGATGATGATACCAACAGATGCTATAATTGCGGAAAGAAAGGTCACTTCCAAAGATGATTGTCCGGGGTTGAGTGCTAAGGAGAGAAGAGAAAAAGGCAAGCTAAAAGAGACCGTAAGTTCTCAAGCAAAAGGCCATGGTTGCGGAAAGAAGAACACTTCGAGGAGGATCTAGCTCTTCGATATAGAGATATTCTCGACAAATGAAAGTGATGACATCTCGTCTCGATGGCCATTGAGGAGGTAAACTCTTCTTTCTCTGTTGTTGCTCCTACACTAGCACAAGAGTTTTCATGTTCCACCGAAAATCATATTTTGACTTTGATGGATTCTTTTGAGAATCACGAAGGACTATCTTTGTTTTTGCAAGGATCGCTAAATAGAACTCAAGAGCGTATAAAGAAACCGAAAGTTGAAAATCTAAAATGGAAAGACTCTAGCAATATTGAAATCACTTCTCAATTAATGGGAACTCTTGATGAATGGATGTTCTCAAAGTACAACTCTCGAGAAAGAGAAGTTGATAATGTCCCTAATCGAAAAGCTAGAGAAATCCATCAAGAAATTCACCTAATCGTCACCGAAGTTCAATGACCTCTCTGAGAAGCATAAAACTTTACAGAACTATGAGGATAGTGCACAGAAGAAGTTAACTCTATTGAATAATGCATCTAATGTAATAGATGAAATTCAGAGTTACCAGAGATCTGTGACTATAAAAACTGGATTGGGATTTATTCCAGGGGGAACCTCACAAGGTCATCTAAATGCTGCATCAAGTAGCAAGAAGACTATCTTTGTAAAACCAGTGGCACCTACACTTCAAACTGAAGTAATGCCCAAGGTTGTAGACAAGGGAAAATGACCCATGGTTTCAGTAAAATTGAATAATCAGGTTGGAAAGCCCAAACCTCAGGTGAAGGCTAGAAAACCTGAGCACTCAGTTGGAAAGTTTTAGGCAAGTACTTCAAAGCCTCAGGCTAAGAATGCAAACCCTCAAGGCTCCACATTTGAACCATCGAGGAATCCTCGATATGAGAAACACTCAAAGAGACATTCTCAATCAAGAGACCAAGTCCTCGCAGATATCTTTGAAAGACCAGATTTTCAAGATGCATAACAACGAACCACACTTGCCTAAGGGTAAAGGTTATCTGAACCCGAAGTCAACAAAGATTTAGACCGATTTGACAAAAAGCCTAAGCATCTCGAAGTATGGCCCTGAACCAAAGAAGAATTCAAAGGCACATGTTCATGCTAAAGCGAGCACACATACACAGAAAACTGCTAAGGCACCCAGAGTAGTAGATGTGTATGTTGATGTTTATGGAAGACAAATTAGCCACTCTAAAGTGATTAGAGTTGTCGTGCGATTTGGATTCCGAAGGTACATCTAACCTTGTAGGACCCTACACAAACCGGGTACCTAAGAATTGATCTGTTTTTTCAGAGGAAACAAGGGCACCGAATCCGACTAAAGATCACATGACACCGATGAGCGAGATGAAAAGGCTCTCGATATATGGTATCTTGACAAAGGATGTTCAAGACATATGACAGGATACAAGAAGATACTCAGTGATTATGTTGAACAAAGAGGCCCACAGATCACTTTTGGAGATACCTCCAAGGAACAGACTGAAGGATATGGAACTTTGGAAATCGACTCAGTTCATATCCATGGTGTTTCATATGTATCTGGATTGAAGCATAACTTGCTTTCAATTAGCTAATTATGTGATAAAGGTTTTAATGTTGAGTTCTCTAAGAACTTATGTTTTGTGAAAGATGATACATCACAGAAAGTATTACTGACTGGTACAAGAAAAGGGAATGTGTATCTTGCTGATTGGAGTTCAACTCCTAAAGATACATGTTTAGTTGCTAAAAGTTCCACAGATACCCGTTGGTTATGGCATAAGAGAATGACTCACCTAAATTTCAAAACCTTGAACAAGCTTGCAGGATTAGCTCTTGTGAGAGGGTTGCCTAATGAAGTGTTCAGTAAGGAACATATTTGTGATGCGTGCCAGAAAGGAAAACAAATAAAAGCATCATTTAAAAGCAAAGTTGAGGTTCTACTGAAAGAATACTTCAGTTACTGCATATAGATCTTTTTGGTCCTATAACACCTGTGAGCACTAATGGCAGGAAATACACATTGGTAGTAGTTGATGACTACTCAAGATATACTTGGGTCATATTCTTACCAAGAAGAAAGAGACTCGAATAAAAGTCGCCAGAGTTCTTGAAAAGGCTCGAGATTGAGAAAAATTTGAGTGTGGTCAAAATCGATCGACAAAGGCCGAGTTTATAAATCATATCATATCGATTATTGTGCAAAGAAATGGAATTTCACATGAAACATCACCTTCAAGGACCCTCAACAAAATGGTGTTCTTTGAAAGAAGGAACAGGACTACGAAAGAAGTTTGCAAGGACAATGATTCTTTGGGTTTACATTCCTAAATGATTTTGAAATTTTGGAATCAACACCGCATGCTACTCTTAGAAACAGATCCATCTTGACCAAGAAAGGCAAAAACACCCTATGAGCTTTGGAATGAAAGGAAGCCTCTTGTTTTTTTCTTTTCGTGTGTTTATTGCAAGTGTTTCATACACAATAATGGTAAAGACTCGATTGAAAACATTTGATAGTAAAGTTCGATGAAGGAATATTCTTAGGATATTCTCAAGTCAAGAAGCTTTCGAGTTTACAACCTGTAGGACTCTTATTGTGGAGGAAACACCTCATGTTGTTTTTTGATGAATCTACTTGTGTTCGGAAGAACAGAACATGATGCGATGGAACTGACTAAGAGGATCACCGAGATTAAATCCGAAAACGAAAGATAAATCATCCAATCGAACTGAAAAAGAAGAAGTCGGTCACTATCTATGATTGGAGTGACTCAGACTCGGGATAAAGAAGTTCGAGGATGGAACTTCGGGATGGTGAGACTCAGGAAAACCAACACTCAAGGTGACGAATCGAGCGAGACACCGCCGGACTCGGTATGTGATGCCAATGAAGATGTGGTCTACAACTGAGGCAAATTAAATCTATCAACCAAAGAGAACAAATGTCTCCGAAAAAAGTTAGAATAAATTTCCCTGAGGAAGATAATTCCACTTTTCTCCTGCACGTCATTTCAAATGTTATACTATTGAAGGGGAACATCAAGAAGAAATGGTTAGATAGTCATCCTACAAGTGGATTGTGGGTGATCTGGCGAAGGTGTTAAAACAAAAGAGAGGTTCCATGGTGAGAGTGCACTATTCTCACGCTTCTGTCGGAGAAAGAAGCAGTATTTCAGATCAATTCGAAGCTCTACATTCTCATTGGATTCTTCTTTATCTGAAGATGGTGAATCAATTCTCGAGGAATGAAGTATGGGAGCTAGTAGATGGACCGGAAAGGCACAATGTCATTCTTTGGAACCAAGTGGGTTTTCAAGAATAAAAGATAGAAAACAACAACATTGGCGAGAAAGCAATGGTAGTTCTTGTGAGTTATTCGAAGAAGGCTTTGGATTATGATGAAACCTTTACTGTTGCAAATGGCTCATCAGTTGTTTCTTGCATATCTTTATGAAGTTCACGGTCTATCAAGTGGATGTGAAAAGATTGCATTCTGACGATTATTGTAAGA